>OX451359.1:19730309-20155309 GCA_949629185.1 Apamea crenata | reverse complement strand
CCTGATGTGGAACTCTTAGAGCACAGCTAAACTATAATATATATAGGTTTGACATCTTAGCAAAAGTTATTCAGTCTGATGAGCATTTTCTACTGCGAGAATAAATCTCGAAGATTGGAACATCTGATGTGGAACTCTAAGAGGACAGCTAAACCATAACATATATAGGAATGACATTTTGCAAAAGTTGTTCAGTCTGATGAGTATTTTCTGCTGGGAGAATAAAATTCGAAGATTGAAACATCTGATGTGGAACTTGGAGAGCACAGCTAAACTATGGCATATACAGACATTAAATTTTAACAAAATTTGTTTGGTCTGATGAGTATTTTCCGCCGAGATAATAAAAATCAAGGATCAGGAACATTTGATGTTAAAATCACTTTATATAGATGAGATTAACGCCTCATTAAAACATTCGTATCTATGGCCTCACATACAAAAGCTAAGATTAACAATAAAAATGAGAATAAGCCCAGCTTGGTGGTAATTCACATGCCCAAGAGTTTTCAGAAATATTATTAAAAGTTGGAGAAGGTCTCCTTCCTGCTCAGGTCTGGTGACTGTTCCTGATATACTTGGAAAAGTTGTTGCCTCCGAAGAGGAACTTATACAATCAGTATTTGGGGAGATTCAGAGCATAAGAAACCATGAAAATTCGTGGTTATGTGAACACGTTATATCGACCCCAAAAAACGAACAAGCTGTATCAATAAATGAAAAAAAATTGGGGGAAATTATTGGAGATGAAGTCGTTTACACTTCTTTTGATAACGTAGTCAATCAGGACGACGCCACCAATTACCCAGTTGAGTTCCTCAATTCACTCACAGCGAGTGGTCTCCCTGCTCATAAAATAAGACTCAAAGTTGGTGTTCCGATAATGCTGATGCGAAATTTGACACCGCCGAAACTGTGTAATGGAACCCGACTTATAGTTGAGGTTTTACAACGCAATATTATTGTAGCTGTAATCCTCACTGGGAGTGGTGCCGGTGAGACTGTGTTCTTACCACGCATACCACTCATCGCCAAGAATCTCCCCTTTCAATTTAAACGCACACAGTTTCCTGTGACTACATGCTTTGCCATGACAATAAACAAGTCACAGGGACAGAAACTGAAAGCTGCTGGGGCTGATATTTTGAGAACCGGCTGTTTTTCTGATGGCCAACTTTATGTTGCTTTCTCAAGGGTTAGCAACGCTTCCGGGCTTTATATTCTGGCACCCGACGGAAAAACCAAAAGTATAGTTTATAAGGATTTTTTTTAGAATAGTAATGTTAACTAATTGATATTAATTTCGCTTCATAATTTCGGAATGAAAATAATTCTACCTTTGTATTTTAATGAAGTTATAACCTACCCAGTCTACAACACTCAATCTAAGTTATACCAAACTTAATCGAAATCCTTCATCGGTTTTGATTGATTTATTGTCTGACATATCTACGCACAGTTCAAACTCTTGCCGAAATTCCTATCGGAACGAGAAAGGGACTGGATCCGCGTACGAAGTCGCGGGCAGAAGCTAGTGTAAAATAAATGTAATATGCAATGTATGTATGTTTGTGTGTGTGTATGTGTGTCAATGTATGTATGTGTACAACGTAAATAACGCAACGAATGTTGTTGAACTGTCAAAATAAAAGCCGTTTTTTATTTTTATTATCAGACCACTTTATTACATTGCTAAACCAAATGATTGCTAACGATACCGGTAACAAGTTTGAAAACGAATTAACATTGTGAGTATCTACTGTTTACGTAACTATTTTAAACTCCGTCATTATTAGCTACATAGCTACTAACCTATAATTTGTTGTGCCTTATTAGAATTCGTCTCGTTTCGACGCATTATTATCAGGTAGGTACATATTTTTGATAATAGACACTAAGCACATTGCAAACAATATGTTACTTGAGTGAGTAATAGGTATCTACCTATAATTTATAATTGGTACACTTGTGCAGCCGAGCACACGCCCGTAACTAACGACTCGGTAATCGGTAGTAGCGCTTTGAACATGAGCTAGCCTAGCGCACTACGGAGTTCCAATAGAAATAGAAGACAGCTTATTGTTAGCACTGACGCGCGGCCGACTGTACAAAGTGGCCGGGTTACAAGTTTCATCGAAGGACGTTCCGCCGCGTCACTGACAGTGCTCATTGGAGTCGTTGAGCGCGCTGCGCCGCCAGCCGAACAGATAGTAGCCAAGTGTCAGGCCCAGCACCACGGCCAGGCACAGCCACACGTTGTACGTCATGAACACCAGCATGAGCAGGTAGCTTAGCGTCGACTGCAGCGCGTGCAGCGCCGTCTGCAGCGCGTGCGCGCCCGAGCACAGGAGCGCCCTGCGGTGAGAGGAGACGGTTAGCACACGTCACGGTCGCGAGCATGCACGGCACACTAGGACATGGTAGATCAGCTCACCTGAGCGAACGGCCTGCGCCGGCGCCGAGCTCGGTCTTGGTGATGTGCTGCTGCGAGTCGGAGAGCGCGGAGGCCGGCGTCGCCAGCGTCTCGCGCCAGTACTTGAAGCCCTCATACAGCACGGCCGCTACGAAGATCGCCAGCGCCGAGCCGAACAGCTGCAGTTCGTTGGTCGTGTTCCAGCCTTTGAACAGGATCTCCGTGCACACGCACGAGTGGAACTGCGCACATACAAGTTATTATGCCTCCCTCTCGACACACACGTTGTTATTGTTAGTAATATACACTCGAGAGCAATGAATCCGGGTCACTTAAAGAATGTTAAAAATCTCGGAAACTAAAAATGATAGGTTAATGCAATAAATTGTATTTAATAGTAATACTCCTTAAATGAAAGTAAAAATGTAATACTCCTTAAATGAAAGTAAAAAAAATATGAGTCACCATACATTTTATTAACACAAAATTACATAAAGAAAAAAACTGCTGATCTCTCCTTAAAACAAAAATAGGAAACATGAAATTTTTGAACTTTATTACGATTTTCTTGAATTTTAATACTTCGTATTGCCTCCTCGTGCTTCCATTACTGCGTTTACGCGGTTTGGCATGCTGTACACCAAGTTCCTTATACGATTTTGGGGAATATTCTCCCATTCCTCTGTGAGAGCAATTTTGAGCTCACGAAGCGTGATTGGGGGAGGGTTTCGTTGTTTTACGCATCTGCCTAGCTCGTCCCAAGCATGCTCGATCGGGTTGATATCCGGGCTGCGCGCTGGCCACTCCATACGAGTAATGTTCATCTCTTGAAGGTAGTCATTCACAATCCTGCCTGTATGAGGTCGGGCATTGTCATGCATAAATATAGCATCCTCACCTAAATTGACCATAAATGGACCAACGTGATCATTGAGGATTTCTTCCACATATCTTACGCTAGTTAAAGAGCCGTTTTCTATGATCACCAGCTCTGTGCGACTTTCAGAAGAAATTCCGGCCCACACAAGTACAGACCCACCACCGTAGGCTACTTTTTCTTCGATGCATGCTTGCTTGAATCTTTCCCCTGGTCTTCGATACACTCTGTGTCTTCCATCGTGCTTGTAGAGCATAAATTTTGATTCGTCGGAGAACATAACTTTTGACCAATCTTCAATACTCCAATTTACGTGGCTCTGGGCATATCTTAGTCTTGAAATACGATACCCACGCTCCAGTTTAGGGCCGTTTGCAGGTCTAAGGGGTTTTAAGTTAGATTCAGCAAGCCGACGTCTTACTGTCCATGCACTTGGGTTACTTCCTCCGAGGCGTCGAAACTGATTTGTGAGTTCAGTTCCTGTGAGAAAGCGATTTCGAAGCATGGTGTTCACCAAGTATCGGTCTTCTCGTGCTGTGGTACACCTGGTTCTGCCCGTTCCTGGTCTGCGTAGGTTAGAACCAGTTTCTTCGTAACGTCGGAGAACTCTTTGTACTGTTGACAGCGACACACCGACAGTCCTGGCTGTATCGCGCTGACTCCGGCCGGTTTCCAGCATTGTAAGTATTCTGGTGCATTCTTCAGGCGTAAGCGACATAATTTCAGCTTGAATAATGAATATAGAGCACTATCAACATGGTTTATGTACCCACATAAATGACAGATTACAAACAAAAGCAAAACCAAATGCTGTAATTTCGTAGTTCCATCTTCGAAAGTGGCCCTTTTTCAAATTTGATTTTTTTATGATATAACTTTACAATAACTAAGAAGTTTTAATAACTTCATTTAAGGAGTATTACATTGTCTATTAAATACAATTTATTGCATTAACCTAGCATTTTTAGTTTCCGATATTTTTAGGATTCTTCAAGTGACCCGGATTCATTGCTCTCGAGTGTATTAATAATAATCTGGGGGCACGGAAGTGCCCCCGCCCGCCAAGACGAGCCAAGCGAAGCGCATCACTACCTACCTTTTCTCGAAGCACTTCGTCGTATTTTTGAACCTTCTTAACTTAGGTTTGGATTATACCAGATAAACAAAATTTTCGGGATATGATGTCAGTGGTTGACTTATTAAACCTATAAAGTTTCAATTGCATAGCTCTTATACTTTAGATTTTATTGATATCTAAAATACCCCGATTTAGTCACTGATTCAAAGACTCACTGATGATCATCCATATTCTTAAGGTTCTTCCTGAAGTCCTAGAAAGCTGAAATTTGGTTTGTCAGCTAGTAATAGTATACAAACAACAAAAAAATCTTAAAACTTGAAACTTCAAACTTATAACACCCCGTCGTTTTTGCGTCGGGGGTTAAAAAGCGTTTGATTCGTTCCCATTGTATGACTTAAAGATTATTTATGTAACCATTTTCGATTTAATGGAAGCAAGCAGTAAAATCCACCCCTTAAACTTTATTAAGTACCCTTTTCTACTCCGGTAAGAGTCGATTTTTGAATAACCCTTATAATATATACTTTTCATTTTTTTGTTTTAAGTATTAGTACCGTCCGGATCCGTCCGAGGGGTTTAAATTTTTTTCCTACCTATCTATTAACTTTGTCACCCCCTAAATACTCAGTGAGGAGTTTTTTTAAACTAAAAAGTGACCATCTTTATTAATTACTAAGGAGAATATTGCCAAGTATCAAGTCTATTAACCAAAGGATTTTTTTTTTTCATATTAATTGTATCCCGTCTTTTCACCACACAGGGGTAGAATTCAAAATCAAAAGTCATTTATTCAAATTAGGCTGAGAATCAGCACTTTTTGAACGTCAAAATTACAAATGACAGTCCCCCAAAAACGCCCGCCCGTTAAGGAGGGTAGGCCCCATGCACAAAGAAAGCCAAAACAAAAGTTAGAGAAAACGGAAGGAAAGCTCAGAGATACCCGAAAGAGATGCAAACCTTGTTACGACCATTTTACAACAACCGAATCTGCGGGTATGGCTAGAAAACAATCGAAAGGCGTAATTATACATTTGGCTCTGCGTGTGAAAAACCAATGTGTTTGGATTGTTTCAATACTATTCATCCAAAATAATTTTCATTTTATTATACCATCCATAATGGCATTTTATTTTATATTTTTTTCAATTTTGATTTAATTTTCTTATTATTACATTCTCTCGACGTAATTTATCATAAACAATTTGCATTTCGTACAATTTGTGTCGTGATTATGTAATTTTTTTTCTAATAAATACAATTTTTCAATACTGATTTTTGCTTACTTTTCGAAATTATATCCACCTCCTGAGCTGCACTATGAAAATTTGTCTATTTTACTAGGCGGGGACGGTAAATACAACACTTTCTCTCAAAGCGGCGCGAATTTCTTAGCATTGAAAGTATAGTGTGACGTGGCCACCGGTGGTACACCTCGCCATGGCAGCAAATACTCCGTGCTCCACCGGTGGTACACGCCGCCGGTCTGAACGTGTTAAAGAAATCTCTTAGAGAAACTCTGGCACCTAGCTGGTAAATTGCTCGAACAGCTCGCTTTTGAAGGACAAATATACACAGCAGAATACCGTAGGACATAACGCTGTGAAAATAACTAAAATAGACTAAACGAGCTGTATCAACGTCAGTGTATTGTCTTACTTTCCTGACGGCGTAGGCAGCAGAACTGAGCCTTCCTGCTAGACTTGATATATGAGGTCCCCACTGAAGTTTGGCATCTACTGTTAGTCCTAGAAAAATGGCCGAGCCTAAAGTTTCAAGCACCTCTTTATCTAAGACGATGTTGGGTCCTAGGTTTCTAACATTCGGTAAGGCGAACTTTACACATTTGGTTTTCTTGGCATTGAGAACTAGGTTATTTGACGTAAACCAATCTGTAACTATTGAGAGTGCACTGTTTACGTCGTCAAAATCTTGTCTATTCCTGTCTACTTTAAAAATAAGAGAGGTATCATCTGCAAACAGTACAACATCACAGATGCCCGTCAAATGGAATGGTAAATCATTGATATAAACTAAGAACAAGAATGGACCCAGTATTGAGCCTTGCGGAACACCTAACTGAACTGGTTGGCCGGAAGATTTCACACCATTAACATCTACACATTGGACCCTATTATGTAAATACGAAATAATTACGTTGAGAGCTTCGTTTTGGACACCGTAATGACGTAATTTACGCAAAAGCGTGTCATGGGATGTTTCCATAATTTGACTCAAAGATTATTTTATTATATTTATGTCGGAGTTGGTTGTCAAATTACAATTATGGGTAGTCAACAGAATTTGGTATGATTTGTGTTTATTATTAATTTAGGTGATTTTTACTATCAATTATTGTCTAATAAATCGAAACATAATTTATTCAGTACTCGGTGTACGCCCTAATTGATTCTTGGCAACTTATTTCGATAAATTGGTCCCGTTGGTTTTATTCAAAACAACGGATGACATGTTAATTTGTTTTTAAAATGATTTACTTTATGAAATCACCATTGTTTATTTATGACAATTATTCTTGTATTATTTTTGATAACTTTACTAGCTTCTGCCCGCGGCTTCGCCCGCGTGGATGTCGGAAGTTATCCCACGGGAACGTGCTACCAGGATAAAAAGTATGTGCTTCCCCAGGATGCCATCTATCTCTTTGCCAAATCAGAAGTTCAGTAGTTTAGGCGTGAAAATGTAACATACAGTTTCAAGTTCAAATCCTCCCCTAAAAACCGAATTACCCCTTTTTGCCCCGTCAGGGGTAAATTTTCGACAACTTTACATACTTATTATTAATTATTTTCTGTCGAAAGTATCAATACTGAGTTTCGAGTTAATCGGACCGCGCATTCAATTTCTTTACACAAACTTGATTTTCGAAAAACACTGATACACAAATTATTCTTTCCTTTCAATTTTAGGTATAAATCCTGAGTTTAGAGTAAATCGGACCGCGCGCTAAAATTCTTCCATACAAACTTTGAATCCCCCCAATCCCCTTTTAGGGGGTAGTTTATAAAAACAAAAAATGCCCAACTTCGTAATTTACTTAGATAAGTATTCGTACCAAGTTTCAAGTTTATTAACTCAAGGAATAAGATGTTTCATACAAACAAAATCCCGCCATTTCACCCTCGTAGGGGTGGAATTTCGAAAAACCCTTTCTTAGTGGATACCACACTCTTCACGAAAAATATACCCTCCAAATTTCATGTCTCTAGGACCAGCGGTTTAGGCTGTGCGTTGATGTCTCAGTCAGTCAGTCAGTCAGTCAGTCAGGAGTTCAGGACTTTGAATTTTATATATATAGATATTCGGTCGGAATCTAGGTGTGTAGTACTGATATACTGACCACCATGGCATGGTCGTGCGAGGCGCATGGATCGTCGGAGTCGTGCGCGCCCGGCGAGTGACGCGCCGCCAGCTCCGCCACTGTCGACAAGGCCGACATGCCGGACATGTTTGCTATGCAACAACAACACTCTATTAACACACAGGCGGGTGCTTCAAAATTGTCATCACAATAACAACTAGAAAATAAATGTATAAGTAACTATTTACGGGTCACCACGGACTCCATATCTATACCCACCATAACTGAGTATAGCGCGTAAATGACGACATTATGACCGTGGACCGTACAGACCTTTTTTTTGTTCCGGTCTGGAAATATTCATGAATGTATCTTCAGGGGTCTTCCAGACTCCTACTGACCACCTCAGTTTTCCCTTCCCACACTTGGACCAAGGATCATGGGAACTTGCGTGCGCTTTCCACGATCCCTGGCTGGTGCGGGCCCGCATTTGCGGGCCACCCGAGGCCCGCGGGGAGACAAGGTGTAAGACTCCCCGTACGCGCAGCCGCCTCGTGTCCTGCTGGATGGGGTGCGGCGGACGTCCTCAAGTCCACGTCCCTCAGGACCTGTTTATGGGGGCTGGAAGAGGGTGTTGCCCGCCCTCCGCCGACGCCCGGTCCACATGCTGCGGATCGGGAGAGGTCTCGATCTCCCTTTCCCTTTCCGCAGCCTCCTTCTGCGAAATGACTGCTTCTCAGAAGGATATCACCGCATCCTACGACTTGGCGCTCACGACCATTGAACGAGTGACGGCCGGCAGCGACAGGTCGGGTACGACTTCTGATACGAGGTCACGACGCGGCTCCCCCCATATGGCACACTCTGCCAGCATATGCCGAGCCGTGTCCTCCCGGCAGTCGACGCAGTGGTGACACGGGGCGTCCGGCTCCCTGTTTATGCGACACAGGTACTTCCCGAAGCAACCATGCCCCGAGAGCACCTACGCCACAGGTCTATCACTATTGACGCGAGGGCTCTCGCCTGGAGGTCCCAAGGCGGAGATCCAGCCAATGCACAAGCCGCCTCGTAGGAGATCGTGCGATACCCCCTAATAGCCCTGACTGTGCCCTGTGCCCTGTTTTCGCAGCATTGCGATGCTGCCGGCCGTCAGGTCAGGGGCCTACACTGGGGGGCTGTACAGGGCCACGGATCGCACGATCCGTAGGTACAAACTCCCCATCCGGCAGGAATGAAGTTCAAAATAAAAATCCAAGATGGCGGCTGCGAGAATTTGAATTTACAGAAAAAGTGCATCCCTTTGCCCCAATTGATGTACTTAAACAAAGAGCTGTCACTGAAGACTTCTTAACACTTTGTTATCATAATATTAACATAATGAAAATTATCATCTTTGACCTTGGTCTTAGATTCGAAATTTTACATCGAGTTAGGTATCTATCGTGTTATGATGCACGTACCGGTTCAGTAGCAGTGTGTTAGAGGTGACGAAGTGCGTCGCCTGTGCGGAGCGCCGTCGCGTCGTGCTCGTATCAAGTCCGACTGTGCAGAGTGCTGCTGAGCTGCCGCCTATATCGTGCGCTGCTATATCTTTGTCAGCCAGGCGTGGAGGTTATCTCTCATTTGAATGTCTATGCATCACCTCGCGCCGCCGATGATTGTCGATTAGGCGTGTAAGCTCTTTGTGTGAGTAGATTATATTCAAAAACTAACCGCAGTTTGTTTTGTCAATTGTCTGCGTAACCAACGACAGTCTACAGGGAGGACCTAGAACTGACCACTGTGGAATCCCACACGTTATCTCCGTCCGGAGAACGCCACCGCCACCACCCTAGCCCACAGAAGCGTAGTACGTACCGGTCGCGTAAGTATGCTGGGACCACAGACGTACTAACTATAGACCTAGTACAACGTACAAATTCAGTGTAGACTGTGTAGAGTATTCATAAAAATTAAGCCTTTAACTGCCCACCCTAACCCAGCACTGGGACACGGTCACTGCCTGCTTCACAGCTCGCATCTATGGTAGAACACCGCTGCCGGACGCCATACTGGTTGCCAGAATACCGGAAAGATTGTTGGGACTAGGGCGTCACCAACAGCAAGCGACAGGTGCCCGACGAGATTGAGAACAGGCATAGACCACTGTGACTAGTGTGACTGTTCCTAAATTTCAGTTTAACTGCTGATAAAATACTGATAAAGTTTCCGTTTTTTTTCTAATTAGAAATTAGTATTAAGATCGACTTCCCCCGGCGGCGGCGCCGGCGGTCTCTCGGACTTCTCCCGGACAGAGGGAGACTGCGGCCCTGCCTTCCACAGGATCAATGTTTTGTCTACACGCAAGCAGTACCTGCCTGTTGGTGTTGCATGGCTTTCATTATGTCGGTAGGACGTTCCGAATCATATAAAATTGTGCAACGAATTGGCAGTCAAAGATCCCGATTGTTAAAAGATATTTAGCTTTATCATTTAGTCGTAATTAACTCGTTATCATTCGCACGAGGTTTTAAAAGATTGCGGTAGGTACGGTCCCGATGATTACGTCCGCTAACTCGCAAGGTCATGCTGTCTGACTAAATAGACAAAGCAAAAGGTTCCATCATTACTTCAATAACACTGGTGAGTTCTGCGTGCAAGCAGATAGAGGCCTGCTGGGCAACGCTGATTCCACTGGCTGAGTCGCGACTGGCGAGTCGTGGTCGCGGGGTCCATGGCGCCGGGCGCGAGGGTGCGACTGCGCAAGACGCGGGAGCACGCACACAGGCGTCGTGCGAGCGCTGGGATTAGTTCTGCTTCGAATCGCTAAATTATCTGATACCAGAAGTAAAAACACGATAAAGAATTTTAATTAGAGTCGTGTGCAAAACATTTTAGATATATAAGTAAGTAATCTGAAAACCACCTGCCTGCGTGTGAACCAAAAAATTTGCTAAGTTTTATGCGTTTTAAAACCGCTAAACGAAGATGGCACTAACAGGCGATTACGTCTCTTCTCTTCGTACAAGTACCACCGTTCAAGCTTCAACGCAATCAAGAGATACGTTCAATTATGTCACATACTTTGATTATTTTCTCACTTTCCAAAACCTATAGCGTACTCCTCCTCGTTGTCGTAGCAGGACGAGTGGTAACCAAAACCAGTTTGAGTTTGTTTTGTTTGTCACTGGTACAAATAAATAATAACAATTGGATAACTTAAATCGTGAATGTAATACTGTTATTAGTCTTACACAAAGATTATAATAAGTACTTATATAGAGGAAGTCTTACACCAAGAGCACTCGGACCCCACGACCCGAGAGTTTCAAGTTCAACCACAAACGGCTCGAAAATATAACTAGGAAGTCGGTGGCAACTGGCAAGAAATAAAAAAACTAAAACACCGAAAGTAAAGTCATTTGAATCACCTGGTCGCGGACTCGCGGTTGACAATCTTGGCCGCTAGTCGCTTAATATGTTTGGGCCAGTATTCTCTATGACACAATGAACGAAACCGCGCAAAATGAACGCAGAATTGGCGTGATTAGCTATGGAATTGATTAGCTATGGAATTGACGGAATCATTGACACTGGGCCCTAATTGGCGTGATTAGCTATGGAATTGACGGAATCATTGACACTGGGCCCTAATTCACTATGATCACCATAGTGGGCCCTGTAAGTACGCGCGCAATTCACTTTCATGAAAGATAGTAAGGCGTCACCAGGCTGTGGCCTGGTCGAGCGAAGGATGTAATACCACCGCGAATTAGTATAAATGAAGTACGTCAATTTTAGCAGGTGTGGATTGTTGACTTGTTCTCGTTAGCTACGCGTGGGCCCAGCGACCCCGCGGAGGCGCTGCGGCCCGCGGTGCCTCGACACGGTTTGTACACATCGCTGTCTCAGCCACCGTAAATAATTGAATCAGCACCTGACAAAATAAATCATGTTTGATTTGCGAGAAACGAATTAACAATTTACTGACAATCAAACTCAAAATATATTCATTTACAATGATTTAGTGTGACAGTAGTCATGTGTGCGGTCAAAGTATAACAACTTGCTCATGAAGAAGTTTATAAGTGCAGTTTTGTTGGTGTTGGTCAGTACCTATTGGACTCCTCGAGCCCCGATTACTTAAGTTATGAACAATATACTGTCTCGTGTGCGGTGCCTGTTCTTTATCTGCGTCTTTGTAATTAGATTCGTGAAACCTGCTCCTTAGTCATTACATTCAATCAATAAACATTTGGCAAAGTTTAATTTCAATGTCATGTGGGAGAAGTGCCTTTCGATTGTCGGTACCTTTGTTGAACGTTGTTTGTGTTGCAGGTCGGGGCGAGCGTCGCGGATGTCGACACCGTCGGTAAGTATTATCGTAATAGATTTACTTAGTTGTCGTTCTGCCTGTTTGGAATCAGCTAGTTTTTTAGGGTTTCGTACCTCGAAAGGAAAAAAACTGAACCCTTATAGGATCACTTTGTTGTCCGCCCGTCTGTCTGTCGGTCGAAACCCTTTTTTCTCAGGAATGCGTGGAGGTATCAAGCTGGAATTTATTTCAAATACTCAGGTCTACTGACCCTTGGAGCTGTGAAAAAATCAAACTTCTAAGCCAACTCAATCAAAAGATACAGCCGTTTATGCCGCAAATTTTCGACACTCGCAAGGGAATCAAAACCTACAGGGTAGGTACTTCCCGTGAACTCAGAATCTTGAAGTTTGGTACAAAGCAACGTCTTATAGCAGAGATAAAGGAAAAGTTGCGAAAACAATACATTTTTACTTATAATACGAGTACCATTTATAATAATAAAAATATTTTTAATAATTTTAAATTGTACGGAACTCTCGGTGCGCGAGTCTGACTCGCACTTGGCCGGCTTTTTTCGTTTGATTTGTTTTCATTTGAATTTAAATTTTCATAAATCAATTGTAATTACAGAATTCAAGCTTGGGGGATATAAGATACAAGTCCCTCTTAATCGACCTATACACGTGACCCGTGTAAAGAGCGCAGACTTGGCGAACTTACACTTGCCCGTCCCTCGCCTAGCCGATTTGCTGACATCAGCGGCTCATTCAGCAGCGACCGCGGCCCCGCTCTCCACTCCCCCCGAACCCTGGCCCCCGCAACCACCACCGACCAACCGATACCCAGGCGCATTGCAGCAAACTACTTACCTTAAAGCCCATCCTCCAAATAGTTTGTTTCCTATTCCGAACCCTTCAAAACATAATTTTCCAAAACAGCATCCACTTAGCTATGATCCTGAGCCACATTCTGTCAGCTATTACGAAAAACAGCATCATGGCGCACATACCCTGAAAAATAGCTTCCAACCACCGCGACCGGACCAACTTCATCATATCGCACCGCAATCTTTGAGCACACATAATCGTTATGCAACTTTGCCGAACGTCGAATATCGTGATCATCTGTTACCGAATAATCGATATCCAGCGAATGAACATTCCGTAAACAATCCAATAGTGCACTCCTCAGACCGCAATTACACAGAGCCATATCCTCCACATCGTAATCCAGAGACTGTAGCAGCTACCCAACACCATGCACCGTCATTCTCTCCAAATGATACGTACCTAACGCCAGGTCCTCATCAACCTCAGCCACAATCTAATAACAGACCCGAACAATATACAGAATATTCATCACAGAGAATTGATCCCGTACGGCAGCCACAGTCGTCCCGTACTTGGTCGATAACACCGCGTGCCACGGAACAATCGTTCCCAGCATGGCTACGGTTACCATCAGACCCAGGGCTCGCTGGGCGCGTTACATCAACTGAACCAGTATCGGTATCAATTACCGAACCCGTGATAACAAGGACAGTGTCCAATGTCCCGATGACTACCGCGGAGCACGTCACATCAACTACTGAACCAGTAACAACAGTGGCAGAGTCATTGACTGTAGCATTCAAATTAACTACTGAGTCAGTGATAACAATGCCAGTGCCCGATGTCCCGATGACTACCGCTGAGCACGCCACATCAACTACTGAACCAGTAACAACAGTGACAGAGCCATTGACTGTAGAATTCCAATCAACTACTGAGTCATTGATAACAATGCCTGTGCCCGATGTCCCGATGACTACCGCTGAGCACGTCACATCAACTACTGAACCAGTGATAACAATGGCAGTGTCTGATGTAAGGATGACTACTGCCGAGCACTATCACACATCGTCATTGAAAGAATTCATTCAAGTTCATATTGCAGTGTTAGGTCCTGATGTAGTGACAAGTGCCACCAACCAAGTGGCATCGCCATTTAAAAATTTCACATCAGCGACCGAGCCAGTTACGAAAGTTTCTGCTCAAGACGTAACAGGGACTGCAGCGAAACGAATGTCGCTACCTGAAAATATCACTTTGGAACCTCTCGCAATAATGAAGATCGACAAAATTACGTTATCTGAACTAACTGCAGCAAGTAGCGACCCGGTTACAACGCCAGTGCCAGCTGTAACCACAAATACAGCCACGGAAGTGAGTGAGAAAGAAATGTTTTCAGTGCCGAAGGTTGTTATACTCTCAGCCAAACAAATGACGTCACAAACTGAACAATTTAATTCCATAGCAATATCCGCAAAACCAAAGGATCTAATAATTATTGCAACCGAAGCTGAAGAATACCAATACCAGAAGATTGGAACGAACACAAGTGATACAATAACATTACATACTACATTGCCACCCCCAAGTATAGTAACATCTGCATTCATGGCGTCAGAACCACAAACACCTTCCACACCAAAGCGAATTCCGGGTACGAGTGATCCTGCCCTACTGTTGACGATACCAGTTCAACATATCCAAACCACTTTTGCTACAATGACAACTTCATCAACGGCTCAGTCCATAACGAACTCAACCGAACCCGTCACAGAGCCGAGCACAGCCACTGCATTAATATCTGCAATTGATCGGAAAAACACTTTAAAAGGTAGTTTTACTTTTCTATTTTATTTCCATATAATTTAACTAGCACTTAGCCCGCGACTTCATCCGTTTGGTATTCCTACTTACCTCTAAAAATTTTAACACCGTTCCACCCCTTAGAAAAAGTAGTTTTCGAAAATTTATATTTACGATCTTTATCATAAATTTATGTATTCGGGTCAATTTTCGAGTTTATAAACCAAACGAATTAGATTTTTCAAATAACCTGTGTCGTCCCTTAGCACCACGTCTTTTGTTTTAAAAAAATCGTTGGTATGTACAGTCACGAGCAAAAGTATGTATACACTCGGCTTTATTCAAAAGCGATTTACTCCTTTATTTTTAATTGAAATTTTATGTTGTTACGAACATAGCATTTTCGAACCCATAGGTTTATGTAATGTGTCGTATTTCAACGTTCCATTCGTTATTTCACGAAAAAATTGCAGTTGAAAGTCGTCAAGTGTTGACATATTGGTGTTCGTGACTGTACGTCCCTTAATATGACTTCAACATTTATCTTCTAGTTAACAACGTTTTTCTTCTTCTTCTTTTTTTTCTTCTTCTTTTATATTTCTGTAGGGGACGTGCATGTGCACAGTGAAAAACCGGATTTTGCGAAAGGGTGCAGGGTGGGGAGACGTACGCTATACGTCCATGCGCGATCTTTCGTAGCGAACACTAAAGAATTGTTTTGTAAGTCACGGCGCCGCCGCCGCCGCTAGGCAAACGCCGCATGCGTCTCCCGCTCCTGTTACCAGCCCCGTTTATTAGACATATTACAAATGGCACAAAAATACAAAAATATAAAATAGGGATACGATCACGCGTCGCCTACATTCCCCGCCCTAGTGCTGCTACAGCACTCATCACCGATAGAGATGGGCGCGACGCGTGTCACATTCCGCCGCAGGAGGCCAGATTTAGTCTTGACATCGACCACTCGAATGCGGCCATCTTTGCTAGGTATTACGGCCTGCACTACACCTTTTAGCCACACGTTTCTGGGAGAGTTAGGGTCCACGATGAGAACAAGATCTCCCACTTGCAAGGGCCTCTGTTCATCGTGCCACTTCTTTCTCGGGCGCATGTCCGGCAGGACTTCGCGCACCCAGCGCTTCCACAACATATCCGCCAGTTTTTGAGACAGCCGCCATTTTTTTCTAAGATACATGACAGATTCATCAAAAACACCCAAAGTCGGCAGATTAGACGATGTTCCCAACAGAAAATGGTTGGGGGTTAGAGTCTCAGGACTGTTGGGCTCCACCGTGACGTGGGTGAGGGGACGGCTGTTTAGTATCGGCCAATCTTCCCGCCATAACGGCTGCTTCTAGCTCTAAGCGTCGCATCGATACCTACATACTTTACCGGTGCAACTCGACATTTACTGGACACAAAGGCAACTTGAATATTTTGTTTACAATCGATCCAATGCCAGTATGCGGCAGCGCACATCGCTTGAGTCGACGCGTCACAGAACACAATGTAGCTGTAGGTTCATATAGTGCTCGGTCGCCTGCGCCGGGGACACGCTATTCGGTTCTTCCGTAGTAAGGTCGTGCATCTCGCTTTCACACGCAGGTAGTACGTGACGAGTACTTCTAGTTGCTGATGACTCGTAATAAAAAAAAAATAAAAAAAAAATGACACATAATGGCGAAATGACGTAATGGCGTAATGTCTAGGTTGGCGAATTTTATCAATGTTTGTCATTATGCTCAGCCATTCGAACCATTTCATAAATTTGGTCTGTTATTTCATCGTCCCAGCTCACGCCAGACCTCCATGTGTCTTGTAAAAAATGATCTTGCCTTTGATCGTGATAGGCGACAGCAAAGACATTATATTATTTTAAATCTCTTTGGCGGACACGAATGCTTCTTGACACGCAGGCGTACGACACTAGACTGGGTGACTTTTGACCACTAGGACCAGACATTAAATTATTTACTTGACAAATCTTAAATCTCTTTGACTAGGACAAATATACTAGATTACGATTTTGTTCGTGATGTCCTGTCTATTGTCAAGTAAATAATTAATGTCTTTGAGCGTAGTGTTGTGTAAGTACCTACAGCTTGCACGGCGGCCGGCATTGTAGGCCGGAATCTTTCAGCGTTTTTGTTCTCTAAGAACTGGGAAATAAATGGGGAACAGTTTGCGCCAAAATTTAAGCTAGTCATGACGCAGGTTTGTACAGGTTTATCTGGAGATTCTCGCCATAAAAAACGCAAGGCATCTCGATCAAGATCTCGTATTTTAATCCGTAAAATTAAACATAATGTCTTTTATATCACCCGTGACTGTCACCTTGTTTTCTCTAAATCTCAGCATTATCCCGTACAGTGAGGTAAGTAGGTCGGGACCTTGCAGTAGGTAGTCATTTAAGGACATGCTTTTGTTCCTAGCCGCCGTATTAAATACCAGTCGTAGTTTTCGTTTATCAGGGTTGTCAACTCCAAAGTGCGGCAAGTATCATATTCTATTCAGATTTTTAGTTTCAGTGAGTTTTGATGCAAAATCGTTACCTACTGAACAGGTGGTCGATTCTTTCTTTGTGTCGCTCTGCGAAGCTTGAATTCGCTTTCATTTTCTTTTCAACACCTTTCAGACCCGTATCATCCGTCCACTTTGAGACCAGTATCATCGGTAATTTCGAGAGAATGACATTCTTCGCGTCCGATGGCGGTCACAGCAGCGACACAGTTTCTTACTTTCACGGAGAAAGAAATAATATCCTTCTGATACTCTTGTGCCATGGGGCGTAATTTACTTATGTCCTGCAGGATCCTCGAAATTATTACATCAGGATTTCCAAACTGAAGTTCCAGTGTGTTCATTACGTCTGCGGCGGAGGTAGCACTAATGAGTAAGGCCGTCACCGCTTCTTTTGCTGGCCCTAGCTTGTAGGCTCCTCGTTAGGCGCCACAGGTTTTCTTTGTCACTAAAGTTGCACACTTGCGACGATTCTTCAAACGCTTGTTTGTACTGAAGCCATTCAAGTGGGTCACCAAAGTAATTAGGTAAGTCCCTCGGTGTACACAAGCGATTTAGCATTCTGTCGTTAGATCTGCTGGCACCGGTAGCAGCGGCAGCGGCAAAGTCCTTCAGAGCAATCGCCAAGGCTCGCACGGTTTCATCAGTGCCACCAACAGCTGCAAGTGGCGGGCATGCTTCGAGCGTGAGTTCTGTAGCAGGAGGTTGCGGGGCGGCGGGCTCCATTTGATGCAGGTACAATTCCTGCGGTGTCAGACGCAACACGTCATCACAGATGCCACGGTTAGTGACGCCCTGAGTATTCACCTCCTGCCGACTACTTTCCAGCCACTTTTCCACTACACGATCATTATTTTCAACTGAGGGTAGACTGCAGTTGCTGCTGTCGTCTTCCAGTTCTGCTAGGTCTGCATCTAGTTTTTTATCTATCAAATCCAATCTAATTTGAACCTTTGCTTGAGCGGCTTCCAGTTCCAGCCTTTTCTTTTGCGCCGTAATAGATGAAGTTGACGATTTTTTGCGGGTAGACTTTTTAACACTTTGTGGTGTGGGAGGTCCGGGTTGATTCTCGTTTATCTTGCTCCCGGGGGGTTCAATAGGTTTCACAGCTCCTTTTGAAGTGTCTATGTTTTCCCTTTTGCATTGTTCATGAGCATCACTTTGTTGCGCTTCCATTTGCTCCGCTTCTTTTCTTCTCGCACTCCTAGTGTTCACCATGCTTCGTGGATCCATTCAGAGATCCGACTCGAGGACCAACTAATGTCGGGACGTGCATGTGCACAGTGAAAACCCGGATTTTGCGAAAGGGTGAAGGGTGGGGAGACGTACGTGATACGTCCGTGCGCGAGCTTTCGTAGCGAACAGCGAACACTAAACAATCCGCCGCCGCCGTTAGGCAAGCGCCTCCTTCCCGCTCGCATGCGTCTCCCGCTCCTGTTACCGGCTCCGTTTATTACACATATTACAAATGCCAAACAAATACACAAATATAAAATAGGGATACGATCACGCGTCGCCTACAATTTCCATATTATATTATTTATTTAATCACTTACAACTATTATTACAGGCCCAATGCAATAGTGAGGCAAACCTAATAATAACAACTTACTTTCTATAAACCTTCTGCCTGCGGCTTCGCCCGCGTGGATGTCGGAAAGGATAAGAAGTATGTCCTTCCCCAGGATGCCATCTGTCTCTTTGGCATCTGCTGGCAGGCAATTTTATCGAAATCCGTCCAGTGGTTTAGGCGTGAAAATGTAACATACAGACAGTTTCAGGTTTAGGTATTAACCTAATGAAGAAGATTTTTCATATAAACTGTATCCCCCTTTTCACCCCCACAGGGGTGGAATTTAAAAATTAATTTAGGGGTAATTTTCGAAAAACCCTGATACACATTATTATTTACTTTCGATCCTGGGTATAAATACTGAGTTTCGAGTTAATCGGACCGCACGCTAAAATTCTGCCATACAAACTTTGAATCCCCCAACCCCTTTTTAGGGGGTAGTTTAGAAAAACATAAAATGGCAAACATCATAATTTATTTAGATTAGTATTGGTGGTCTTAGGGATGGAATTTCCATCCAAAAAAAAAAAAAAAGGGGTGGAATTTCGAAAAACCTTTTCTTCAAATCAAATCAAATAGTTTATTTCTGATACACAGGTTACAATATAGGTCTTACAATATACAGTGAGTTCATGCTGTGATCAGCCTCATGCAGGGCATACAAATTTATAAAAAAATACCTAAATAATATGTATAAAAAAATGAAAATAAACAATAATCAAAATCAATCAATCAAAAGTCATTTATTCAAATTAGGCTGAGAATCAGCACTTTTTGAACGTCAAAATTACAAAAGACAGTCCCCCAAAAACGCCCGCCCTTCACCACTTCCTAGTGCTATCGCTGGGAAGAAGAAGAATAATTAAACAATAAACAATTATTATTAATATTTAAAGCAGTAAAGAGGAAATAAATAATAAAAACATAGTAAAAATCATTTTAAGTCTAAAAATTCCTTTGCTGAGTAAAATAAGTGTTCGTTAAGAAATTTATATAATTTATTATTGAATTTAAGAATTTTATTGCAGTCTCTAATGTCCTTGGGAATTTTATTATATATTTTAGGCGCCATGATATATGTACTTTTTAGGGTTCCGTAGACAAATAATAATAATAATATCCCTGGACATTTCACACAGCACCATTTGTCCCAAGCTAAGCAACCTAATGCTTGTGTTATGGAATGAAATGGCTAAAACGCAACCATTATGGATTCGTTTTGTCTGTCTGTCTGTCCGACCGTATGTCACAGCCACTTTTTTCCGGAAATATAAGAATTATACAGGGTTATTTTTAAAACACCAGCAACCTCTTAAGAGGTCATTGTACTCATCATTATGAACAACTTTTACTATGGGACCAAACCTGAAATCGCGAAAAAAAAATCAGCTGCTCCCTACATTTTGACGAGTTAAGCGAACATAAATGTAGGGAACAGCTGATTTTTTTTTCGCTATTTCAGTTTGGTATATATGGTAATGTAATGGTACTGTGAGTATTTTTAGTTTTGTAAAAGACTGCTTACATCTCTCAGTTTGTTGTGTTCTTAGTGGATTTCATGTCTCTAGGACCATAGATAAAAGAAAAAACTGACTGACATAATTATTATCAGCGCACAGCCCAAATTTTTGGCACTAGGAAATTCGACCTTTAATGTGTTGTGTTTCAGGCTCCGTAAGACAAGGCGTACCTGCGCCAGCTTTGCGAGCCGCGCGAGCTACTCAAGCTATGCGAGCCACACGAGCCACGCCAGGCGCCGCCACACTCGTCCCTTGTTAGTATACCAAAGTTACAGTACATTTTTTTTTTATTTCTGCCGTTTCAAGACCGATCCAATTAGGACACAGACAGTCGGACACATTATTATTACACCATGTCTTAGGACAGACCACCGTGGTCGTGGCCTCGTTCAGACTCCAGGCTCCAGAGTGAGCAGCTTACGCGGGTGCTAAGGCGAGCGTGAAATATCAAATATGTTATAAAGCCACCATCTGCAGCCACCGCATAGAACGCAAATACGTCATGAGTAGCCGACCGAGGACGACCGAGGCTCTCATATCCACTACCGAGTCCATCGAGTCCGCCGAGTCCACCGAGTCCACCCTGACCGCAGAAGCGAAAACAAGAAAGCCTATAATCAGCAGTACCTACTACCTATAATCAGTAGTACCTACTACCTATAATCAGTAGTACCTACTACCTATAATCAGTAGTACCTACTACCTATAATCAGTAGTACCTACTACCTATAATCAGTAGTACCTACTACCTATAATCAGTAGTACCTACTACCTATTATTAACTATTTCTACTGAGAGGGTGTTTAAAACACGTATTAGTTACTTAGAAATGTATTTAGTATTCCGAAATATTAACAAACAACATAAATCAAAACGCGTTTCGCGGCAAGAGAGAGATAATCATAAACAATATTATGACGGGAGTCTATATTCTCTATGGAAGTTCCTTGCTTCCAAACTTTCGAAGTAGCTTCACTCGGTGTTGCCAACACTATAATCAGTAGTACCTACTACCTATAATCAGTAGTACCTACCTACTAGGTACCTACTACCTAGGCTTTGTTTGTGTGTTGTTTATATTCTTTAGGTCCAGTTTGTTTTTTCAACGGTAGGTACATAATGAGGAAAACGAACTCGCCTAACTGTGTGGAGTGCGGAGTTGTTGAAGACTTACACCACTTATTGATGGACTGTGTTCGATACCTACGAGTCTGGTAGAAATGATTTGTTTAGGGTCTTGAGGTTGAACAGACTTGAAGTAGGCACATTCCATAAAATCCTGCCTCAACCAAATGGCGATGATGCAAAGAGTATGTTTAGGTTCATGGCCCAAATATTAGAAATGTGTATATAGGGTACGATGGGACTGACATACGCATTGCGATTATAAATGTCCCTAAATAAATAAAGATTTAAAAAAAACGGTAGGTTCCTACAGGAGAAACTACATATTATTAATTGAAGAATTAAAACAGCGGGTACATCACACTCAGTCAAATTAACCTGGCTCAACACGGTTGTTTCAGGCATGCGCGTACCTAGGAAGTCTCGCTCCAGCAGAAAACGGAATCGCCGTAAGTTATGATTATCAACACAACTTGAGCACTTTCACCATTCTCTTGCCCCATATCCCCATTTGCTGGGGTCGGCGCAACATGTCTGTAATAATAGTCTTCATCTCGGTGGACACCCCCTTTCTAGACATACCTTTCATCTTCCACACAGTTCATCCATCGTTCTTAGAACACCGTCAGTATTACTGTTTCATTTAAGGGTCAAGAGGTTAAATCGAATCGCTATTTAGAGAAACTTACCTATAGGCATTACTATTTACTGCACCAGGAAGAAAAGCCGGTCTGGCTCAGCGCCATGGGGGAACCAGAGCAGCACGAGCGCGCGCGCTCTCCAACCGGCCGCCGCGCGCCCGCTCCTCGCCCACCGTGTACCCACCACGTACCCGCCACGCGACCGCCACGGACCCGCCACGCATAAGCACACGATGACATCACACCCTCCCAGGAGACTTCACGCAACAATTATAAAATAAAACCTCAATTCATATTTTTCACTAGCTAATGAAAATCGATACATACTTTATTGTTCGAATTCTTACGAATAGAAAGGGTAATGACCGCTATTGCCAACGCAGCACCTACCTATATGTACCTACATCCATTCAGTCACGGTCACGGCTGTCAGTCTGTGCGTGCTGTGTGTCTGTACACATAGTCATGGTACATCCTAGCCGCAACTTACCCAAACTTAATACTTTGGGTACTCCTAAAAGAAAAACACCGGAAGAAAACATGAGCTCAATTTTAAAGAAAATAAAAGTGACAAAAAAATTTTTGGCACAAAAGGATTTTTGTAAATTTCTAAAGACTATCGAATACATTTAACATAAAAAAGGTCTCTATATGACACAAACTGAATCAACAATCATAAAAAGTTCCTAGAGGTTATCAGAAAAAATTAAAAGAGAAAAAAACTTTTTCATACCACTTGCTCAAAAAAGTGACATTCTATGCCACAAAAAGCGAACATAACAATAGTCATTTTTAATCTGTTAAAAACAGGGAAAGAAAATTGTACTGAATTTCATTCATCCTCTAGGGGGAGAATGTGATTTAAATTTGGAATACTTACCGAAATTTATACTGAACTACATCTGTGTTTACACCATTGAGTTTATATATAAAGCATTATACATCTTTTTGAAATAGGATTACGCATTTATTATGCAGTTATGATTATTAAATAAAATTACGAAAACCGACGAGGCTGTATGAGCTTGATGCCTTTGCTTTTCCGACAAAAAATATTAGTATAGGAATATCT
Source organism: Apamea crenata (assembly GCA_949629185.1). NCBI lineage: Eukaryota > Metazoa > Arthropoda > Insecta > Lepidoptera > Noctuidae > Apamea > Apamea crenata. The sequence goes on along the minus strand of OX451359.1, from coordinate 20,132,235 downwards.
AAATATATATTTTTTTAGATAAGTATTCGTGCCAAGTTTCAAGTTTATTAACTCAAGGAATAAGATTTTCCATACAAACAAAATCCCCCCATTTCACCCTCTTAAGGGTGGAATTTCGAAAAACCACCGCATCACCGCAGGCATCTTCTTCGTCGTCTTCTTCGTCGTCGAGCAGTTCCGCCCCACGTCGGAGACGCCGGCAGCTGCGGCAGGAAACCCGAGACACTGACAAGCGCAGGTTAGACTTGCTGTCAATTCAAGTGAGTGAAATATTATCTTACTTAAAAAATAACGATCACTTTTCAAACAAAGAAACCGAGCCCGAATCTGATTCTGATATTTCCTTACATACATCTGAAGGCTTGAGGGTTTCTCTTGGGAATGATAACCTTCTCACTAAACCACAGAAGCCACCATATACGCATCGTCATATTCGAATCGTCGTACGACGACGAAACGATCGATCGATCGTCGTCGTCGACGTCGTCGTCGACGTCGTTTGACGTAAAAGACGTTGGTAGTGTATAAAAAGGATTGTAACAACGTTATCGAGTCAGTTGCTTGGTAGATGTTCAGTTGGTTGGTTCTAGTGCCGTTATTATGTAGAATAGATCGACCAGGTGTCACGTAAGTTAAGTAATTTGATAATATTATACTTTAATTATTGCTTATTATGGCTATGTTGTTCTGTAAATCATATTATGGCCAATATTCCTAACTATTGTTATTATGTTACTTTTATTTTGAATTCTCTTGGACCGTTGTCCAAGAGATAGAATGAATTGTTTTTAGAAATAACGATAATTTATGACAACGTAAGAAATGTATTGATAGAATACTTAAATACTGTTTCCATGGAGTTTCTTGTCCTTCTTCTCCATGATGACCTAGTTTTACGAACGGACGACTAGTTTTCTGATTAATTACTGACAAGCCTAAATTCAAATAAATGCTTAGCCTTGTCTGTCTGTCGACAAGCCTAAATTCAAATAAATGCTTAGCCTTGTCTGTCTGTGCTTTACTTCATAAAACCCTTTCCCTACAAACTATATTCAATAATAACCTTCATACACAGTAAATAACTAACTAGTAACCATTTTCATATTCAAAGCTTGTTATTTGGCTATTATATAGATACATATACTTCTAGTATATAACGAACACACACACAACAACAACAACACCACATCGACATCTCTGGTCGATCTATTCCACATAATAACGGCACTAGAACCAACCAACTGAACATCTACCAAGCAACTGACTCGATAACGTTGTTACAATCCTTTTTATACACTACCAACGTCTTTTACGTCAAACATCTAACACCGAATATCGAACATATCGAACGACACACGAACGACGCACAACACGACGACGACGACGACGTCGACGTCGTCGTCGTCGTTCGTTTCGTTCGTCGTGCTTTCGTCATATTCGAATTTCCGGTATCCACTAACCTAAAAGAACCTACCTACTGTTGAAAATGCCTCTGAGGGTAGATTACATGTGCTCAATAAACTACATCATTTTGATACTAATGATTGGCAAAGGGTTAGATACCTAGAAACTGAGAAAAAGTATGTCGCTAAGCCAGGTTTTTACGAACTCGATGTTAACACTGAACTTAGACATTGTGACACAAATTCTTCTTGGCTTAGATTACTTGATAGATCGTTTGGAGCTTTTACTCATGGGCTTATACAACAAAATGAGCTGCTAAGAAACAACTTCCAGCAAATCATAGAATGGGCGCAATCGCCTGGCTGTGTACTTAACGCTGACACGCTTTTTGAAAAGATTAACGCTTCTTTTTCCGAAAACTCATCTTACATGAAAGTGTCTGAGGATCTCTTACAAATGAGTTGTGGGAGACGTGCTGATATCATTCAAAGACGTCGTGACTGCATTTTGTCGGGCGTCAAGGACAAATATGTAAAGGTGGACTTGCAAAAGATCCCTCCAACACAATATAATCTTTTTAATCCACAGGATTTAACCAGCTTTTTACAAAAGGCTGGTGGTACAAGTAAGTAGTTCTCTGCCCAAAAGCGCTCTGCGGAAGAGCCGCATGCCATGTCTATGCGGAATAGACAGGATGGCCCTCCAGCTAAGCGACCACGCAAGCCCTTTCACGGTGACAATCCTGGGTTCGATCCCCAGCCATCCACGAGCTTTCAAGCGCCCTCTAAAAGTAGAGGCCGAAAGTCGGGAAACAATAAATCCGGTACAGTCACGAGCAAAAGTATGTTTACACTCGGCTATATTCAAAAGCGATTTACTCCTTTATTTTGCAATTAAATTTTATGTTATTACGAACATAGCATTTTCGAACCAATAGGTTTATGTAATGTATCGTATTTCAACGTTGCATTCGTTATTTCATAAAAAAATCGCATTTGAAAGTTGCCAAGTGTTGACATATTGGTGGTCGTGACTGTACAAGGCATAATGAAAACAAAAAACGGTCCTCAGGCAATCGTAAATTCGATCAGTATCATAGTGACTATCCTCAAGAAATTTTATTTTATGGCGGGCGGTTAAAAGATTACATTCAAATTTGGAAAAATTACGGTGCTCCAGAGAACATTATAAAAATGATATCTGGTTACCGAATTCCCTTTTTCAAAATACCCCCACTTCAAAGTCCAGACTTATCAACACGTTTTCATACTCCAACGAGCTTATTGATGTCGGAACAAATCGAGATTTTGAAACCACAGAAAATCTTGATTCAAGTAGATCCATCTCCAAGTTATGTCTGTCCGATGTTTTTAGTGCAAAAATCAGATACCAGCAACCGCCCGATATTCAATTTAAAAATCTAAACCGCTATGTAATGCAAACAAAGTTTCGCTTAATAAATATGTACCGTGTGCCGGATTTCTTGCAACCGAACGACTGGGCAATCAAAATAGACCTTTCTCAGGCCTATTTTCACCTAGCAGTCAGCCCCAGTCATCACCCATTTCTGCGAGTATTATACGCAACAGAAAAGAAGTCGAGCCCGGAGCTCCTTCAGATCACTTGTCTGCCATTCGGGCTGTCATCAGCACCCAGGGCATTTGCGACAGTGACAAATTGGGTAGCAGACGTGCTGCGCGAGAAGGGCATGCGAGTTATGGTCTACTTGGACGATTATTTAATCGTGAACCAAGATCGATTAACCCTAATGGACCACGCTGCGGAAGCTATAAGAGTCCTAACAACTTTGGGATGGATGATCAACTACAAAATATCCACATTGATCCCTACCAAGGCAGTAGACTATCTCGGCATCAAATGGAATCTCGCCCTGAATTCCAAGTATTTGCCCCAGGAAAAGGTTTCCAAAATCTCCAATATGATACGCCACATACTACAGGTAAATTTATGGAGTTTGCACGACGCTCAATGCTTGCTAGGCATGCTAAACTTTGCAGCCTTCGTTGTGCCCAGAGGTCGGCTTCATTGCCGCCCGGTACAATTAGCTTGCAATCGGCTTCCAAAGCACCAAGCACACGTAAAACGTCCACTCGAGTCGGAAGTGTCGACGACCTTAATGTGGTGGTTACGAGCTCTGTCTACAGGAACAGCGATACATCCAGATCCTGTCTCACACTATGTAACGACAGACGCATCTGCCAGAGGCTGGGGTGCCATATTAGACGACGCTTGTCTGAGCGGAGTATGGTCCCCGGAGCAGAAAAATTGGCACAGCAATTTAAAGGAAATGTGGGCAGTTATACAGGCCTTAACCAATCGTCAGCGATCGCTATGTCATTCAACCGTGCTAGTTCAGTCAGACAACAAGAGTGTGGTGAGTTATATGCGGAACGAGGGGGGTCTCCGATCACAGAACCTCTACCGGCTAACTTGCATGTTATTCGAGATTGCGGACGAGAACAAGATTCACCTGCTCTCTCAGTACCTGCCCGGTCAGGTAACCACAGAAGCAGACATGCTGTCAAGGCTCAAATTACCCGGGGAGTGGACCCTAATGGAAGAGGCATGTCAAGAGGTATTTCGCAAGTTCGGAATGCCCGAAATCGACTTGTTCGCCTCGAAAACCGCACACGTGCTTGCGCGCTACGTCTCACGAGATTGCAAAGACTCGAACGCAGAGTTTCACGACGCCTTCAGCAGAAGTTGGTCATACACTCATACCGTCGAGCGTGGATATTCCCACCACCACACCTAATTCCACGAGTTCTGTCACACCTCAACCTGTGCAAGGGTCGATACATCCTAATAGTACCGCGTTGGTCCAAAGTGTTTTGGCGGCCAGACCTGAAGAGGAGAGCGGTGAGTGCTCCTTTACCCATATTCAATCTTCATCTGCGGTTACTAGATACACGGACACGGACTTATCTGAAGAGGAGAGCGGTGAGTGCTCCTTTACCCATATTCAATCTTCATCGGCGGTTACTAGATACACGGACTTATCTGAAGAGGAGAGCGGTGAGTGCTCCTTTACCCATATTCAATCTTCATCGGCGGTTACTAGATACACGGACTTATCTGAAGAGGAGAGCGGTGAGTGCTCCTTTACCCATATTCAATCTTCATCGGCGGTTACTAGATACACGGACTTATCTGAAGAGGAGAGCGGTGAGTGCTCCTTTACCCATATTCAATCTTCATCGGCGGTTACTAGATACACGGACTTATCTGAAGAGGAGAGCGGTGAGTGCTCCTTTACCCATATTCAATCTTCATCGGCGGTTACTAGATACACGGACTTATCTGAAGAGGAGAGCGGTGAGTGCTCCTTTACCCATATTCAATCTTCATCGGCGGTTACTAGATACACGGACTTATCTGAAGAGGAGAGCGGTGAGTGCTCCTTTACCCATATTCAATCTTCATCGGCGGTTACTAGATACACGGACTTATCTGAAGAGGAGAGCGGTGAGTGCTCCTTTACCCATATTCAATCTTCATCGGCGGTTACTAGATACACGGACTTATCTGAAGAGGAGAGCGGTGAGTGCTCCTTTACCCATATTCAATCTTCATCGGCGGTTACTAGATACACGGACTTATCTGCCTCCGGTTCACGTGGACCAGATGTATCTAGAGGCATGGCTAGTGAAGGGTGGTGTGCCGAATTAACTAATTGGTCTCAAAACGAAATAGACCTACTTAATTCTAGCTGGCGACCCTCTACCAAGAAAATGTATGCTGGTATTTGGAAAAAGTGGTTAAATTGGTGTACTCATAATAATTTCAACCATACAAACCCCTCTGGTGCCCAAGTCGCTAAGTACCTAGCATACTTGCACTTAAATCTTAAACTGTCTTATAAAACTATTTTAGTTTATAAATCAACAGTTGCCACTTTGGCTTGTTCTAACGGAAAAATCATAAGCAGTGATCCTATCGTTCAGAGAATGTTAAAAGCTATTTCACTTGCTAACGTTGATTCCAAACCTAAAGATTCTTTCATTTGGGATCCACGTATTGTGGTAGAATGGCTCAGCTCTAACCAGCCGCCTCATGCAAGTTTATTCCAAGTATCTCGTCGCACAGCACTGATTTTGCTACTCGCTTCTAGTCGTAGAGTCCATGACCTGACACTGTTACGGGTTGATGGTGCACATTTTGAAGACAACTCTAATCATATTGTTTTACACCCAGCATTTGGCTCAAAGACAGATAGCTATACACACAGACAATCATCATGGAAATTGCACATACATACAGATAAATCCATATGCCCTGTATGGTGGATACGTAAGTTGATAGAAGTATCGTCATCACGTAGAATTAACAATGACATTGTAGTGACACAGTACCTGTCACAAACAGTTACCACATACCATCGAACCAGTTACCACATACCACCGAACCAGTTACCACACACCACCGAAACAGTTACCTTACCACGTTTTGACAGTCTGCAAGAAACAGTGAAGCAATCGTCTTGAAAAAGACATACCACCGCTTATCACGTTTTTGACAAGTCCGCAAGAAACATTGAAGCAATCATCTTGAAAAAGACGGGTTCGTAAAAGCTCTGGATAAAGAAACAGGATGGTAAACACCGATGCGGCACGAGCGTCATCACAACGCAGTGCCGCATACGTTCGCTTCGAAAGAAGCGGTTTGTAAGCGTAAGCAGAGCAAGCAGAAGCACCAGCACCCTCCGTATCTTCACTGCACGCTGCGGGACCTTACAGATGGACTCGTGATGCGGACGACGCACGCGTCTTTAGGTATTTAAATCAACTCGTGGCAGAGTCAGGCCAGCCTCCCGAACAGTGATTGGAGGTTGGGTTAAAACTATTCTTAAGGAGGCAGGAGTAGAGGCAACTCCTGGTAGTACTCGAAGTGCCGCAGCATCTCTCAACTGGCTTGAGTGCCACAATATTGACGAGATCATGGCAAAAGGGAACTGGCGTGTCCCTAACACATTTGCACGGTTCTATTCAGCCGAAATTAACACATTGCAAAGTCGTAACAATTTATCTCTGACATTTGAAGCTGTGTAGGTTCTAAATAGTATATGATTACCTACCTATTAATCAATGTAATTTCAATAAATAATTCAGTTCAAAGCTACATATTGTTATATTAAGTTAAATTGATTTATTTAATCTAAGTAGATATGATATGCATGACTAATGTAACTTAAGGGGGCACCGAGTTTCTAGCGCTAATCGATTTTAGGTATTCTGTGCGCTCCGTGTATGTGTGCGTGAGGCACACCGGCAAGAGAGCGAACCGCCGCGCCGAGCCGTGCGTCGGTCGACTAGCGAGGTCAGCGAGGTGCTACCAATATTTACAAAATTAAACAAAAAAAAAGATTTCAAATACTTTTATTGGAAATATACAATTTTTTAATTTATAATTTACCGTCGTTAGGTGGGTATCTATGATCAGATCAATGAAAAATTAATATTAAGTATTTAGTCGAATAATACTCAATTAGTTACATTTTATGATAATATTCTAATGTCTAAGTAGGAGAGAAACTTAAAAGCGATTTCAATAACGTAAAATAACTTATCAGCTAAATAAGTAGGGTGAAAATCCCAGTAGTCGTCCTTTTATTTTCAATTTCAAATTACTTATTCTTCAAAGTAGATTCAGTAAACTACTTTTGTTAGTACGTAAGGTTCGACTTTTAATTCCATTCAGTAACTTGACAGTTAATTTGACAGGTTTTAATCAAAACAGCTATTTGAGTTGGTGTAAGAATAAACGAAATTCAATGAACTTCACAAATGTACTAATAAGCAAATTTTATATTTTAAATTTATTAAGTTGTCTTCAAAACACGTACTTAACATTATTTTTCTTTGAACTGTCAAGTGTCAAGAATGGAATTAAAAGTCGAAGTATAGTAAGTTTTTGCAGGCAGATTCTATTGAATTTCTGATAATGAAGTTACACGGTAAGTACTTTGTTCGTTATGGCAAGACGTCACATAGCCACATAAAGATGCATTCCCTACGAAAACTAATGTGATAGCGCCGACTTCTGGATAACATGTTTCAGGAATAAAGAAGCCAGCAAAATTGTTATTTACGATACCAACGGTTAGTACGAGGGTGAATCGAAAAGTTCTTAGAATTGCATATAAATGAAACCTTTTTGGGAGAAGTTCGATATTCAAATTAAAGAGTGTCAATCACACAATATTTATGCAAACTGTCACTCGTTTTTGTCAGTTCGTTCGCACGTAATAAATTGTTTTGTGCAACGAGTTGCTAAACCCAAAATTATGGATAAAAGTGAGTTACATGCGGTAATAAAATATCTCAGTTTGAAAAAAATGTCTACGAAGGAATTTTTTTCGGACATTCAGCAGACATTAGGAGATGATGCTGTACCCTATTCTACGGTTACATACTGGGTGGCTGAATTTAAAAGAGGTAGATCAAGCTGTAGAGATGACCCGCGTTCTGGGCGGCCTTCAACCTCCGTTACGGAAGAAGATGTCAAAAAGGTTGAGAATCTGGTTTTGGAAGACAGAAGAATAACTATAAAACATATAGCTGAGATCCTAAAGATATAATTTGGTAGCGTTCAATCCATTTTAATTGATTCACTGGGGTTCGAAAAAGTGTTGGCAAGGTGGGTGCCACGAATGTTAACCGACGAAAACAAAAAGCGACGTTCCAGCTTGATTCGGATAATTTTTGCCGTCGTCTTGTCACCATGGATTGAAACGTGGGTCTACCATTTCGATCCTGAAACTAAGAGACAAAGCAAGTCTTGGAAACAACCATCCTCTCCATCCATTAAGAAATTTCGAGTTGCTCCTACCGCTGGCAAAGTTATGGCCTCAGTGTTCTGGGATAGTGAAGGAATCCTTTTTATTGATTACATGCCAAAAGGCCAGCCGATTACTGGACCCTATTATGCAAATTTAATCCCGAAAGTGCGTGAAGCGATTAAAGAAAAACGTCGTGGAAAACTATCGTTGGGCGTGTTGTTTCTTCAAGATAACGCTCCTGCTCATCGATCGGAAGTTGCGCTCAACGCAATCCCCTGTGCTGGCTTCAATCTCCTTGACCACCCACCATATTCTCCGAACTTAGCCCCGAGTGATTTTCACTTATTCCCAAAATTAAAAGAGGACATTCCTGGAACAAAATTTTACGATAGTGACGCGGTTATGGCTGCCGTAGAGGATTTTTTCGAGAGTCAAGATAAACATTTTTTTCACAAGGAATAAGGAAGTTAGAAACGCGTTATTCTAAATGCATTGAGAGAAGTAGAAAAACAAAATATTTTTGATTATATCTTTGCATTTTTTTATATTGATTCCAAGAATCTTCCAAAAATCTTAATTCATCGAATATCATATCATTGTGGTACTAATCATGTTATGTCAATTTCTAATAATAATGTTCTCACACAGTAATATTTTGTTTAATACCTATAAATACCCCTAGGTACCTATATATTAAACAAAATTATTTAGATACCTACCTAAGTAATTTCTTTTTCACACATTGGCATATACTTAGCTTGCCACCAGGCGATAATAAACACATCTCACTGTACCTAAAGGTCTAGAATAACGGTTCATAGTGTATAATATAATGTTTTACCTGAAAATAAAACAGTTATTATATACGGAACCTTATTCTAGACCTATATTTTAATCCTGCCTGGTGGACTCATAATCCACCGGAAGTGAGATGCAATGTGAAGAGAGCGCCTGACTGTTCGGGCAAGCTCCATGCCCCCTTCCCCCCGGCCACAGCGGGGCGGAGCCCGGTGAGAGGGGGAACATGAGAGGTCGTGACGTCAGATCCGGAAAGATGCTGTCTCACTGTATAGGTCTAGAATAAGGTTCCGTATATAATAACCCAGTCTTACTAAGGGGTATCGTATTACCCAGTAGCTGGGTTGTGGAGGTCAGATAGGCAGTCGCTTCATGTAAAATACTGGTATTCAGCTGCATCCGGTTAGACTGGAAGCCGACCCCAACATAGTTGGGAAAAGGCTAGGCAGATGATGATATAATAACTGTTTTATTTTCAGGTAAAACATTATATATTTTTTTTTTGTATATTTTGGTTTTTGATACTGAGTAAGTACTTACACGAAATTCTTAGAGTTCATTTTTAACACCTAATATATATTTATACACATTTGCTCGTAAAGGGTCTCTTATTTCACCAATTTCAATATCATATTGTATCTCATTACGTACTTGTGCGTTGTGGTAATGTAAAACGCACGGTTTATCAAGATGCTCCGTCTAAAACGAACGGTAGGTAGGTACTTTTTTAAATCTTAGCAGAGTTTTTATGTCAGAAAAGTGGTCAACATTTTATGGATTCGGATACTGACCGCCGAAGCGGACGGACGTGCTTTGCTTCTAGTCTCAGTTGATGCCATGTGCTCAGCAGATGTAACGGCTAACGTTGAGTTTGAGTGTCGCATTTAAAATCGGAACTTACTTAAAAAACTTACTTATAAAATCAAAATCAAAAGTCATTTATTCAAATTAGGCTGAGAATCAGCACTTTTTGAACGTCAAAATTACAAAAGACAGTCCCCCAAAAACGCCCGCCCTTCGCCACTTCCTAGTGTTATTGCTGGGAAGAAGAAGTGGCGCAACAAACTCCCCAGCAGCACAGCTGTCTGTTCAATTTAAAAAAATACTTGATTGTATACAATACTAGGTACTTATGTTCGGTAATTAACATTACAAAACCAGAACATAAAATTTAATTATTTGCCATAATATGTCAGATAGCCACGCCAATATACCAACAAATATAATAAAAACTATACGTACTCAAGCTAAAAAATAATTAATAAAAATGTAAATAAAAAAAACTTACTACCCAAATAAAAGCCTCCAGGCATAAAGGGCGTGACAGCTTACACATTTATGCATTGCTGGGTTCTAAGACCTGGCAGTAAGCTAATTCTGGAGAAGGAACATAAACATTGTCTTGCGTTAAACTAGGGTGACCAACTATTCTTATCGTCTAAGTAGTCGTTGATGGAATAGTATGCCTTTGAACAAAGGTTGAATTTTAGTTGAGCTTTAAACGCATTAAAAGGCAAGTCTAGAAAAGAAGAGGGTATCTTGTTATAAAAGGTTATACCAAGCCCAACAAATGAGTTATGAACCTTATGAAGCCGGTGAAAGGGGGCACGTAGTTTGTCCTTATTTCTAGTGTTAACACTGTGAATATCACTATTTTTAGTGTACAAGTGTAAATTTTGCCTAATATATAAAATGTTGGCAAGGATGAATTGTGATGCAACCGTGAGAATACCAACATCTTTAAATATTTTGTATTTTTCGCAGAAGGAGTAGACATGATTGCACGTTGCTTTCTCAAAAACTTTTGACGCAGTTGGCAGAAGGGCTATTGGACGGTACCTAATTGCTTGGATCCGTTTTCGAGTTTTTTTGTGGATAGGTTTGATTAGTGCTTTCTTTATGAAGTCCGGGAAAGCCGCGTCTTCTAAAGATTGATTTACTAGCAAGTAGAATGGTAAAGTAAGTTCGTTTGCACATTGTCGTAATAACATTGATGGTAAGTCGTCTATTCCATGACTTTTCTTGCCTTTTAGGTTTTTTAATAGTGTGTTTATTTCGCCGGGGTCTACTGGGCTGAGGAACATGGTATTTTCAGTGGGGTAGAGCACTGGGGTGCCTCGCGGCTCATTGCCAGGTGCTAAGTTGCTACGTTCGCCGATGGACGCAAAGAAGTTATTAAAAAAGTTAGCTATTTGTTTAGGTTCACTGACATTTATATTATTTATTTGTAATTTAATGTTATTTTTATCCCTTTTATTTTCTTATTTGTTCTTTCATTTATAATACTCCACATAGTTTTAACTTTGTTACTTATTTGATTTTTTTATTTTATTTATATATTGTAATTTCTTTGCTGTTAGAACTGTTTTCTTTAGTGTTTTTTCCAGTTCCAATACTTTTTACAGTTCTGTTTAATTAGTGGATTACTCGTTTTAAGTGAAGTATAATAATAATAATAATATCCCTGGACATTTCACACAGCATCATTTTTGTCCCAAGCTAAGCAACCTAATGCTTGTGTTATGGTAACAAGATGGCTGATAAACTACTTATATACAATTATTTTTTTTGTAAATGCATACATAGGTATTATAGATAGAAAAACACCCAGACTCGGAACAAATACATGTAGGTCATACAAATATTTGTTCCGTGCAGGAATCGAACCCGCGACACGCAGCGCAGCAGTCAATCGCTTAACCACTGCGCCAACCGTGCCGTCAAAAGTATATTTTCAAGCCTTTTATGAAAGTTTGATGCCTGGGGTTAGCCAATACTTTTTAAATTTGTTTTTAACTTTATTATGTTATTAATATATTTAACTCTATTGTGTTATTAAATGCCCCATAGTTTTCATTTATGTTTTGATTTGTTTTTATTAATTCGTTTAATTTAGATTTAAATAGTTGGGTGTTTTTTTTATTGTATAACCTTTTTTTGACATACCAGATAACTTGCTTTGTTTGTTGGGGCGGAGCCATGTGTATGATAGTACCACTATGATCTGAGAAACCCAACTCCTCTACTGTTGTATGTAATTTGCTATAAGTACCTATATCACAATGTTTTCTTTAGTACTATATCGCCACAGATATAATTATTTACATGTCTCTTGATGCACTGGTTGGTCGGGATCGATAACAGGCATCTTTAAACACACCTGGTAGGCTGATTGGCCTATAGTTGCCTATATCGAGAACCCCGTTATATGCACAGCATGATATCAAAATCACACCATTACTCTGGGACATCCTTTTCCCAACTATGTTGGGGGCGCCTTCCAGTCTAACCGGATGCAGCTGAATATCAGTATTTTACATGGAGCAACCAACAACCTATAAAAAAAAAACGATTTTTAACTTTATTTAGGTATTTATTGACATTAAATGCATTTTGGTTTCGTTTTTTTTTATATAATACAATAGTATTATACTATACACGTTAATTTCTAAGTAGAACAGTGAAGAAAATCCCTTCCAATAGTTAAAACCCGCAGACGTACGTACACGGCTACACACCGCCAGTGGCGCCTGCGCGAGCTCGGCACCGCACGCAGGTCGCGCGGGCGAACCGTCGCGCGCGCGCAGAGGCGCAGCAGAGCGTCGTATCAAGCAAGTGCCATCATCGTTCCACGTTACCAGCAGTACTTATATATTTATCTAAGCGTCTTACACAAACAATGATATTATTGTAAGCTCTTAAATTTGATATTTTAATACTATAATTAAAGATATTTTGATTTTAGATTAATTCAAAATAATTTACAAGTGACTTTATACAGTAAAGTTCAACAAAGCGCACATTTAGAAACGCGTTAAGTGTTAAAGGCCGATCTACGGATCGCTCTCATTATACATGCTTTAATTTACAATATATATTCACTAAACCCGAATGATACTTCTACTAGCATAAGAAACTTAATACTGCATCAATTATGTAATGGCATCCGGGGGTTATCTCGTTATAAATAAATACTACCTAATAAGCAGTTTAGCGCGTGACGACTCACACTAGGTTCTGTTACCAGAGCCGTACACAATACACTCAGTGCCTTCTGACAAAGCTGCAAATACGCAAATAGGTTCTCCGAAACAATTTGTGGCACCGGGACTTGAGTACGTGTCATGTGTAGCATCAGCAGACTCAGCAGAGGCTAGGTATTTATATAGGGAACTAGTACATATGTTACGTACGGTATGCGCACAACGCATGCACCGGCTATTGTACACGAGTAGTGGGGTGGTGCTCGCCTCCGAGATACGTCAGCTCCAGCAGACTGGGCCTAGTGCACGAGGCGGCCACGAGCACGGCAGTGGCCGCACAGACGAGGTTACACTACGATAAGAACCTATTTCGACACGTTTTAAGCACGCCTGCTGACTCGCGCTGTCCGCTGACGTCTGTCCCGGGGTGGCGGTGTCCAGTGAGACTTAGCAGAGAGAGTAGGAGATGGATGTGATAGGCAGACGTACAGGACAGACGCGTGCCAGCGAAAATTTGCACTCAACCTGACCAAGTACATATTTAGCTCGTGAGGACCATGACACGGTCTACCACAGGGCAATATTCTATGTAACCTTCACGGGTAGCCAGTTGAAATGTTCACAGAATACGTGTTATATGACGTCTGTCATGGCAAGTAATAAAATTAAGGTTACTTAGGTATTCAGTTTTTGTGGTACGGAACCCCATAGCATTCGAGTCCGACTTACACTTGGCCAGTTTTTTGTTACTTCATCTAGCGCATGCGTCAAACGATCAAAACTAGTTGCTTTACCACTGTTCGCCCGTCCGGCTAGTAATAGCTAATAATCCAGGATCCATGGTCCATTTTTGCGCTTGATTACTATCAAGCTAATTTTCCGTGAGTAGCTTCATTTTGATGAGACGCCCAACAATTTCCTGTACGAAATTTCCTGTAAGAAAAAAAAATCAGCTGGTAAGTAATTTATGATGACCTCGTTATCGATACATGTTGGTAGGAGACTCTTTGATCAAACCATAGATTTTGTAGGACAAATATTTTTTCAAATAATTTAGATAATTATCTTGAGATTTAACAAAAAAAAAACTCTGTTAGTAATAAATTTTTGAGAATCATCAAATCGACATATTTTATCATTGCTACCTCTGTTATAGCTACGACAATCGAGAGTTTCGTACAGGAAATTGTTGGGCGTCTCATCAAAATGAAGCTACTCACGGAAAATTAGCTTGATAGTAATCAAGTGCAAAAATGGACCATGGATGCTGGACTATAGTCTTTCAAAGCTACAGACGACAGACATTCCGCTCGTTTTTGGGGCGATTTTTCTATCGTTCATAACTTTTATCTGAGGAATTAATATAATTTTAACAGCTTTTGTATACATACTAATATTATAAACTAGCGATCCGCCCCTGCTTCGCATGGATTTTACGACATGAGAAAACATCGAGATTTGAATATTTGTATTAAAAAAGTTTACATTTTTTATTTGTGGTATCCCACAGAAATTCTTGCTAGAAATTTATTTGGCATTGCTTATAGTGGTATTAAAACATCGTCAACGTAGATGAAGTTCAAAAAGGCGTATTATTGTGGCTAACTCAAAAACCACTCATCGGAACTTGACCAAAATATGGGACCACCCTAAGGTACACGGAGTTTGTGAACCTTTTTTTGATGTCGGGTAATAATGATGAAATACAAAATATAAGTACGCAGAAGTTGCGGGCAACAGCTACTATACAATCATTCAAACAACCTTATTGTTTATTCTTCAGATGAAGGTCGTCTGTTTGGGTTTGGAAAATTGTAAAATAGGACATTGAACTCTATTCCGTAACACACGACGCCCCTGACGAAATTGTAAAATAGGACATTGAACTCTATTCCGTAACACCCGACGCCCCTGACGAAATTGTAAAATAGGACATTGAACTCTATTCCGTAACACACGACGCCCCTGACGAAATTGTAAAATAGGACATGGACCTCTATGCAGTAACACACGACGCCCCTGACGAAATCTGCGCACGAAACGACTGGGCATTGACACACAGTCCACTCATACATAATATCAATTGGAACCTCATTGCGAATCACTGTCTCTTAAGATACAGGATATCCTAGTTTAAGAGACAGAGATTAATCTTTTGTGTACAGATTTCTGCAGCATCCAAATGTTTTATGTAAATGTTCTCTATCTGTATTTTTGGGAAATAAAATATATATATATATATATTGAGACGGATCGGATCGCGGCGCCGAGCAGATCCGAGTGAGAACATTCGCTTCAGCAGTTCGGCGCACCAGATCGCGCATGCGCACACGACGCGCACGCAGCTAGCACACGCGTTACCGTATCATGTGCGAGAAAGTGTCCGTCACCACACAATCCTCACCTTTGAAAACTTCATGAAAATCAATTTCGAGAACGCCAAAAAAATTGTTGCATTATGATTCCGAAGTTACAGCTATAAGTTGGTGAGGATTGTGTGGTGGACGTCTCCACACAATCCTCACCTCTAGGAGTATCGACTTGGTTTCAATGCCAAAAAATAGTCAACAAATATTCGTAACGCTATGCCAAATCTCGAAAATAGTCATTAATAATAATAATAATAATATCCCTGGACATTTCACACAGCACCATTTGTCCCAAGCTAAGCAACCTAATGCTTGTATTATGGTAACAAGATGGCTGATAAACTACTTATATACATTTTTTTTTTTTGTAAATACATACATATTATAGATAGAAAAACACCCAGACTCGGAACAAATACATGTAGGTCATACAAATATTTGTTCCGTGCGGGAATCGAACCCGCGACACGCAGCGCAGCAGTCAATCGCTTAACTACTGCGCCAACCGTGCCGTCATTAAGTGATTCCAGAGATATAAAGGTGCCTGGTGAGGATTACGCGAGTCGATACTCCCAGCCGTTTGCTTGCACTAGAGGTGAGGATTGCGTGGAGACGTTCACCACACAATCCTCACCAACTTATAGCTGTAACTTCGGAATCATGATGCCACTATTTTTTGACCTTGGTGACTATCTTTTTGGCGTTCTCAAAACTGATTTTCATGAAGTTTTCAAAGATGGGGATTGTGTGGTGAAGGACACGCGAGAAATCGATGGATCGCTAAGCAGAAATACAAGAAAGATCAATACTTCTGTACTGACATACAGTTAACAGTTAGAGTGCTCAACAATAAGAGCGGTACATTTTACTAAAGTAAAATATAATAATTGAGCACCGTTAGTTTTGAATGTTTAATGATATGATATATGAGGAAGAACCAAAAACTCTTGTTTACAAAATCTCATCGACATTGCAGTCTCCAGTTCCGGAGCGTGGTCGTCGGTCGTCCCTCCAGTTCCGTGCCAGCATGTGCGTCGCGAGCGTCGCAGTCGGGAGAAGTGCGCCTAGTGTGTCCCTAGGGCGGGCGCTCGCTACTCTTCGCTAGACGCCACATGAACTGCAAGTGCACGAATGTGGAGCTACCGAGACTTCGGCCGCTTGTAAAAGTCCGTTTTGTCCGCCGGACAACGGACAACGGACCGTGTATGCATGATCACAGTCGTACGGGTTGGACACCGACCATGTCCGGCGCTTGTAGAGGCTCCTATGGCAGCTATACACCAGCTAGCAAGTCCGGACGTGTACAAGAGGCTACACACTAAACCAGCACAACTGTATACTGAGGCACTGATTTTCTAAACTCGATTTTTTTAGTAACTACACTCCCCACGGTCGTTGACCCCTTAATTAGCTAATGGCTGATGTCTTGATGGCCCAGTGGTTAGGGCTTCGCCTCTCATGCACGAGGTAGTGGGGTCATATCCGGGCAAGGATCAATGTGACTTTTTCAACTCATATGAAGTTTCCGCAAGCTCGGGCAAGCGTGGTGACCGATGTCGTGCCTTATCTGTATGAGAAGAGGCCTTAGCCCAGCCGTGGCACAATAGTATTATTACTCAAAAATGAGTTTAGAAAATCTTTTGTTTTTGTTTCGCCAACTGATTCTATTTGTCCCTTTAAAGTATAAGCCTTGTATTTCGAAATTTAAAAAGTTAAAAACTGGACGATCTTAGTAGAAGGAAGCTTCGTTTCTTATAATTTATATTAATTCCTAACCTTAAATTTACGGTTCGTGTCAGTATCGAACTCAACACGATACATTGTACTAAATGAATATACACTTATAGTCAGGTAGGTATTTGTTCGTCAGTTTATAAATAAATCAATATACAATAGTAAGCCACATGCCACAGCCTGCGTGATGTCACGCCGCGCGCGTGACGTCACAGCACCGCTTCCTACCCAGTGCAGCACGCGCCGAGCGGCCGAGCGTCGCACGCGCTGTGTGAGCGACTGCGACGCGGCAAGGCCGAACTTTTGTTTAAACTCCACCAACCTTTACAAAATAAGGTTTACCTTTAGCCCCGAGTTTAAACCATCGAACCCATTTTGAACTTGATTCCAACAAAATTACAGTTCTTTATGAAAAACTGATTTCAAATCCCGAGTGTACGGCTCGCTTGCACCACAAATGGCTAAATATGTTTACCGCTAAACATATTCAGTGACTTGTGGTGCGAGCGAGCCTAATTTGTCAATTGTGTACAAAGAAGTTTACCACGGTCAGAATAAGGTTCGAAATAGAAAAAGTGGCTTGAAGGTTTACGCTGGGACCAGTTAGAAGTAGTTTTGTAATGAGACTGCACGTGTCCATCAGCCGCGTACCGCACACACATTATAATATCACCTAAGTTTCGTTTATGATCCGAACCAATACTTCAAGGTGCAACGGATTGATTGCCGACCAATAATACTTCGTGACGAGCCACAAGCACTACTTCCAAAATACTTCAAAATATGTATAAATAATAATTAATACAAACGATAAAAACATAAAATGAAATACAAGAATCAAATTCTTGCAGCCACGTGTCTATATGTATAAATTAAATATTAATTCTATCTATGATAATGTGAACTACATAAGTAGAAGGATAAAACGTGCTCAGATGAAGTGTGTGATGACGTTCGGCGTGGCCGGTGGACTGCAGACCGCAGACCACAGGCCCGGCGCGGTGACCGCGCGTGCGCGACCGCAGGCCGGTGCGGCGAGCGCTAGTGACCACAGGAACGGCGCGGTGACCGCGCGTGCGGCGACCGCAGGCCGGTGCGGCGAGCGCTAGTGACCGCGCGGCGTCTCGGCTCGCACTCGGCCGGAACAAGTACATGCTCGCCGAGTGTAGGCCGGGAGCCGGGCCGCTACACGAAGTCCTCGTCACTAGCGCGGGCCCGCACTCACACGTAGTGCTGCGGCTCGCGGGGCAGCATGGGCTCGTCGGCCTCGTCGTCCAGGCCAGCCGCGGCCCAGTCACGCGCGCGCGGCGCCAGCAGGCCGCAGGCGCGACAGCCGAAGAAGTCGGCGCAGTTGTGCAGCGGGCCGCGCGTGAAGGGCGAGCGACCATTGCGGGCCACGAAGTGCCGGTAACGGCTGCGGTTCAGCTGCTCGTTGGTCGTCATGCCCAGGCACACCACCAGGTACAGCTGGCAGCCCGTGAGCACGGTCACCCAGAACAGGTGGAAGAAGGCGTTGAGCATGACCCAGGCCACCCAGGGGTTGCAGCGGCACCAGTACCACACCACGCCCGGCGCCGTGTCGTCCGGCACCGGGCACACGACCGCGAAGTACTGCGCGCCGCCCCACATCATCCACGCGCACATCACCAGCAGGCTCGCCAGGAACCCGATGAAGTAGCGGTGGTTCTTGGCGCCTGCGACAGAGACACGGCACTCAGTAAGCGACACGCGCGCGGCGACGTGGCCGGCCGGGCGGGACTCACCGATGCAGTTGCCCACCCAGGGACAGTGGTGGTCGAACTTGGCCACGCAGCGGTTGCACACGGAGCAGTGCTTGGAGCGCAGCGGCCGGCGCACCAGACACGCCGAGCAGAAGCGCGCCGGCTCGAAGCCGCCGCGCGACGACTCCGACAGCTCGATGATGGTCTGCAACACGAGCAGGTCAGGGCCGGCCGCGCGCGCGCCGCGGGCGGTCGGCTCGGTACTCACGCGCAGCTTGTCCTGGCGCGACGCGGAGATGACGCCGGGGTCGGAGCGCCAGGAGCGCAGGAACGTGAACCACAGCGCGCCCGAGCACAGCACGAACAGCAGCGTGGCGCCCGCGCCCACCACGCCCGCCACGAACACCGCCCACGTGATGTAGAACCACACCTGCGTACCATACACCACGACCTCAATCGATTGCATCTGAATTTCATACGCTAATGTCTTGAACAACTTCAGCATTAAAGATTCCAGCGTTATTGAGTGTTCATTCATGTTGATTTAGCAGAACCCATAATAAAATTAATACTTGAAATGAAACTTGGTTTAGGTTAAGTACCTCCTCAGGTACCATTACTATAAGCACCAAACCGCTGGGCGGTGATGGGGCTCAAGCCATGAAGAATCTGTGCCATGTCCTTTGGTTGATTAGTTTTCTAAGGATGTTTCCTGCTTTTGTGCTTTCCTTCTGCCTTTTATTCAATAATTCGTCAACTCATCTGAAGTCCTGGACAGCAGTATGATGGAGAGGTTACCTTGGTGGCGAGGTACACACTGAGCGGGAAGATATTTTTGAGGTCGTCGTCGAACAGGAGGTTGCTGAAGAAGTGCAGCGCGCCGTAGAAGCACACCAGCAAGAAGGCCTTGACCAGGTACAGCGCGTCCATCTCTAACACCAGCCCCGTCAGGTAAAACGCCACAAACGGCATCACCACCACACACCACCATCTGAATTTCTGTCACCGAAAACCAACTTTTGAGAGTAAAACCTTTGAAGGAGAATGGGCAAAATATTTTGCAGTTCAGCATCAGGTTGTATGTTAATCAAAATGATATAATGTATCTGATCTGTAATCACTCAAGTGTGGTCAAGACAGCGCTTAAGCATAGATTTGTCTTTACAATTTATGTTATTATCAAAAATTTATCTGCACTGTCGTGTTTTTAACATTGTTGTGGAATTGAAGTTAGTTGAAGTACTATCAATATCAAAATGGATATTATTTGGAGAAGTAGATTATTACAATAATTTATACCAACAATGATTCAAATAGAAGGTTAAACTTTAGCATTCCACTCAGCTCAGATATTTAAGAGGTACCTAAGTTACCCGACGAAAGTATCATTACTGAATCATTGAGAAAACTATAAAAAGAGGTCTTCACAAGACAATTTTGCTGAGAAAATTACGATCGGTACTTTACCTCAAAGAGCTAAACTTCAATACATTGTACTATTCGGGAACAAAATAAAAATTCTGATTTCTTAAATAATTGGGTATACTTTAATATTTCTAATTCTGTGAAGATCAGAACAAAATTGATAAATAAAATTAATCAAAAAAGAAAACAGGCTGATGCAGAGACAAAACACATCTCTACTTGAGGCTCGATATGAGGCTCGATTCAGATGAATATAGACAGATTGATGACAATACAGATCTCTACTTGGGGCTCGATTTGAGTCTCAATTCAGATGAATATAGATAGATTGATTACCGTTCTGCAATAAGACCAATGCTCAAGTATAGATTCCATATAAGCCAAGCCCCTAACTCTACAAAACTGAGGTTTTCTGTTAAGCCATTCATTTTGACCGAGATGTAAGCATCTTGGTCAAAATGAATGGCTTGGTGGTTCCTCAGCCATCACACAGACACTGTAATGTACAGGTTGGTGTTGATGATTTAATAACAAAAGTATTATTTCTTCAATGTTCCAATTACAGTCATTGTCTTCTGATGCAAACGGTGTGAGTGTTAATTTCAAAATAGCATGTAATATGTAAGCACAACACACTGGCCATCTATTGACGTCAACACACATTCCTTGAGGTAACTTACAAGATATCAGTTCACATAGATACAATATCTTACCTTATCATATGTTAATCTCCTAAATATGTTCCTTTTATTTGCAGCTATTGAGTGTTCTTTAATTTTATCTGCTACTTTGGAGCCCACCCACAGTGAGTCAGCATTGGCCTGCAGCATGGCTAGCGGAGTCACTCCTCGCAGATTGGGCACGTCTAAGCTAGCGTCACCCTGGTGGTTCATTGTAATATTAAGCACTAAAACTTAAACATATGAATGATGAATGATTTTATTAGGTAAGTAGGTTTGTACAAACACTTTTACACATCAATCATATTTTAAAAGTAGACATCAGTGTTTCCTATCTGACTAGTCTGAGAAGAAAGGCTGAAACAAACTCAGAACTCTTTTAAAGTCCAGACATAATCTTGGTCAGGTCATATGATCAAGACTATCATATTTTATAATTTAATGGTTTTGGTTGTTTAAATTATACAGTACTATGGTTGCAATGGAGCTACACCTTCACCTCTGCATGTTTCAAGTAATAGGATTATTCCAGGTTTTGCTAAGCTCTTGGCAAATACGGTATAGTTGAATCATGAACTACTTGATCTCTGTCACAATCCCAGTTTGTAGCTTCACCTTTATTAATTACTGCTCCAACTTATATGCTAAGGATTAATGAGTATAAGAGCATAATTTAATTTTGAGAGTGTGTAATATGCAAACCCATGATTAGACATAGGATGAGACTCACATATAGAATGAGGGTGGATATGGCAGTGGTGTTGCGGGCGAGGATGGCCCAATGCAGCGCCGTGTTGCCGTGCGAGCGGTCGGCGGGCCGCGGCGACGCGCCCAGCGTCAGCAGCAGGCGCGCCGGGTCCACGGCCGACACCTTCCAGCACGCCCACATGAGCGGCGTCATGCCGGCCGCGTCGGCCGCGTCCGGCGCCACGCCGCGCGCCACCAGGTACGCCACCACGGCCGTGTGGCCGAACTGCGCCGCCAGGTGCAGGCAGGCGCAGCCCTCGGCGTCGCGCAGGCTCGCGTCCGCGCCCGCGCGCACCAGCAGCACCGTGGCCTCCAGGTGGCCCTGGCGCGTGGCCCAGTGCAGCGGCGTGGACTGCAGCTCTCCGCCCACCGCGTCCACTGCCGCGCCCTTCGTCAGCAGGTACTGGATGATCTCGCGCCGGTTGTTGATGGCCGCCCAGTGCAACAGCGTGACGGTTTCGTGGTCCGGCTGGTTCACGTCCCAGCCCGCCTCTACCAGCTCCTTGACGCGAGCGAAGGCGCCGTACTGTGTCGCTTTGACTATATCGAAGCCGCTGTAGTCCCTCTCTAAGGGCGCAGGCGGGGGCTCGCGCGGCGGCGGCCCGTCGCCGTCGGGCTGCGATTTGCCGCATTGCCCGCTGGCGGCGGCGCCGCATGTACTGTCGTACATGGTCTTAACACGGGCCAGGAAATATGGACATTATAGGTATGACTGGACGAGACTACACCGGTTTGGTCTTTGATGAACTTTTCTGCACTTGGTACAACAATATACGCACAATTTAATACTATTCCAATGACTCGATTTTAACCGAAATTATTACAACTTACAACCAAACCAAACACACACACTTATTGACATTTCTGATCTGATTTCTTATGATTGTAGGGTTGCCATTTCATTATTATTTAAAAATCCCTATTTCTTGCTACAAAAAAAAATCGCAGGTGTGAATTAAGGATTTCACGAAAAGTGCGCTTTCACTTCTCTATTTTAGTAAATCAGCGAATGTCATAATGTAAACTGGCGCGAAATAAAAAAAAAATATAATTAAAATTGGGTAGTATTTAAACGCAAATAAAAAAATATCCTTTTTCTGTGCAATAAGATTCCGAATTCCCATCAAAATTACTGATTGCACAGCAAAATATTGAACTCAAAATATCACTAAACACACTACAATTTATTTTCGCAGCGTACAGCGATTTTTCCTAAAGCAAAATGTTTCTGGCACTCGCCGGCCGCTGCCGTGGCACCGCTCGCTTCGCTCGCTCGGCTCGTGCGTTATGTGGTCACAGTTCTAACCTATCCTAACCTAGCTTTTTCGATTTCATTTTTAGCCGTTTCATTTCGGTTAATGTGCACATTAGCGGGCTAAAGATGGAATATCACGACACAAACTAACATGATATCGAACTTTAGCTGCTTCTCAAAGATAAACCAAAGTTTAGCCGGCTAATCTTAAGTTCATGTTCACACCCTATGCGACTGGGATAGTTATTTTGCTATGAAATATGGAAAATTTGCTGTGCAGTCAGTATTTAAAAGCTATGTATGTAGTATTTTTGTACAAAAATAAATTTAACTGTAGGTATTGCATTAAGAGGAAAAAAGTAATGTCATAATGATGTTTAATTTCGAATTATCTGCAGTTTGAGTTTTGTTAAACATTTAGTTTATTTGTAGTGAAGTAAGTTATTTGATGTAAAAAAGAATATAAATGATGAGTATGTATTGATAGGCGATTATTTATTTGATTTGCAATTTACAAAGAGATTTAAGATATTGTCAAGTAAATAATTTAATGTCTTTGGCAATTTATGGGATATTATAAATTGCCAGACATTAAATTATTAAAATTCAAGCGAAATCCATATGCAATGACCGTGTTTTTCCATGCCGATTTTATCGTTGTTTACAGACTTTGGACTTGTAACATTTAATTATGTAGATATTCTTACAGGACGAATCTTAAGGATTGTATGATAAATTACACTAAATGCATCGAAAAAATACAGTTATCACGACTATTCCTATCTCAATGATCACGACAAGTAAATAATTTAATGTCTTTGATCACGACCCATTGAGATAGGAAAAACATTCTATGTCAATGTCACGACCACTTCAAAACTTTTGACACTTGACACTTTTTCCGATATTTCTTTTAGCTCGCTTAGACTGTTTTACCCACCCACAGATGCGTTTTTAATACAGATTCATCTTTTAAACGTTTTAGAAGCTCTAATAACGTTATAATTATAACACGCACACTATAAAAGATAACAAGGCGGCGAGGCTGCCCTAACCGCCCTAACGTTTTAGGCCGAAAAGTTTTGGGTTTATCTTTGGTTTATACTGCTGCGCGCCACATTATTGCCTGATACAGGATACTATGGTGAAATTAGTTACCACTAGCGCCACCTAGTATCAAGTGGCAAAACTAATAGTCACTAGTACCTACCTACCGTCTATTATCGAGTGGCAGAACTAATTTACCACTAGCGCCATCTAGTATGGAGTAGTAGAATAGAAAAGTTACATAATATATCTATTAATAGTATAGGTTTAAAGACATTTTATTTCTCTGAACTTAAATACATAGTTCACTTAAAATGAGATATAAAGTGCTTATATCTTAGGTATCGTATTGGTGACGTTACAGGGTACATTATATTATGCTTCTTAAGTTTAGCCATAATTATATTTAAAAAAGACAAAACAATAAATTTATAGAAAAATAAATATAACAATATAAAAAAAGGTTGGTTGCTGGTCGTCAACATGGCCCCCGACGGTGTGAAGGCACCAATTTACTGGCAGGCGACCAGCAACACCACCTTGCGAGTGGGTCGACGCAGCACGCCCCCCTTCGTTGTGACGTCCACCACTCTCACTATTCCGTCTCTCCCCCGGTGCACTGCCGCGATTCGCTCACGGGGCCATTGGTTCCTGGGCAGCATGGGTACGTATCAAAATCCCGAAAGTTCATAATACCTATGATTGAAATACCGACGTCCAAAACACCGATATTCAAAATACCGAAAGTTTTAAATGCCGATAGTCGTTATATCGAAACACAAAATACCGATGTTCAAATGCCCGAAAGGACGAAATCCCGAATGGACGAAATAATGGTAGATGAAATCCCAAAGAGCGGCGACGTAGTTCCCGCGATTAATATGTTTCTGGCGTTGTGTGGTCACAGTTCTAACCTAACCTTTTTTTTTTTTTTTTTTTGTCGCTGAGAAATGCTTTATGCATGCCCGCCTCGCGGGGGACGAGACGGGGTATGTGGGACTCCCTGTCGGAATGACAGTATACCCTCTAAAACTCAGCGGTGTTCCCTCATTCGCCGTGATGGGAGGGCCACGGGAATAGGCATAGCCTTTACCTCCATAGCCCTCCCGGCGCATGCCCGCCTAGATGGTATGGCGGGCCCCGCATGCCCCCCACGTAGGGGGGGCTACGGGAATGGCCGGGAGCACCTAGCCATTCCTGTCCAACACTGGTGGAGGCCTGTGCAATACAGGCAACGGTGCCCCCGCACCCGCTGCCTGCTGGCCCCCACGCCCGCCTGACTGGCGGGCCCCGCATGCCCCCCCGGCAGGGGGGGCTACGGCCGCAGAGGATAGGGAGAGCGGCAACGACACACCGACACTCCTCTTCCCCTGCGGCCCCACCGCGTCCGCCATCGAACGGTGGCGGCCCCGTCAAGGCCGCGGAAGGTAGGGAGAGCGGCAACGTAACACCGACACTCCTCTCCCGCCGCGGCCTCCAATCCTCAGCCGCGACGTCTCCCTCACGGGGGACATCGCGGCCCGCCTCGGGTAGATTGCGATGTCGCACAAGCGGCACCGCCACCTACCCGCCGGCCGCTACGTCGTCGGCTTATCCGCACAGCCTAGACGAGCGGCCCCTCAGGGTTCCTCTTCGCTTCACCGTGGGCCTTCCTTCTTCGGCGCACAGCGCATGCCTCGCAAAGTGTGTACCTTTATATTCGTGGCGAGGCATGTGCTACGCACGTGTGAGGGCGAGCCAACGTATGTCGGCAAATGCTTCAAGATCAAAGTGCCTCAGTGCGAGTATTACATTAGTTGTGGACGTAGCCGCGCATGCACGTTCGAGGTGTGCACCGCGTACAATATCCACGCACGCCGCGACTGCGAAAATGAAACTGCGTTTGCTCGGGCCAAACAGCGCGCAGCGCATGCTGGGGCCGATCCAACCCACCAGCAGCAGTCAAGATGGCACCTTTGCCTACTTATTATCTCATAAACGGGTGGACCGATTTACATGATTCAAACGGATAAAATGGTTTTAGACCTAGACTTTTCATTTGATACCAAACTCGTTAAGATATATCAACAAACAAAAAAACACATTTTCAGGTTGCTCTCGTAATTATTCAACATGTATGAAGCGCGTACTAACGATTCTTTTAAAACCATCTTATCAAACGTTAAATTTATGTATTTTAAACTGAGTCTAATTCAATAAAAAATTATCAAACTTTTTTGTAAACAACACGATAATTTTCCTTTTCTCATCTGCAGCGAGGTACCTAATGAAAAAAATAAACTCTGTCGTCTCCTTGTGTCGACACACATCCATCAAATGATTGAAATGAGCAATGCTTTAACCAGCTAGCCAGCCTTGAGCCAGCCAGATATTCTTGTTGTAGAGTGGCGATGACGACGGCACCACGCGAAAGTCTAGGTATTTATCGTAGTAGGTAGTTCAAAAATAATTGATTATACATACCTGATCCAGTTACATTGCTTTTATTTTATCGAGATTTTCCCTTCTAGTATAAGATCCTAGAAGAGAATTCTTTTTTCAGCTCAGCGACGGGTACTTTTACTTCATTCGAAATTAAACGCCATATGTCTTCTCTTTTGTTTTTATTATAATAATGATGATGTTTTGAATCCCATAATAATCGGTTACGTTCATAATTAATTCAACTGCTTTTCGTAAAATTTCTTTCTCGTCCATATTGCGCGCGAACATCATCGCGAGGCGGACACAACCGTCCAAACGCAACGCAACGCACTGCTCGCAATGAGCCGGCCGCCGCACATCACAGGCGCGCCTCGCACGCGCGCGTCTATGTGTAGCACATGCCTCGCAACAAACATGAAGACAGACAAACGAGGCATTTGCTTCGCACGCGATGGCTCGACCCGAGCATTATGTTGGTATAACTTTTCAACACGCACGCCTCAAGCAGAGGCATTCCTTGTGCGCCGTTCGTAGCGCATGCCTCGCAAAGTCTGTATCCACATTAAAGCACGTTGTTCGCTTGCGCTACGATGGTCTACCTTTGTTATTCCTATAAAGTCTAGTTGAAAGTATTCCTTGATGAAGTTGTCCAGCGAAGAATCGTCGTCGACAGCGACGGATATATGGTTAACTAGCTTCTGCCCGCGGCTTCGCCCGGGTGGATGTCGGAAGTTATCCCACGGGAACGTGCTACCAGGATAAAAAGTATGTGCTTCCCCAGGATGCCATCTATCTCTTTGCCAAATCTGAAGTTCAGTGGTTTAGGCGTGAAAATGTAACATACAGTTTCAAGTTCAAATCCTCCCCTAAAAACCGAATTACCCCTTTTTGCCCCGTCAGGGATCAATTTTCGACAACTTTACATACTTATTATTAATTATTTTCTGTCGAAAGTATCAATACTGAGTTTCGAGTTAATCGGACCGCGCGTTCAAATTCTTCCACACAAACTTTAACACCCCTATATCCCCTTTGAGGGGTAGTTTTGAAAAACTAATAATGATAAACTTTATTGCTTACTTAGGAGAGTATTGTTGCCAAGTTTCAAGTTTATTAACTAAATTAATAAGATTTTTCACATAAACTGTATCCCCGCTTTTCACCCCCACAGGGGTGGAATATTGAAAAATCATTTGGGATGTGTTCATAACTTGACTCAAAGATTATTTATACCAATTTTCGAGTCAATCAAGCCACGCTGTAAAATCCTCCCCTGTAAAATTGACTACCCCTTTTCAGGCCGTCTGGGGTAGATTTTCGAAAAACCCTGATACACATTATTCTTTTCTTTCAATTTTAGGTATAAATACTGAGTTTCGATTAAATCGGACCGCGCGCTAAAATTCTTCCATACAAACTTTGAAACCCCCCAATCCCCTTTTAGGGGGTAGTTTATAAAAACAAAAAATGCCCAACTTCATAATTTACTTAGAAAAGTATTCGTGCCAAGTTTCAAGTTTATTAATTCAAGGAATAAGATTTTTCATACAAACAAAATCCCCCCATTTCACCCTCTTAGGGGTGGAATTTCGAAAAACCCTTTCTTAGTGGATACCTACTCTTCACGAAAAATACACCCTCCAAATTTCATGTCTCTAGGACCAGCGGTTTAGGCTGTGCGTTGATGTCTCAGTCAGTCAGTCAGGACTTTGAATTTTATATATATAGACTAGCTTCTGCCCGCGGCTTCGCCCGCGTAGATGTCGGAAGTTATCCCACGGGACCACCACGACCGGGACCGGGCACGGGTGCTACCAGGATAAAAAGTATGTGCTTCCCCAGGATGCCATCTATCTCTTTGCCAAATCAGAAGTTCAGTGGTTTAGGCGTGAAAATGTAACATACAGTTTCAAGTTCAAATCCTCCCCTAAAAACTGAATTCCCACTTTTTGCCCCGCCAGGGGTCAATTTTCGACAACTTTACATACTTATTATTTATTATTTTCTGTCGAAAGTGTCAATACTGAGCTTCGAGTTAATCGGACCGCGCATTCAATTTCTTCCACACAAACTTCAACACCCTTATATCCCCTTTTGAGGGGTAGTTTAAAAAACTTATAATGATAAACTTTATTACTTACTTAGGCAAGTATTGTTGCCAAGTTTCAAGTTTATTAACTGAATTAATAAGATTTTTCATATAAACTGTATCCCCGCTTTTCACCCCCACAGGGGTGGAATTTAGAAAAAATATTTGGGATGTGGTTATAACTTGACTCAAAGAATATTTATACCAATTTTCGACTTAATCAAGCCACGCTGTAAAATCCTCCCCTGTAAAATTGACTACCCCTTTTCAGGCCGTCAGGGGTAGATTTTCGAAAAACCCTGATACACATTATTCTTTCCTTTTAATTTTAGGTATAAATACTGAGTTTCGATCAAATCGGACCGCGCGCTAAAATTCTTCCATACAAACTTTGAAACCCCCCAATCCCCTTGTAGGGGGTAGTTTATAAAAACAAAAAATACCCAACTTCATAATTTACTTAGATAAGTATTCGTGCCAAGTTTCAAGTTTATTAACTCAAGGAATAAGATTTTTCATACAAACGAAATCCCCCCATTTCACCCTCTTAGGGGTGGAATTTCGAAAAACCCTTTCTTAGTGGATACCTACTCTTCACGAGGAATATACCCTCCAAATTTCATGTCTCTAGGACCAGACCAGCGGTTTAGGCTGTGCGTTGATGTCTCAGTCAGTCAGTCAGTCAGTCAGGACTTTGAATTTTATATATATAGATGGATGTTGCAGCGTTAGATCTGCCAGAAATATGTCCGTAGAGGACCCACCATAGCGCGGTGCGAGCTTTACTTAAACTGGCTTTTAATATAATGTGAAATAAAACAGGTATGGAAATATTTACTCAGTTTTTATTTAAATTCGTTGATTTAAAAAAAAAACTTAACGTAGGCGTTTAAATCCCATTTGTTGATAAGACGGTACCCTCATCACTACTTTTTACTGGATATTTCGTTATACATTTATAGCTTGGCGCTCGGCGACGCGTCGCCTCTTGTGTATGTTGCCGTTGAAAAGGAAAGGATATCACATAATCTCGACGAAATATCGGGTTTCCAATTCTCTTTCGGAGAGCTTTCTCCCACGGTCTTTGGCAAATACATGGGTCCCCGTTTTTTTGCAGTCAACAGCCGCGCAACGGGACATAATAATTAATTATGCGTAAAAGAAGACGCTTGTATACAAAAAATGGATAATAACAGTAACAGCTAGCTGTTAAATTCTGGGACACTGGATAGAATCGACACCTAAAGTGAGCAAGTGGCAGTTTTTATCCCCATTCAGTATAATGTTACAATTAACACGTTGAACGCCAAGGAAAAAAATGCATCTGCCCGTTCAGGCCGCGTCGGTCAGTGATGGTCGACAACTAGACTTTCCGTTCGGGCCGCGTCGGTCAGTGCTGACCGCGTTTTACAAGTGTTTTCGATTCATTCATTCAGGCCGTAGGACAGTGTTATCAAACTAAATCCTATATTCATTGACCCGCGTGGCCCTCTAGTTACTCCAAATAAGATGGTTTTTGAAAAACGTAAGGGACTTAGAAAAAAAACAACAATTACCAAAGAGTGAAAATTTGTGTGGCGCGAAGTTGGAAAGGCCTTTGTCACAGTGGATTTCTCGGGGCTTATGATGATGATAAAGATGTAAATCTTGTAGGATTGTGAGTTTGGATGTAGAAAGTACCTAATATCTAAAACTACTCATCGCATTTCAAAAATTATTTCAGTAATGGAAAGCTACGTTATCGACGAGTGCTAATATTATAAATCCACAAGTTTTGTGTGTTTGCGTGTTCGTGTGTAGTATGTGTGGGGGTGTGTTTGTAAAATATTTAGCGAAAACTACCCATTAAACAAAAAAAAACTCTCATTTTATACCAAAAAGTTTATTGGGAGTAAATATATGTTGTTCAATGTAACGGCATCTCAGATCAAGATATATTATGGGCGTCAACTGCGTAAGCGCGGGTGAAATTACAAACTCGGGAGCTGCGGGAGGTGACCTGACACCGCGACCCGCGCGGCCCCCTTTAACGGAAAGTCGATTTTTCGTTTCTAGGAGCCGCGTCGGTCAGTGCTGCCCGACGTTTAATATCTCCATAAATAATATCTCAAGTTGACTTTTGTTAATAAAAACATACATTTGGACATTAGATATAAGTATCTAATTAAAAAAACATTTGCTCTAATTTTGGATAGAACTGTGATTTTTGCTTGGCCTAAAGGGAAAGTTCACTGTCGGTCAGCACTGACCGCGTTGGCGTTCAACGTGTTAATAGTTTACCATCAACGCATTCCTGTCAATGCGCCAAAAGTTCCTTGTAGTTGTATTAGCGCTAAGGGGGATGCGCTAGATAGCTAGGTGTATTTACAGAATTATAATCATCAAACTCATCAATACAAAACTCTAGGTAGGTACCCATATAAACCCATTGATTGATATTTCATGAAATAATCGCTCGTCAATAGGAATGGGTCCCTTTAGTTATTTATTACGCTTCCCACTTAATTATTTGTTTATTCAGTTGCGTTTATTTAGTACAGTTCCATCAGAGTAATTATAACTGTGACTGCAAGACTAGTTCAGCCGTTAAGTCGTGAAAAGGTAACAGAATTAAGAATAATGTCAGACACATCATCATTATATCCATCTTCTTTTAAACAGTTCCATCATGGTTCCACCACCATGCTTCTGGTACCTATATCCTCTGGCCCATGGTCTTTCCATTTTTCATACTTTGACCTGCTTTCCTTACTTCATCTATGCTAAATTCCCTCAACAAACCCATATTTACCATCATACAATATACACATTTTAAATAAATAAATATTTTTTTATTGAAAAAAAAAATCTAGTAATTATATAATTATACCTTTCCTTGCTTTTTATTATGTGGCTGTGGCCATATTTCTGTGGCTGACCCTTTTGGTGGCCCCAAAAGAGCATATTTTGCAAAGGTGCGGTCTGTAAAAATTTGTTGCAAACAGAATTAATAAGGTCTTTTGAAAAAACATTCCTCCCTCAGATATAGGTCAAAATTAAATGAATGATTCTCATAAAGCTTTCAATTTATTAGTTAAACAAATATCACTTTTATTTACAACCAAAGCGATCACAAATTATAAGTAAAAACTAATCGTAATCACCTAAAACTACTTAACAGATCGAAATATTTACAATAGAATTAACAATTCTTCAACTCGCGTAACGGTCGCGTCGGGGCGCGCGGCGCGGCGCTGGGCTCGGGCGGACTCAGG
The DNA here is from genome assembly GCA_949629185.1 of Apamea crenata. Lineage (NCBI taxonomy): Eukaryota > Metazoa > Arthropoda > Insecta > Lepidoptera > Noctuidae > Apamea > Apamea crenata. The sequence continues at coordinate 20,100,506 of OX451359.1, read as the reverse complement.
CGGCTCGGGGCGGCTCGGGGCGGCTCGGGGCGGCTCGGGGCGGCTCGGGCGGGGCCTCACGCCGTGGCCAGCGGCTGCGTCACCACGGGCGAGCGGCGCGGCGACTCCTCGCGCGCCTCGCCCGCGCCCGGAGCCTCCGTCAGGCGCAGCGCCACCTCCAGGTCGCGCAGCACCTGCGGACACAAGTACTTACAGTTCGCACGTCACCCTAAACTTGACGGCGGACAACGTGCTCGAGCACTTTGCTGCTCTGTCTGCGCACACATATCGACACCTGGGCACCGGATCGGCATCGGCTCGACTATTCCTTCTATGGCACTCCATACTGTCACCGACCTTTCGTCGGGGCGACGCCCCACATAAGCTCGTCGACTAGCTGACGTATCTACATTTTCACTTCAGCGTTTTCCCGACGTAAGCTTAATAGCCTGCGCTGACGACGGATTTTTGACAGCGGACTTTTTTGTCCGCTAAAATAGATCGCTTATGATAACGATAATTCCGTTGTTGCCTCAACCCTATACATATCAGGGCGGGCAGCACTAGCGATCGAGACAACAACGGTCGATAGTGGACTTGTATTCGGGAGTGCGCGGGAGAGTGACGTGTTATATTAATTCCACTCAATATACGTGTGATACTATTACAGAATCCATGTTTTTAATTTGAAGCCCCTCTAACACTTACAACTGTATCGAGTAACGCAAACGAGGGATTAAAAGTACGCTCCTTAGCGTACTTTTTTCTCCGCCGCGGAGAAAAGTCCGTCGTTTGTTGTAGTTGTAAGCGATCTATTTTAGCGGGCAAAAAAGTCCGCGGACAAAAATCCGTCGTCTGCGCAGGCTATAAGCCTAGCCTTAATTAACCTTAACTAACGAGGCGAATGATGCCGATCCGGTGCCGATCAGAAGGCCAATTCTCGTAATTTAAAACGTTCAAAATCTAGTCGCAGTCTCATCTCGGCGACAAAAAAATGTCAAAAACTTGTCAAAATGTAGGGAAATTAGACGTATTTTTGACAGATTGAGACTGAGATCACACTGCGATCTTAAAATTACGAGAATTGCCCCTCTGATATGTGTTCGATGACCTTTAGGGTGTGGACAAAAATACCTAATTTAATCATTTTGTGAGTAACAATGTTACGTGTGTGTTCTGTGACAAGTATCCATTTTCGTTTCTTTCAGTATTGATTCGCGTAAATTACGCTAACTGGTGACTTGTTCTCGTTTTGTTTTTTTTATGTCACTCCTGAATATTTGTATTATCAGACCAGTATCAAGATTTTTTAATACATTCTAAGAAAATGTTATTTTAGATTGTAATAAAAATCTTGATACTGGTCTGCAAAAAATACTTGGTCTTAAATTTTAACATTTTTTCTACAAAAATATGCAATTTTTGGCCCCTATATCGAAAAAAAAATGTACTACACTGCGGTTGCCCATGATTTTCGAAAATTGCCTATTTAATGCAGATTCTAAAAAATGGTAACCAGTATCTTGATAAAATATTATTGCTGTTTGAATCTTAAATGAGAATTTTTGATTTTAAAATTAAATTACTTTAACACTGTTGTAACTAATATTAGAGAATGAGAATTTCCTTAAATTTGATCACTATGGGTTTGTTGACACAATAAAAGACATTAGTAATTAATCAAATTTATTGAAAAAAATTATACAAGATGTTCGAAGTGGGCTCCTTCAGCTGCTATGCTCGCTCTACACCTTATGAAGGACCGTTTCAATTGGCGCGCAAATCCTGCCGACGATATTTCGTCAGCAGCCGAACGTATGCGTTGTCGCAGCTGTTCAACTGAAGTGATTTCTTCTTTATAAAACATCTCCTTTAAGCAGCCCCAGTAAAAAAAAGTCCAATGGGTTTAAATCTGGCGAGCGAGGTGGCCACAGTATTGGCCCTAGACGTCCTATCCACCTCTCTGGATAGGTTTCGTTAAGATGCTGTCGTACTCTTACCGCATAATTTCCATCATATTTATTAAATTCGGGTTTTCCAGTTGCCAGTTATGAAGGTTGTGTAAATATCCATTTCTCTGGCACGAGGATTCGTCAGTCCACAATAATTTGTTGAAAAAATCTTGTTCCTCTCTTATTCTTCTTAACATTTTTAATATGCGATGTACCGTTCTGGTTGATATGCCAATACGACGAGATAACACACGAACTGATATGCTAGGGAACTTCTTCGTCATTGCTGATACGCGGTCTTCACTCACACTGCCCACATCGCTGCCAGGTATTCTGCCTTCAGAGTATGCATTGTTTACTCGAATAAAAATTCGATAATCGGGGTGAGGATTGTTTGGATATCTCTCCCGATAAAGCGCAGCAGCTTGGTTAGCATTACCTCTACATTCACCATAAATGTAGTGCATATTGGCATATTCTAAGGGCGTGAACTCCGTAAACCGTAAGTGCCGAGTCGCCAGTAACAATATCACAGGACTACCGTCCAAATCACTGAGCAAATCACAGTCCAGATGGTAATAGCAATGTTGTCGAGATCTCTCAAAAAACAAGTCCAATACACAGGCAAATCGGAATGTTAAAGTAACTTAATTTTAAAATCAAATTTGTATGAAAATTCTCCTTTAAGATTCGAACAGTAATAACTTTGTATTTTATCAAGATACTGGTTACCATTTTAGAAAATCATGGGCCACCGCAGTGTAGAACATTTTTTTTTTTCGATACAGGGGACCAAAATTGCAAAAAAGCAAAAATTTCAGAATAAGTATTTTTTGCAATGTTATCTTAGAATGAAATAAAAAATCTTGATACTGATCTGATAATACAAATATTCAGTAGTGACATAAAAAAAACAAAACGAGAAAAAAATTTAGAAATGGCAGCTGATTTTGTAAGATTAAGTACGATTTTTATTTAAAATATCAAAAATATAAATAATTTGGTCATCTATATGGCGATATAAGTGGGGTAAATGATAGATGATAATCTGGCCAATCGACAGTTTAAGGGTTATCCATTATTTACGCCACACCCTGTATAAGGACCACGCACGGTGAAAGGGTTCCGTAGCTCGTAGTCACGAATTAATATTTACGCATGCAAACTATGCCATGCAAATACCGAATCTGAATTCGTTAATAAACCACAATGTCAACGTAACACTTCATAGCGGTCCACTCGAACTCTTCACTCTCAAGAAAAACGACTTGGAGGAAATCGTAAAAAAGTTGCGTTTCCAACAAGAGAACGAACCGGAACTACCATCCACCATCACGGTTCACCACCATCACGGTTCACCACCATCACGGTTCACCACCATCACGGTTCATCAATCAATTTGTTACTTTTAAATTTTTCATTGGCAATAATTGGTATTATTGACTTGTGATTCCGGGAATTTCCGTTTTTACAGGCGTAACATACGCCTATAAAAACGGAAATTCTCTTTTTAACTTTTCCTTTGGAGGTTGCCAATATTTGTTTATTTTATAAATATCGAATTATTACACCATAACAGACTCCTCACTCGCCTCACCTCGCTCTAGCATTCGAGCTGGAAGATTGGAAGGTATTTACATAGTTTAGGTTTTAACAACTGAGAGAAATAATCGCCTATGATGGTAGGCGATTATTATTGGTGACGTGCGTGTTGCAACGTGACGGTGCTGAGTGTGATGTGTGGTGTGGAGAGTCACCTCGGTCTCCTTGTGGTCCAGCAGCGCGAACCGCCGGTCGAGCGCGGTGAGGTGCGCGAAGGTCAGGTGCAGGTGCGCGTGCAGGCGCAGCAGCGCCAGCTGGCGGAAGTGCGCGGCGTACATGTGCGCCACCACGTGGAACAGCAGGCGCACCACGCGCCGCACCACCCCCTCGAACTGCGCCGGGAACTCGTTCGCTGCAACATCGCACGCTTCTATCTCAACGTCTACTCCCGAATGCATTACATTCATTTGTCTAACTAACATCAGTTACCTCGAATAATTCTACAAAAAAAAAAAACATTAAAAAGTGCAATATAACTCGACTTTCGGAAGTCGGTGGCTTTGGTGGGTTGTTTATTAATTTTGCCGACTTCTGAATCACAAATGCTCCCACGTCTCAAACATAACAAGTATTGTGGCGCGCGGATTTGTTTTTCCGTGCGCGCCGTGCTCTCGCATGTTGAAGGCGATACACTGACTCGAAGCCGTCAAACAACCTATTATACTTTTTTTAAAACGTTGCCCCACACTAGGAATTACTCATAATCATAATCATTTTTTGTTTGTGTAACATAGGTAGTGAATACAGTTCTTATATTAAAGTTCATAGGTCGCTATGTTATGCCAAGAGGCGTACAAATATGGTTGCATGCTAAATAAAAACAATATGGAATATTTTTTACAGTCAATGCATAAAATAACATAAATTACAATTAGTCACAATATTCAATAAAACTTTGTTTCTCCAGTCAAATAAATAAAAAAGTCTACATTAATTTATCATTCAGAAATTCATCAGTCGTATAATAACATTTTTCAATTAATAAGTTTTAATTTTTTTTTTTAATTGAGTAGCATTCAAAATTTTTATAACATCTGGTAATTTATTGTAATGTAAATGCGCGGTGCCATACCTAAAACGCTCTTTCTGACTAAGGCAGTCTTACAGCGCTGATTGCCTAAAGAGTTTGCGTATTGGCTACGAATTTCAACATCTCGTAACGTTGACACTTTTTCGAACAACCTCATGTTCGTTTTGACGAAAACACTAATTTCAAAAATATATGAGGGTAAGGTAAGTATTTTCAGCGATTTAAAGAATGGTACACAGCTAACATAAGTGTTCAAACCGCACATTGATCTTATGCATCTTTTTTGTGCCTTCAAGATGATATTTATCAGTAGAATTGCCCCAGAAAACAATACCATATCGCCAAATTGAGGCTACTAAGAGGCTAATATGGATGCGCTACTATGCAACTAGTAGCGCATCCATATTAATTTTTCTGGCAATTTGGAAAAGTGCGTATGCTGATATGATTATTTATTTTTTTACTCAGGTCATCTATGTGGGCCTTCCAGTTAAGCTGGTTATCAAGGAATAAACCTAAGAATTTTGCTACTTTAACTTCTTCAATGTCACAGTTACTATGTCTGATATTTACTTTTGGTACTACAGTTCTTTGCTGAAAGTGCATTATATTGGTTTTCTTTAAGTTTATAACTAAATTATTTTTACTTAGCCAATTAATTATGTCCGATAGTGTATTATTTATGTCATCTTGATAAATATTGCGATCAATACATTTCACTATGACAGTACTGTCGTCTGCAAACATGACCATTTGATGTTGAGTCACCTCCTGTATCGTACTCCCAGGTATCGTGGGTGCGTTTACAAAAATTTAAGCTCACATACACAAACAGCCAGACCCGGAACAACTACCTGTAGGCAATACAAATATTTGTTCCGTGCGGGAATCGAACCCGCGACACGCAGCGCAGCAGTCGATCGTTCAGCCACTGCGCCAACCGTGTATTATAAAACTACATAAATATTTTCATATATGTGGGGGACGTCAATACTCCAGTAAATTAAACGTACAGTACTTAACTAATGAGTTATGACATTCCCAGTCTACAAACAAAACTTAAATCATGATACGAGTATATTATCCAATTACTCGCTTTAGGTTTTCGGGTGATTGGCAAAACCCATAGGCCCATCACAAGTACTTACATGTGCATGTGTACCTATGTGGAGAGTGAAGTAACTCACCATATTTAGTAGGAAAGACAGTCTCGTCGTTGACGGTCTTCTGCGTGAAGGTCATGACGTAGTCGACGTACTGCGGCGCCGCGACGCGCGACTTCTTGCCGCGCTCGTCGTACCAGGCGTAGGTGCGGCCGCCGGGGCCCGTCATGTCGGGGCAGCTGGCGGCTGAGCAGAACTCCGACACCGTGCCGTACAGCAGGTTCACGTGGTCGAACAGCGCCAGCGCTGCAAATAATTACAAGCACATTTCATCTTCGCTAAGTGGTATTTTCAATAATAACTTAGCAGCGTTCATAGTTTTCAATGTATTTTAATAACCTCACGGCGGCGGCGGCGACCAAGTACACAGGAGGTATGATAGTGCTAAATGCAATCCGAGCCGGCCGGGACGAGATGCTGGCCGTAAAACATCCCCGCGCTGGAAGTGTCACACACTCACAGCACCAACTTCAAAACTCCGGGGTGTTACTGAAAAATTTCACAATGATGTCGCCCGAAATAGTCGACTATGAAGTGCTAATAATAATATCGACGAATAATCGCACTAACTAACGGCTGATGATGTACCGTACCTACCGTTGTGTAATGTCGCGGTATTTTATGACAACTATAATTGTAGATGCATAATATTGTGTTTTTGTATGTACTATAATGTCACAAATTATAAATGTTCGGAGCCGCAAACGCCTGCGACACTGTACGAACTAACTAACCGACAAGGACGTGCAACACGGAAGGTCCGTGTCCGTTCGCCGTCCGGCCGCGTCGCCTGCGCCGCGCGCCGTGACGTCACCGGCTTACGCGACACAATCAATAATCTTTCAGATTCCGAATCAAACACAAGGAAATAACAGCATTTGTCCTTGTATTCGGCCGCGAACATTCTGCATACTTTGTCAAAGCCAAGAAATTCAAGTAAGTAAATGTTTAGCGCCGTGTGGGCAGCGTTCTTAGTTCACTTTGAAACATAAATGCAAGGACATATTAGGAGGCGAGCTCGGCCGTCACCTGCATGTCATTCTAGATGGCTGTCTGTACTTGGACTTTCGCCAACACGTCTTGATTGACGACGACGACTGCGTCGACATCCTCTGTTTTTTAAAACAAGATATTCTTCTATTGATGAGGCATTTGTAAGAATGTGTAGAAATGTAGAATAGAAAGTAAACGAACCTCTTCAGCAACACACCGTGCTATGAGAGTCTACGAGTACAAGATGCAAGTGCAACGTCTCACTTAGTTCCCAGTACTTATCTCGATTTACGAGTTCTTTTTAACCGACTGTTTCTGTCGGAGTCAGAGAAGGTTCTCAATTCATATGTATGTGTGTATCTTTCAAACAATAATTGTTGTTGCAAACATTTATTGTTTGAAAAAAAAAATCTTTTTACAAGAAATACCAACTTCCATGAAGAAAACACTCTTTTGTTTTGTAAGTCGTTGGTTTTGTTTTATTTCTTGCCATCGACTTCGTGTATTTATTGTTAGTTCTCTGGCTAGGTTTTCCGCAAGCGGGGCCGTGAATGCGGCAAATTCCATTTATGTGTAAGAATAAGATCAGACGGGTTATGTTATGCCGAAGGAGTCATGACGCTGACGGCACGGGGCGCGTGGGAGGCGTCATGTGAATCTGCATCGTGCTCTGGGCGGTCTTGGCGTAAGCAACATGTGCTTAGTATTTTGATAATTCATTTAATTTCCATTTAGTAACTGGGTTGTGGAGGTCAGGTAGGCATGCGCTCCATGTAAAGCTCTGAGAGTAGCTCCGTATCTCGTAAACTTGTAAGCCGACTTGGAATAAGCTGGGCAGCTGAGGATGATGAAGAGTTGAAATCAGATACGTCCGGAACTACACAACACATGACACTAACTGCTGGGGATCAGATCAGATCCCTCATGTGTTGTGTAGTCTTCGGTGTACTACAAGTAAATGCCTCGGTGCTCTAGTGGCTAAGTTTTCCGGCTGCGGATCATGAGGGCACGAATCTAAAGATAATGATGAAGATGCTACTCTCAGTAAGAGCCAGGGCCGAGGAGTAAGCAAGTTGGTGGTGTGGCTACGTGCATCGGAGAGCACGCGAAGCCGTCGGTGCTGCGCATAATCGTCGGGAAGGGAATGATACTGACTGTGCGAGGCTAGCCACTCGTTGTAGTCGAGGCCGAGCGGCAGGTCAACGAGCTGGCGCATGTCAAGCTCGGGCAGCTTGCGCTCCAGCAGCGCCTCCTGCAGGTACAGTTTGGGGTCGCCCGCCGGCTCGCCCTCACGCTCCTTGCGCCGCGCCTTCCTGGAACACAACAAGCACAATGTGAACACAGGACATTTGCAAACACCTGTGACCTCCCAGTAGACAACCATGTTATCATTATTGCAAGAGATTTGCACCCTCAAGCCACAGCTTTTGATCGAAGATTAGTTCGTAAGAAGTAGGTACCTACCGCTAAGCCGTGGCCCGTGGGTGACATTCAGTGTGGTCCGTAAAACGACGTGATTTATAATCGTGTTTTAATCGTGTTTGGGAAATTCCCACTTGACTTCTACTGTTTTACTTTTCTCTTTCGGTGTCGCATTTTTGAAAATATTTTGTTTATAGATCAATATGAGCACCCCGCGCTTTCACTCGTATAAGTGTCGATCCCGTGGGAATATCGGGATAAAAATGATCATAAATGTATGTAAAAACCATAGAAATGTAAAAATAACACTGGTATACAGTGGTTTTGTTGCCCTGGATATAAGACTGATTTTGGATATATTTATGCTCACAATTCATGAAACTATCAATGATTTTGTAAGAATTGCTCTTAATTTTGTTAAAATTATGACTGATAAAATCAATTTTTATGAACGAAAAGCTGATTATTGTTAAAATTTTGAGATTTGTGAAAATCATAAAAATAAGAGCACAGTCAGTGCTTTCATAAATATATTCTTGATCTGGATACTTGAAAACATGAGAATTTTCACAGAAATCCAGGGCAACAAAAAAAAAATCTTTTTTTGTAGAGCTGTGATAATGTTACAGGAGAAGTGGCAAGGAGGCGTATCTGTGTCGTCGCGGCATGCCCGAAATGACCATGCACTAGGCAAATGGCCTTCTCCGCGAACTAGTGCGATTTCGACCGTGATCGTGAAAAAATATAAGAATGCCGTGTTGTTCAGTGGTTTCTTGTAAAAACAGAAGCCAAAACCAAAACTTTGTAAATCATGGAATCACTTACCATATATAAATATAAGTATTTTACTATATTTGTCTTTAAAATGAAAAACAAGAAATTGTAAATTATTTCTTGCTTTTACTACGTTAATTTCGTTTTCAAATATCACAACGACTGTACTATTTTCACAGTAAATATGTACATTGCTCCTTAACCACTGCCTAAGTATGTCACTAAGTGACTAGACAAGCACTGTAAAAATCACAAAACGATACGGCCGCTACTTCTTGCGGCCAGCTAGTGATGTCAGATGTGGCTGTGCAGACCAACTAACGTAGGCTATCGACAACAATGTCGATTACCCAACGAATATAATAGTTAATTTTACAATTTGTCAACCGTTTTAACCCAGCTGAAAGACCTAAAAAGATGACGTTTAAATCCGGTTGGAAGACCCTTGAGAAAATGTAAAATAATGTTAAAATAATTTACACTTTTTTTTGTTGCAATTTTTTGTTGATTTATAATATAATATTTTCTGGACATATCTTTTTTATTTATTTTATTTTCAGAACCCCAATTTTTTTTTCAGTACAATAATAAATGGGAGAATCGATAACTTTCCGATTTAGTCAATCACTAGCGTATATAATAATAATAATAATATCCCTCATAATATGTAAAATAAATTGCTTTTGCACAGCACAACGATAGCGACAGATGTTTTTGTGTGAGTAAGTTGTACAGTGCATGTTAAATGCACGCTATGTTTGATGAGTTAAGGTTTATAATTGATTGCGTAGTACGTTCTGATTTATGAATTGCAAGTGGAAAAGGAAGTAGTTTAAGAGACAGGGTTTAATTTTTTATTTATATAGATTTTTGTAGCCTTTAATAAATAAATAAATAAATAAATCCCTGGACATTTCACACAGCACCATTTGTCCCAAGCTAAGCAACCTAATGCTTGTGTTATGGTAACAAGATGGCTGATAAACTACTTATATACAATTTTTTTTTGTAAATATATTCATATTATAGATAGAAAAACACCCAGACTCGGAACAAATACATGTAGGTCATACAAATATTTGTTCCGTGCGGGAATCGAACCCGCGACACGCAGCGCAGCAGTCAATCGCTTAACCACTGCGCCAACCGTGCCGTCAAAAAATATCCGTTGGATAAATAAACATTATTTTTATATAATTACATGTCGCGGGAGCATGGGTGCTTTGGAAGGCGTACGAGGGGCAGAACCAACTGACAGAGGCCCTTTAGACAATTTTAAATGGAATCCCTGTAATTATGCGCAGTATGCAAGTGCATCTAAGGACAACCCCTGGTTGGTGCAGCACTATTGCAGACAATATTAACAAAACATATCGGGCTATGGGTTGGTTACCTTGAACTATGATAGAACTATGTCTGCCTGGCCAATGTTATATAATATACACGGATACAATGGCAAGGGGTGACATCCACACTCAATAATGGGCCCCGGAAACTGTCACTAGCACATAGTGACGTAGCGACAAGGGGGCAACATGTCCTGAGGTAGGTAGGTACTTGAGGAGTGGAGAGGTTTCCACGGTTATCAGGACAATTCCAGAGCCCGGAAGACGGTAGATCCCTACCAGGATCTTATTGAATACTTGCTTCCTCCGAGCACGTTTACTCTTGCGAATCTCTACTCAAGATGGCCAATAAAGGCAAGTAAGGGGTGCGTGTATCGGCAAGCGTAGTGTGGGACGCCCTCCAGCTAGATGGACGGACGACCTTAACAAGGTTGCTGGGTCGGACTGGATGCGGAAGGCGGAGTACAGGGTGTTGTGGCGCAACCTGGGAGAGGCTTATGTCCAGCAGTGGACTGCGATAGCGATACAGTCGACTGAGTTGATTGCGGTGGGAGCACTGTTCCTCGTCAGTATTCACTCCGGCCGCCCAATAAAGGCAAGCCAGAGGTGAGGAACTAAACTTCTCCCGGGAGATAGGGTCCATGAGGTCGCTACTGCTCAACAGCTCGCCACATACTGCCCTGCGGGTTTATGTATCTCTCTTGATCTGGCTCCTCACAGTCCACACCGTAAGACCCGCCCGTTCCGGAAAAGTAAACTCTACCGGCACAGTCGAGTTCAGGAGCGCGCAAGCCCCAGCACGACGTCAACGTAGAGATACGGCGGTGGGGTTATTATTATAGTTATATTCAACTTCTACTATGGGACTAAACCTCGAGTCAAAGTCGATTATGCGAACACAAATGTATCTGTAGCAGCAGATTTTGTTGACCGTACCGTGTAGCGTGCCTGCATGCCTGGCCTGCGTTATTCATACTTATACACTTCATTACAACGAACTTATTTCAACAGTTGATACGGAGTTTTTACGGATTCAACAAGATTCAAAAATTGATTCGCAAAACGGCTCTATGGGCTGTTGTAGTGACTACTCACTACAACAGCCCATAGAGTCGTTACTGCAGTACGGCTGATAGTTGGCGCGCGCTTCTGAAGTACGCGTCGGTTTGCGTCGTCATGGGAACCGAGCCTTGAGGTAGCATGTCAAAGTACCTACTGTATAAGTGAACAGTTGAGGTCGCGGGTTAGTGCAAGAGGTCAGCGAAGTGTACCGCGCGCGAGAACCATTGTGTTTGTGTGCAAAGCGACAGCAGCAAGCGCGGCCCAGGCGCTTGTCGCGACCACCACAGTGCTGAGTAGTGAGCTAGTGAGGCACGGACCACGGTCACACGCGCGCCGCTGTCGAGCGTCGTCTCCGATCACGTTGCCATTGTTCATGTGGAGATATGTATCTACTTTATACATGTACAGTCGGCAAAAGAGATAAGTAACCAGGGCATCGGATGTAGTTGAAGTTTAGTAAGAAACCGTTGGATATTATTTAATGAAATTTAATTTGATAAATAAACTGTTTGTTTTCTATTAATGAAATTAAATTTCATTCGAAAACATCCATCGGTTTCTTGCCAAACTTCAACTACTTATATCCGACGCGACGGCCCTGGTTACTTATCTCCTTTGGTGACCGTACATAAATATCAATAATTTTTTATTCAGGGTGGCCCGTTTGCAGTGGTCCAACTCCAACGCGTTTTTATAGCTCTCGCCAATAAAATATTGATAAGAAACTATAATAATTATATTATGCTTATAAATATATTTTATATCTTTAGATGCGGTCCGGTTTCAGTTTAATTCTCTTAGAACTCTCATCAGGTATGCTGTCACATAACTTCTTCAAGAAGGGGGTTAGCTTTAAACAAAAAAAGAACCATGTTTAACAAGAACAATATTTACACATTTAACAGTTTTTGACATTCTCTTATCTGCATAATATGCTCGCTTGGGTATAATCAGTTAAGGTGCAGCCTCGAACCACCCGCCGATAAGTTTATCAGTAAGTACTTGAACGTACATACCACAACCAGCAAAATAATAAAAGACTAATCTGCTGCTAATGAACGTTACTGTTGTGGGGTAGTCAACACTTCTGCAGAACCGATTCACTCGTTTGAGCAGAAATTAAAATCAGAATTTGAAGTAATAAAACAATCCCCCACACAGCAATTTGATTTTCATGATGTAAACACTGACGGGAATGATGTAAACACTGATGGGAATGATGTAAACACTGACGGGAATGATGTAAGCACTGACGGGAATGATGTAAACACTGACGGGGATGGGAGCATTATGTAGTAAGGCTAGTACAGAAGTGGAGGGCTAACGACGATGTTGAGGGAGGGGCAGAATCGCCACGATACTAACTTCCCGAGCACAGTGTCGGCGAGCACGGAGAGCCAGAGCATCAGGAGCTCCAGGCAGGAGTCCATGGTCCGGCAGGCCGGGTTACGTAACGCGTGCCCGTCGGGCAGAGCGGCCCGGTTCAATGTCGGAGCCCGCAGCCGTGGCCATCGCTCGTGACCGCAATATTTAATGCGTCAATTCATATGCGTTCCGTGCACACCGATTCATTATAAAATCACTACTAACTTGACGCGAAAGTGGTATATCACTATGAGTTATCCGTAAAGGTCCTAACAATTTATTTTGCGACTTAATGCACATTTCGACTTATTTACAACACTTACGATTAAATATAAACATTATAAGAATTAGTGAACGTAATTATTTTTATCGTTAAAAATTTCCAAGATCACACAGAAACACACATAATGATCACAAGTCGGTTGCGAGACCTCAGTGGGACAGTGGGACGCGGAACGTGCACATCCCGGTACACATCGAGACGCGCTGGCTATCCGGCCAGTGAGGAGCTCACCTGAACGGCACGGCCGAGTACAGGTAGGACGGCAGCGAGAACAACACTCCGAGCACTACTGCGTGGCACATCACGGCGCTGACTGATCGCTGCCTGCACTCCCGCACTCCGCCTCCGCCCGACGCCGACGCTATTCGCTACGAGTGTGCTGCGCCTGCGCATGTCCCCCGCTCCCCGCCAGAACGAGACAAAATGACATTGATAATGTCTCTGTCACGCATAAACAATAAGCTTATCGTACGATGTACGTACGCACTGCGGTTGGGCAATGGATTGAGGTGACCGGAAAAACCGATGCTTTCATGGATACACATTCGCCGCAACGTCCGCAATACTTGCGTCCTGTCGGGCCCGACTCTCCTAAATCAAAGAGCACGTTGAATGCAGACGACGAGAACAGTCATCATAACTATAAATCCCTGGACATTTCACACAGCACCATTTGTCCCAAGCTAAGCAACCTAATGCTTGTGTTATGGTAACAAGATGGCTGATAAACTACTTATATACAATTTTTTTTTTTTTTTTGTAAATACATACATTATATAGATAGAAAATAACTGAGTAATTAACATTTTTAAATGAAGAACAAAGCGAATTAAAATCATTTTTTTTTAAGTATCTGAATTAATTGGAACTTTCTCAAGGCCGCGGATGTGGAACAGGTAGACAAAAGTGTTGACGACTCCATCGCGCAACTGGCATTGGCAACTCTGAATAGGTATGATGTTTTGTGTAACAGCTGGGATGCGTCGTGTTGCGATTGACTGTGCTGATGGGTTCAAGGTTATTATATATAAAAGCGAAATACCGCTCACTCTCTATCGAAATATTAAACCTACAAACTTGAAATTTGCCAAGTAAGTTCCTCGATAAGGTGCAGCGGTGTAGGTGTCCGCTAAGAAAGGACTATAGGAAATCCCTCCCCAAAGAGGGTCAAAGTTTGTATGGAAGTGTGTTTGCAAGTATACATTAAGTTCAATACTGTATCGCCGAAGTTCTTCCACTGAAATGAAACAACTCTGAAAATATGCTATTTCAAATAAAAAAAGAATCATAAAACTCGGAGAAAAATTGCCGGAGATATGAGGAAACATAACATACCGCCAACAAATATGGAATTACGAACCTCCTGCAAATTTTGTATGTTTAATGAATCCATATTAATATTATAATTGCGAAAGGAACTATGTCTGACTGAGTACGGATTGTACGGATTTGACCTGGGTTAGGACAGAGGATACTTTTTAACCCGGTAGTACATTCCAGTGGGATAATTTTCGACCGTAACGCGGGCAAAGCCGCGAGCAAAAGCCAGTACCGTAAAAAACATTAACCTTACACAGGTTGGCTAGTTTACTTAGCTCAAAATGATTATTTTGCATCCTCTCGCCAAGAGCTTGCCAAGACATGTCCATAGTATATCGGCTTACATATTAGTTTAGGATAAGACTAAGCTCAATGGGACACACTTTGTTCGACAAAATTCGTTTCACATTTTCAGTCCCAAATAAGTATAAAATTATATCTGTTCTAGAGTTCAAGACGCGACAAGGAAAGAAAGATCTCTCGTAGAAGATCACTATGAGCCATGGGGCGCAGTATCCTGGGGGGCCGCTAAACTTAAGTGGGACTGGGTCGGACATGTCTGCCGCATGTCAGATAACAATAATTGGGCTACGAGAACCATCGATATCGATTGGGTCCCACTAAATGCACGACGCCATCGCGGCAGGCCGAGACGAAGATGGCGGGACGAGCTTGACTCTTACCGAAAGGACTGGCCCCAAAAAATTGCGGCACTCGCAACACAGAATTGTGTGGGAGAGGGAGAGGGAGGCCTTTGCCCTGCAGTGGGACAATACTTTTTTTCTTTTTTTGAAAAAAACGTCGCCCCACACTAGGTATTACTCCTGTATCGTGGGTGCGTTTACAAACATCACTCACATACACAAACAGCCAGACCCGGAACAACCTGCAGGCAATGAAAATATTTTTTTCGTGCGGGAATCGAACCCCCGACACGCAGCGCAGCAGTCGATCGTTCAGCCACTGCGCCAACCGTGTCGTGTTGTTAATACTGGGTGGTTATTTAGTTGTATCTGTACTAATATAATAAAGCTGAAGAGTTTGTTTGTTTGTTTGAACGCGCTCTCTGGAACTGCCAGTCGGATAGCCCAATTCTTGAGGAAGCTGTCTAACATCACGACTCTTTAGGAGACGAGCAAAGAGAAAAACAAGTCAGAAAGAACACTAAGCGAATACGTTATAGCGCGGGGCTGGCGGGCGATGCAATGCTAAAACGGAGTAATAGCGCGGGCCAGGCGGGCGATGCAATGCTAAAACGGAGTAATAGCGCGGGCCAGGCGGGCGATGCAATGCTAAAACAGAGTAATAGCGCGGGCCAGGCGGGCGATGCAATGCTAAAACGGAGTAATAGCGCGGGCCAGGCGGGCGATGCAATGCTAAAACGGAGTAATAGCGCGGGCCAGGCAGGCGATGCAATGCTAAAACGGAGAAATAGCGCGGGCCAGGCGGGCGATGCAATGCTAAAAAGTAGCAGAAGCTAGTGGTGAAGACTTAAAAGTAGTTTTAAAAACACTTATGGACGTTTGCATTGGCTATATGACGTTGCTATAAGTTATCAATAAAAACTACATCGCCCACCTCCCACGTTAGCCAGATGGATATTTTACCGGAGTGAAACAAAGCTCATGTATCAATTTTCCCGCGTCAAACGATTGCAAAGATGTTAAAGTGTTCAATGCAATCATAATAACAAGACAAGACAATATCTTTACAACCTGCGAGACCTGCGTCACAGACTGATGACAGTCTCACAGACGCACCTACTTTGGAAACAACAAACAAGTGCAAGAATTGACTATTGAGGACGAGCTACCCAGATGATGTGTAAATAAAGAATTGGCACAGATGCACAGGGAAGAGTAAAATTGACGCGGCGGGAGCGTGCGATAACCCGGCGCACGCGCGGGTGCCGCGCCAGCGCCGGCCGCGGGCTGCACCGACAATGTTACCGTCGTTACCGAGAACCAGTTGGTGAAACTTCATATGATGTGATTTCTCGATATGTAATGATTGTTGTAATAACAATTTACATTATAATAGTTCCATTTCACATCCGTTGCAGGCCGATACGGTCATAACTCACAATTATCGCTATCTAGAGCTGCTTAAGACCAGTCGTAATTAAACGGGTCCAGCTCATCCCACCATCTCCGTCTGGGCTAGCCGCAATGATGCTTGCCAATGTAGAGGGATCCATTGTGTCGTTAATTGGGCCCATTCACGCATTGATCACCTGCCAATCACCCTGGCCCTAAGAATCAAGGGTTCTATATGAATTCAAAAATATCCCAATTACATCTTTCCGTTACAATTTCCTAAAGCCAAATTGGTTTGGTTTTCTAAAGCCAAATTAAAGGCTACAAGCGTTACCATGTCCTAGTTCCTAACCAAGGGGCGGCATGATGTGTTCTTGGCTGCGAGGGAAAGATGCGGTGTCGCCAAGAGCTGGACTAAGACAGGCTGTGTGTCTATCCTTGATCCTAATGATTCGCGGCATCGGATAGAGTCCCTCGCTGAATTGGACAAGATTGCGCCGAATCCCCTTGAGTCCGAGCAATCCTTCCTTCCTCCTTCAATTATTTTTTAAGTGCTACAATAACAATTTGAATTAATGTCACAATATTGTCACTGTCAGTGTCAATCAATACCATGTCAGTTTTATTCGGTGCATTTCGTTTTTCCTAACGGTCCAATTGGCAGTCTCTGACTGGTAGAAGTATTATAATTCTTAATTATTTATTGTTTTGTTTTAATTTTTTTTTTTCTTGTTTTCTCCTGATATGTTTTACATTGTATTTTTTCTCTTTCTCTTTTGTTACCGGGCTGCGTAAGTAGGTTTTAATTCTTTACATTTAATAACGCAACCGGCAGGACTAGTTACATAAACGGTTCATTTTTATTTTTTAATACTTAGGTTTTTGTACAATTTATATTACATTATTTTTATTATATTAAGAAAATATTTAAGTCTATCGATGTAGGCAGTGATAATAGTAGTTATCTCTCTCTATAACAAGTAACGACGAAAGTTTCGTGAGTGTTCCTTCTCTTGCTGACAGTCTCGCAGCACAGTTTTCTGATGTGCCTAACATTTTTAACGTTGTACATATTAACACTCAGAGCATTCCGGCTCATTCCCACGATATGCTGGCAAGCTTTGACTGTAAGAACGTACAAGTACATGCTATACTTATTTCCGAATCATGGCTTAAATCTTGTCTCCCTTCAACAAGTTACTCTCTGCCCGGTTTCCAGCTTATAAGAAACGACCGCTCGGTCGGTGCTGGTGGTGGTGTTACCATATATCTCGGCACGCAAATTCCCCACTCTGTTATCAATGTGTCAGCGCAGCCACCGCCATCTAATGCTGGTGAACATCTCTTCCTTGAAGTGGAACTAGGTACACCATTCGAAATTACTTCTGGGCGTGTATTATTGTCCCTCTTTACGCGTTAGTGTCTGTTCTTCCTTTGAAAATCTCTTAGAAATGCTGATCCCTTCTTACAGTCATAGCATAATCATGGGTGACTTTAATACTTGACTGTTGAAAAAAGACCATCGCTCTTCGACTCTGACTAATCTTTTGGCTTCCAGTAATCTTTCCATTCTTCCACTGAGTGCCACTCACCATTTTCCTAACTCTACTCCTTCACTTGATTTGATTTTTGTCTCTTCCCTTGATCACGTCACTAAGCATGGCCAATGTTCAGCCGATGCCTTTTCCTATCATGGCCCCATTTTTCTGTCGTACAAAATTCGCCCACCTAAGGCTAAAGCTAAAATTCTCATGCAACGCAATTTTGGTGACATGAACGTTGATAATCTTTGCAAGGATGCCAGCAATATAGATTGGTCTGCTCTGTTTGCTTGCTTCAGTCGATGAGCAAGTTAATATTCTCACGACGAAGCTTATCGAGCTCTGCGATCATCACGCACCTGTTCGAGCAGTTAAGTTTAAACAATTGCCGGCGCCGTGGTTCACAAATGAGATAAAAACGCTAATGCTCAAAAAACGGCAAAGGCCAAATTTAAACGTAGGGCTAATGATGCTAACAGGGAAAGATACCTCTCAATCCGTAATCACTGCACAAGGTGTGTAGGAATGCTAATCGCCACTGCATTCATGCTTCTGTCCAAAATGGGGCGCATCCAAAGTTTGGAAATTTCTTAGATCATTGGGGGTCGGTAAAACCCGACAAGAGATAAAGTCGAAAATCTACTAAAGAAGACAGATTGTAGTAGCTGGATGTGCTGGCGTCTGTACAATAAAGTATATACAAATAAATAAATAAAATACACTTAGAAAAATGACTATGACGGTGCCGCGTCCCGAGCTGCCAGAGTGCCAGCACGCTCGCATCTAACACACAGCACGCTTTCCACACGGAACTCACGCTCACATTGAGGCCGCACGCCGCCACACTTTAATGGTGAAAATTAAATAGCGTCACAAACAAAAAACAAAGCGTTTGCATACACGATCGCCACCGCCATCGAACAGGCCGGCTTGTAAGCGAATCCAAGCTGTAATAAACACGGTTGTTCCGTGTTGGTATCGATCTGGGTGCGAGCTGCTAACGCTAATGTCTGCAGCGTGCGACAAGGTCTGCGTCTGTCTATACACCTTCAAGCGCCTCGAGGTCACTCTGTACTGTACCCACCATTCATGAGATATTGAAAAACTTGCTTTGTTTACTACAATACTACTGCACTTTACTCCAAATATTAAGATATTTATTTTATTTTATTGGTTCACCAACAATTGTTTACACCGATTCTATGCTAAATGTAACATGCGAAAGTGTTTGTGCAACAGTGCAACAATCACTTACAGGCAAACTCCGCATGCGTAATCATACTTGCACACACAATGGGCCAAACCTTCTAACCTATAAGATCATACTTTTTTGTATTTTCTCTGTCCGCAGACAATGCCCACCGTCCATCTTGTGCTGGATGTCCCGTCACCTGTATGATGAAGATCTGAGTGTCGATTCCCCATACACATGATACAGATAATGGCTTTTAAAGCCAGCTGCAAGTTCTGGCGCGTAAATATTAACTTCCCCCAAGATTTTCCGCGTTTCGAACAGTTCCCGTCCAGGTAGGCGGTATTTTACGAGAAATAAAATCAATTACAGTTTTGAAATATTAGGGAACACTGTAGCCTTTCTCCAGCGCCCTCGGCATTACTTTGTTAAGGACAACAGACAAGACCAAGCTTTAGTTGCAGTCGGGTTTTTTGAATCTATATATACTAGCTTCTGCCCGCGGCTTCGCCCGCGTGGATGTCGGAATTTATCCCACGCGAACGTGCTACCAGGATAAAAAGTATGTGCTTCCCCAGGATGCCATCTATCTCTTTGCCAAATCAGAAGTTCAGTGGTTTAGGCGTGAAAATGTTACATACAGTTTCAAGTACAAATCCTCCCTTAAAAAACCGAATTACCCCCTTTTGCCCCGTCAGGGGTCAACTTTCGACCACTTTACATACTTATTATTAATTATTTTCTGTCAAAAGTATCAATACTGAGTTTCGAGTTAATCGTACCGCGCATTCAATTTCTTCCACACAAACTTCAACACCCCCCTTTGAGGGGTAGTTTGAAAAACTTATAATGATAAACTTTATTACTTACTTAGGCAAGTATTGTTGCCAAGTTTCAAGTTTATTAACTATAAGATTTTTCATATAAACTGTATCCCCGCTTTTCACCCCCACAGGGGTGGAATTTTTAAAAAATCATAAAAGTTCATAACTTGACACAAAGATTATTTATACCCATTTTCGAGTTAATCAAGCCACGCATTATAATCCTCTTCTGTAAAATTAACTACCCCTTTTCACCCCGTTAGGGGTACATTTTCGAAAAACCCTCATACTTGCTATTATTTATTTTTAGTCTTAAGTACACACACTGAGTTTCGAGTTAATCGGACCGCGCGTTCAAATTCTTCCACACAAACTTTAGCACGCCTATATCCCATTTCAGGGGTAGTTTTGAAAAACTAATAATGATAAACTTTATTGCTTACTTAGGCGAGTATTCATGCCAATTTTCAAGATTATTAACCTAACGAATAAGATTTTTCATATAAATTTTATCCCCGCTTTTCACCACCACAGGGGTGGAATTTTGAAAAATCATTTGGGATGTGTTCATAACTTGACTCAAAGATTATTTATATCAATTTTCGAGTTAATCGAGCCACGCTGTAAAATCCTCCCCTGTAAAATTGACTACCCCTTTTCAGGCCGTCAGGGGTAGATTTTCGAAAAACCCTGATACACATTATTCCTTCCTTTCTATTTTAGGTATAAATACTGAGTTTCGATTAAATCGGAACGCGCGCTAAAATTCTTCCATACAAACTTGGAAACCCCCCAATCCCCTTTTAGGGGGTAGTTTATAAAAACAAAAAATGCCGAACTTCATATTTTACTTAGATAAGTATTCGTGCCAAGTTTCAAGTTTACTAACTCAAGGAATGAGATTTTTCATACAAACAAAATCCCCCCATTTCACCCTCTTAGGGGTGGAATTTCGAGAAACCCCTTTTTAGTGGATACCTACTTTTCACGAAGAATACACCCTCCAAAGGATCATGACCGATTTTGTATGGAAATCCGTCTTAAGTTGAAACACAATAAATCTTTATTTATTATAGACTACGCTTTATATACTATTAAATAAAAGTGTTCATTTTCACACAAGTATCCGGGTTTTAAAGTAATTAAACAAATTCGGAGATAACCTAAAAATCATGTCTAAACTACTCGCAACTTATAAAATGACCACAGATCACTCATGTAGGTACAAAACCACAAAGATAGTTAAAAACAAAATAAGAGAACAGCTGCTAATTGAAAAAAAAAACGTGAGTAATCGTGAATAACGAATAATCGTGCTTTTTATGGCCTCGCAGCGTTGATGTGACATTATCGAAATAAAACAACTTCAGTCAGATAGAGATTTTATTTTATTAACTTCAATTTATCCCAGATCTATTCACAAATGAATAAGTTACCTACCTAATGTATACAAAGGTATAAAACACATAATATGAACAGACTTTTCATGTAGGTAGTCATTAGGTGTATTTAATGTTACAACAATTAGTATACTTAACATACCTATAGATGTTCTACGTATTTGACATGTAAAATCAGTAGAAATATCATTGTGTTAGGTACCAATTACCTTTATTATTCCTCATATTCACCAAAGTAATTATCTAAATTCGAAGCTGGAGCAGTTATACCGTTATAATGTCCCCAGCTCAAGAACCAAACTATAGTCATTATATGAGCGCAACGGCCCACAGTTCTCTTTCCAACCAGGCAATTGCATCAGAGGTATGTCATCCTCAACCTCATTATTCACTTCCACATAATATGTACCAGTTCGACTCGTTTAAGCTGGTAGGTGCCAAGGGCAAATCGCTTCAAATCATTTATTGAAAGTCGCGGAAACCTGGTTAAATGTGGATTATCTTGGTCAATCATTTGGAAATTCGCTCTCCTTATATTAAGGTGTTCTCGTTCAACATATACTGCTAAATAGTTTTCAAGTGCAAGCCTATCTTTTGCAATTCTTACATACTCTGCAGCCTCCGGTGGATCCTGTATGGATGTGTAGAACTTATTAGTTAGTGCACAACAAATTCTAAAATCATCCTTTAAATGCAAAGCAGCACGATTATTAAATACATGCCGAAAGAGTCTGAAATCCCTCTTAATTCTCCCATTAACAACTTCTACAACCAGCGACACATGGTTACAAAACAATACCGATTTGCTTGTTGTGTTGTTAATTGAAATTCATTTTCAAGTCATCCATCTACCTTGTGGGAGGCCTTCCAACGCTGTACTGCTAATATTAGCACTAATACAATATTATTACATGGGTCAGTATATCTCAGAACTCTGGGATCCTGTACCTTTGGAAGGCGTATGAGGACCCGAACCAACTTGCAGAGGCCTGTTAGACACTCCTAATGGAATGTGGTACCAACCAACGACTATCCCTGTATGCGCTATGCTATTGCACCCAAGGACAACCCCCCGTTGGTGGAAAACTATTGCAACATATGAAAACAACGTTAATAGGGCTATGGGTTTTGAAGTCTTAAGTGGACTGCGTTAGTCCAGTGTATAGATTATTACCGCTCAAAGTCAAATACTTTTATTAGAAATCACCACTGGCTTTGACTCACCGGTGACCTTATACACTCACAGAAACAACATAGTTGTTTTGCTGCAGTTTTCTGGGTGGTAGTGAAGTTCCCCAAGAATGAAAATTAACATTATAGAAATATGTGTAAGTCAAAAAATATTTACCAAGTGCAGTGGAACCTTTCTTAATATAATGTTCCTTTCTTGGCGGTCAGATCTCACAGCATGTGTTCTTGTTGTACGTACAATAGACTTTCCACAAGAAAAGCATAGACTTCTGTGACCAAATGCAGGCAATGGTATAGCATTTCCATCAATGAATGTGCTTACTCGATCTTGAAGTATTACCATACACTCCGTACATAGTACACTTTCTGATGAAAGCTGAAATAAAAGAAATTATTTCTCAATGTTGCTGTTTTTCTGTTATTCCCCAATAACCAATAATCATTGAATCCTCATATAATTATTATATAACAAAGACACACACATAAACATTGCAAAATCATTGCATATTGTAAATCTTTATTGAATACACATTCTATGATTTAAAAACTGTTTATTACTGTAACTGTCGGTCTGTATGAATATGATAAACTCAAAAAGTACTGAACAGATATTCATGCAGTTTCCACCAATAGACAGGGCGATTCATGGGGAAGGTTTAGGTGTAGAAAACATGCATATCATAATAGAGAAAAACCGAGAATTTCAAAAGATTTTTATCACCCATGCCGAGCTGTGTTCCCTACGTATTCTTGTTAACTATAGGACTTGTAAACTATACTCTAAACTAAACTACTGAAGTATTCTTCATGAATCTGATAATCATATAATAAAATACTTTTTTCAAATCAACACAATAATACCAGAGATTAGAAACAAATCAAAGAAGTATTCTGGTTTATTATACAGTACCTACATCAGTATATTACATTGCTGTATTCTTCACATCAAAGTTCACTATTCCAAGATTTAATTATAGGATCAATAGAAAATCTTTGATAAGTCTGTTATCATGGTACAACTTAGAGTTAGATGTTGCACCGCACTAAGGTTATTGGATATTAGTCAGCTATTCAAAGTACAGGATGCTAGCATGTCTGATAATCTAGAAGTAGGTAATATAGTGAAACTTACCTCAGTAGGAGTTATCAAAGATCGTATTAGAGTAATCATCGTCGTAGACGCTTGTTGCAAGAAATGTTGCGGGTGATTTCTGGGTATCAAAAGTGAATAATTGACACATCGGCTTCTCATTACCACCGGCAGCGGCATCGGTTCATCAGAATCATGCATGGACATGATTAGAATCTCAAAAGAGTGTAGAACACAACACAAAAACGTTCTGGCGTAATAAAACACAATTAAAATGAAAACGTCTTGTCGTTAGTTACATGAAACACGCTAAGTTTTTTAAAACAAATACACCAATGAATTTCCGTAAGCATTACTATATAAGTGGAGAGATTAATCGCGGTGACTATTCTCAGTTGACACATAAACAGTAATGGCGGAGGCGGCTTCCGCAGGCGCCGGCTTAGGGATGGCGATCTAGAATCGATTTTATAGGTCAAGTAAATATATATTTTTTTTTTTAATCGATTTTAGAAACTTGAAAACGAGTTCCGATGTTTTTCCTGCGGATTGCAACTTTTAAGTTTTGATACGCAGTTTATTTGTTCTGTTTTTTGTAACCAAGAATATTATATAATTTATTTTGTATTCGATTATTCATTACATTTGACTAATTATGCTGGCAACACCAAAACGAATAAGTGATTATCTATAGTAAAGCTGTCGATGTAGAATAATGGCGGGAACAGATCTATCAGAACTCAATTAATTGCTGAATCGATTCTTTCCTCCGATTCGGACAGATTTAAAAATCGATCTTGTTTAGGAATAATCGTCATCCCTACCGGTACGTCTTTCATCTGCCTTGACAGTTGCATCTGCGTGAGACGAAACGAAAAAATAAATATTTTCACAATGGAACTATGAAATACATAATTATACAGTACCTACGTTATGATTATGATATTACTAATTATTTAGCTATTTATGAGTTTAATATCTTTTTTGTGATGTTTTTATGTAAAAGTATAATTACGTAACTCGTACAAATGAAGAGAACGAAACGTCCATCATGACTATACGGAAATGTACCTAGCAATCGTTAATTTACTGTTTATCTTAAAATCATAATTCCGGATACGAAAACAAAATTCCTGAAGTGAAAAGCTTGTAAAAAATAAGCAAATAATTTGTATATTAATTTGGTTTTCATACGTGCAACTTTTCTAGACTGGTTTTGAACATTCTCCTTTCATATCTCTAGGACCAGCGGTTTAGGCTGTGCGTTGATGTCTCAGTCAGTCAGTCAGTCAGTCAGTCAGTCAGTCAGTCAGGACTTTGAATTTTATATATATAGATAAAATTCAAAGTCCTGACTAACTGACTGACCTGAGACATCAACGCACAGCCTAAACCGCTGGTCCTAGAGACATAAAATTTGGAGGGTGTATTCTTCGTGAAGAGTAGGTATCCACTAAATCAAATCAAATCAAAATAATTTATTTGTGAAACATAGGTAAACATTTGAGGATCTTAAATATAATATAGATAGTGCGCTATGTTGTGCCATCAAGACATACAAATATGGATGAGTAGAAATAGGGTTATAAATTAAACAGTCAACAATATTATGTAAATAAATTAAATCGGTCGAATCAAAATTAAATCCAAATTAAGTTAAAATTAAATTAAAATCAAGTCAAAATTAAATAAAAATTAAATTAGAACCAAATTAAAATTAAATCAAAATCATAACATTATCCAAGATTTAATAATACAAATTCAAAATTATTTCAGTTCGTCATTTAAAAATTCTTCAATTGTGTAATAACATTTATCAATCAATAACTTATTAAGTACCTTTTTAAACTTTGTCAAGGGCAGCTCTTTTATATCATCAGGTATTCTATTATATAAATTCTTGGAGCTATACCAAAAAAAACTCTTTTGCATCAACGACGTTTTACATTTCATTAGACACAATTTATTCACATATTGAGCACGCATTGGATTTTTTTTTAACAGAGGAAAATTTTACAAATAAATGTGTTTTTACGAACAGTGCAGTTTCCAGAATATAAAGAGATGGCAATGTTAGCAGTTTAAGCGATTTAAAATGTGGTTTGCAACTATCTGTTGATTTAAGACCACACATTGATCTTATACATCGTTTTTGCATCCTGAATACCGTTTACCTTTCAGTTGATTGTCCCCAAAAAACAATACCGTACCTTAGAACTGAAGCGACTAGTCCATGATAGGCGGTTATAAGACACTGAATATTTACTTTTTTAGATAATTGGAAAAGGGCATAAATGTTGATTTACTCAATCGTTTACAAGTTTCCTCGATATGGGGCTTCCATGTGAGTTTATTATCAATGTTGATACCCAAAAATTTAGCAATTGTAACTTCTTCTATTTTATAATTCTTAAATGAAACATTAATAGCTGGGTTTTCACGACGCTGGTGAAAGTAAATTATTAACATTAAGCCAATTTACTAACCCGCGGCAAATCGCTGCGGAGCGGACGGACCTCCGGCGCGATCTCATGGCGGAATGGAAGGCGCGACTATCGCAACCCAGCGCAGGGCACGCCGCGATAGCGGCGATAAGACCCCTCTTTGAGGAGTGGCTAGAGAGGCGTCACGGCGCTCTCACGTACCGCCTGACGCAGGTCCTCTCCGGACACGGATGTTTCGGGAGGTTCCTGCACATCATCAGGCGGGAGGAGACGCCCGGGTGTCACCACTGCCCGGATCGCCCAGAGGACACGGTGGAGCACACGGTGGAGGTCTGCCCTGCTTGGGCGGAGACCCGCCGTGTCCTCGTGGAGGCGATCGGCAACGGCGGCGACCTCTCGCGCCCGGCCCTGGTGCAAGCCATGGTCCGGGGCGAGAGAGAATGGGAGGCAGTCACCTCCTTCTGCGAAGCAGTCATGCTAGCGAAGGAGGTGGCGGGGAGGCTGAGGGAGAACACCTCACGCCTCAGCCGCCGCGGGAGACGCTCCGGGCGTCGGGAGCCGCGTGACGACTCCCGGCCACCGTAGGCGCGGGCCTGCGGGCGGTGAGTAATGGGTAGCTCACCGTCCGATCAGGACCAGGCCCGTGCCGGACGGCGCGTTGTGTTCCACGCGCGCCTCAAAGAGATGTCAGCAGAGGACGGGGCCCCACAGGGCCGAAGCCTGCCGGGGCGGTGGGATTTTCCGAAAGGTTAACCGCTGCCCTGGAACAGAAAGGGCTAAGGACGGATCACGGGTGGGTTTTAGTCAGTAAAAGTCTGACACTCCCTTCCGCTCCACCCAGAGCGGGAGGGGTCATTTGATGATTTCCCATCCACAAAAAAAAAAAAAAAAAAAAAAAAAGCCAATTTACTATTTTGAGAAGAGTTTCATTAATTTCATTTTGATAATCATTCGGATCGGTACATTTTACAATAGCTGTGCTGTCACTAAGAAAGGGTTTTTCGAAATTCCACCCCTAAGAGGGTGAAATGGGGGGATTTCGTTTGTATGAAAAATCTTATTCCTTAAGGAGTTAATAAACTTGAAACTTGACACGAATACTTATCTAAGTAAATTATGAAGTTGGGCATTTTTTGTTTTTATAAACTACCCCCTAAAAGGGGATTGGGGGTTTTCAAAGTTTGTATGGAAGAATTTTAGCGCGCGGTCCGATTTAATTGAAACTCAGTATTTATACCTAAAATTGAAAGGAAAGAATAATGTGTATCAGGGTTTTTCGAAAATCTACCCCTGACGGCCTGAAAAGGGGTAGTCCATTTTACAGGGGAGGATTTTACAACGTGGCTTGATTAACTCGAAAATTGGTATAAATAATCCTTGAGTCAAGTTATGAACACATCCCAAATGTTTTTCAGAATTCCACCCCTGTGGGGGTGAAAAGCGGGGATACAGTTCATATGAAAAATCTTATTCGTTAGGTTAATAATCTTGAAAATTGGCATGAATACTCGCTACTACTTTCGGGCCTCGGGCCCGTTCAGCGGTAAGCAATAAAGTTTATCAAAACGTTTAAGTTTATAGTTTAGTTTTTCAAAACTGTGGTTCAGGTCTTGAAGTTTGTGTGGAAGAATTTGAACGCGCGGTCCGATTAACTCGAAACTCAGTGTACTGTGTGTGTACTTAAGACTAAAAATAAATAATAACACGTATGTGGGTTTTTAGAAAATCTACCCCTGACGGGGTGAAAAGGGGTAGTTCATTTTAGAGGGAAGGATTATAATAAGTGGCTTGATTAATTATAAAATTGGTATAAATAATCTTTGAGTCAAGTTATAATTTTTTATGATTTTTTTAAATTCCACCCCTGTGGGGGTGAAAAGCGGGGATACAGTTTATATGAAAAATCATATTAATTTAGTTAATAAACTTGAAACTTGGCCACAATACTTGCCTAAGTAAGGAATAAAATTTATCATTATAAGTTTTTCAAACTACCCCTCATAGGGGGATATAGGGGTGTTGAAGTTTGTGTGGAAGAAATTGAATGCGCGGTCCGATTAACTCGAAACTCAGTATTGATACTTTCGACAGAAAATAATTAATATTAAGTATGTAAAGTTGTCGAAAATTGACCCCAGACGGGACAAAAAGGGGTAATTCGGTTTTTAGGGGAGGATTTGAACTTGAAACTGTATGTTACATTTTCACGCCTAAACTACTGAACTTCTGATTTGGCAAAGAGATAGATGGCATCCTGGGGAAGCACATACTTTTTATCCTGGTAGCACGTTCCCGTGGGATAACTTCCGACATCCACGCGGGCGAAGCCGCGGGCAGAAGCTAGTAATCTATACTAATCTATCTATTGTATACTAATTACTAATAATAAAGCTGAAGAGTTTGTTTGAACTCGCTAATCTACGGAAGAATCAGTCGGATTTTAGAAATTGTTTATTTAATAATGTTTAGTTATTATTACTTAAAGTAAATAAACTTACTCTAAGTGGTATTTGAAGTGGTGAAGCATAATGCATAGAAAAACTGTAATATGTTAGTGGAGTGAGGCGCCTATGTGGCTTATGAGGAGTAAAGAAATAGTGACTGTTCAAAGTATAGCGCATGACGTCATTGCGTGGGTGGGGGTTCCGCCGGGAGTGGAGCGGGTGACACCTGTTGTTCCAGTGCCACGATCGTGGGGCGCGGGTGGGGGTAGGAGTGACGCCACCTGCGCGCGTAATTACCTCCGCAATCGGACCAAGATGATGTACCGAGATGGAATAATTGGAACACACGTGACTCATCAGCATCAATGACCGATGACCACGATGATGCAGTGAGCGCAGCTGCAGGCTGGTGAAAGTTCACTCAGGCACACACACACGATATTATACGACAAGCCCGGGTAAGCGGCACCGTCGTGTACAGCTAAGCGCACATTACAGCCGCGTCGCCGTTCGTCGGGCCGCAGCGCATCGCATTGCAACCCAAAAATATACAGATCTTTTGTATCCAATCCATTGGCATTTCTTATAACACAAAGGCTGGTAAATAAAATGTTTTAGAAATTGACGAGAAGAAGCGCAACATGGAGAGAATTAGAACGGGAGCCCTTTGCCTAAGAACAGTCGGTCAGACTAAGCTAATGGTAACAAAGAATAAACGCCGCCGCACCGCAGCACAACTGTGACGTCACAAACTGACGCCATCGTTGCCTGTGTCGATGTTACGTCACAACTGTTACGTCACAAACTGACGCCATCGTTGCCTGTGTCGATGCAAATACTACAATTGTTATCGATTGTAAATACATATTATGTATATTGCTGAACCCCTTTAGGCTAAACAACTGTTTTCATATGTAATGAGTTGATGAATGTTGGTGAACCCTGACCTTTGTGTCGTAAACAGCAGAAAGCGTGAATAGATGTAGATGTACGCGGCGCACCAGGCGATCAAACGAAATCAAAAGCGCCAACCAGTTTGCTGCATATCATTACACTAGTTCCTTTATCACTTCACTAGTTTCATTGCTCTCTCGTGGACGACAACAGAATAAATGCCAAAACTTGTCAACTTGGCTTCCTGTCGACTTTTGTGTTGGTTAGCATAAATAATATCTTCGTAACAGTTTAATCGTAGTTAAAGATGATTATTCTATACAACAAAAAAGTTTTATTTGAATTTTAAGGAGGTGCAGCCTCTTGCACTAGTAAGTTACTGGTGAAAGAGGTGTAGGTGAGCAATTCCAATCACCTCGCACATTCTGTTACAAACAGCGTAACGCCCACTTGCCTGCACTGACATAGAACCTCTACAGTAATAAGCAACAGCACACGAGCGGGTGGCGCGCGGCGGCGGCGGCGCTTGCACAACGGTCGTCGGTCGTCGGTGACCCACTTCCCACACACCTGTGAGCCCCCAGCAGCGCCGAGTGGCTGCTAGTCGAGTTCGGTGCTAGTCACTGAAGTCATTAGCACAGCGTAGGAGTAGACTCATCTCCAATGAAAAATAGGTGAAAGTAGCGGCAACTCTAATGTGACGTTCATCACCACTCTAATAAAACACAATAAAATAATGTGCATAACTTAGACATTACAATAATGTAAGTATGTATGATACGAGTACATAGTACATACCTACGCTGTCCCACATACATACATGTGGGAAAGCGTAGGCTAAC
Source organism: Apamea crenata (assembly GCA_949629185.1). Lineage (NCBI taxonomy): Eukaryota > Metazoa > Arthropoda > Insecta > Lepidoptera > Noctuidae > Apamea > Apamea crenata. Next base: position 20,070,317 of record OX451359.1, on the reverse strand, counting down.
ATAAAATAAAATAAACGAGTACAACTTCTTCCGTTGCCAGTTACGTCGTAATATTCGTCGACCACAAGTACTCCTCAGCCTTCACCCTGCGGGGTACGTAGGCGAGATGTTATGTTATTCATATTAATGTTAGTACTTGAGTCTTGACACATACTACGGCCAAAGGTGTTCGTTGGCCGTAGTATGTGTTTTTTTTTAATGTATTTTGTGAGGTAGGAGTTCATGAACAAAAATATGCTCAACTTAAAGTTATTGTATTATATCTTGATAGTGCCATTTGCCACAATACTCGTATTGCGCTTCGTCCTAGCATAACTAGACGATGAGATACGATTCATCTGTGTCGTGTATTTTTTCTGCGGAAAGGTCCCATTGTTTTATGAAAATTACGATTTTGAACAGATCCTCACTGATAAGTGATAAGGTAACACTATCTTGTAGGTTTAAAAAAAATGATGAGGAAAACTAGGAAAAGAAAGAACAAGATGTAGTTAAAGCAGGTGTGGCGGAGCCCCTGCCTGCTCCCTGGAACGTAGTTAACGTTCCAGGGAGCAGGCAGGGGCTCGGTGCGACACTGGAGGTCTGTGGGGCATACTAATGAAGCCTTTGCGGGTTATTGACCAGTTCATGCTTAGCCTGAATGTATCTCTTGTCTTGTCTTCACCTCAACGAACAGATCACTAAGCCAACTTGTTGCAAAACCAACGGCGCAGCCTAAGAAGACAGTTGGGATAGTTATGACAATGTTTGCCTCACTGAACCCCGCTTTCTGAAGATTTGATTACTGGTTCGATATCTTGGCACACTGCGCACAGTGCGCACAGCGGCATCGAAACGAAGTTTGGTGAGTACGTTAACGAAAACACGAAAAACCAATTCTAATAGTTTGCAAACGTATGTTTGTACTCGTATCGTGAATTAATGTTAATTAATTAATTCGAGATGAATTTGCGCAAAACAAATTCATGAAGCGAATGCTCGCGGTGAGTACAGTCCTTAATGGCATTGACGAAATCTATTACGAATACTTTACGCTAAAATCTGTTTGTAAGGTGTTTTTTCTGCAGAACTCAGAACACAAGCCGTACTTGCGCAAGCAAGTTGGTAACGTTTAGCAACACACGTGTGCATTGTGTGCCGCCACCCGCCACCACCGCCACTTGCAACACCAGCTGGCAAGGACTGCGCCGCTCTTACCACATCGTCGTCACATAGTCTCATCGCACCACACGCAGTATATGCCCCCCTAACAATACATTACGTAGTGGGTACACTCCTTCATCATAACATAGAATATGTTATCGTTTAATCTTATACTAATGCGCATTGTTTTTAACCGACTTCAAAAAAAGGAGGAGGTTCTAATTCGGATGTTTATATTTTTTTTAAATGTATGTTCGTTGTTCGGGCATAACTGCGTCATACAAAGTTGATACGACAGAGGGGCTTTCCTTTAAACTGCCTATACTAGGTACCACTTTCAAGCTCTGTACCACAAATCAATTAAATAGGAGCAGTAGATTAGTCGCAAATGATTTTTTAAGTTTTTGCACCGTTTGAACACGATGTATCGTTGCTAACAGCTGATTATGTCTAAGCACAGGTCATTGCACATTATAACGACAAATACGTTGCCACTTTGTTACCTAGGTATCTAAGGTCAGTCAAAGGACATGGCTAAATGACTGCCCCAAGCATGTCTAGTAACTTCACATTAACTCGTAATATTTAAATATTCATTCATGAATTATTAAGCGTTTAATAATTTCCTAGCGCTTTCGTGAACTGTTAAACATAAAAAAAGTATCTTAGTTGCTTTTTTTGATTGACATGACAAGTTCAAGGGGAATAATAATACCATAGATATAGTACCCCGTAGATTGGGCTTGAGAGTGAATGAGAGCTCCCGCTCTTAACGGAACTTTGCTGTGTTAGAAAGAGAGAGAAAGTGACGCTGTTAACAGGGCCAAACACGTATTTGCTACCGGCCCATACCGGCCCCGGTAATTGTTTACGCGAACGTTTCGGCAATTATTTATGTGAACTAGAGTGATAACGTGTGATTAAATAACCATAATACGATGGTTTCTTGTGCAGTACCAGGATGTGAATCTTCCAAAAAGAAAAATCCCCAGGATTACTCGTTTCACCAGTAAGTTTACAAGTTGTTTAAATCGTTATTTCTGCAATAACAATGCACTAATAAGCCGGCTTTAAGCAAAATATTATGAGAACATTATTATACTTACGATTTAGATGAATTAGCATGCCTTAAACCGCCGTATTTGAGAAATAACAAATAGAGAAATACGAAGGAGTTATAACCTCACTTTTTAGTGATGCCATAGCCTAATTTTTGTTGATATCGACAGTTAAGATAGCTTCATACAAATGAATAATCTTAGAAAAATAGATGTAAGTACTTATTGTAACAAACAAAATAAAATATAGATAGATTACAATCGTATCTATAATATTACATATTATAAATCTGATGAGTTTGTTTGTTTGAATTTTAACACGCTAAACTCTGGAACTAGTAACTACCTGATGGTTCGAATTGAAAAATTATTTTAGTGTTGGATAGTCCGTTTATCGAGTAAGATTATAGGCTATATAATATCGCGCTTCAACTCACGGGAGTGGAGCAGTAACCAAAAAAGATATGGCTGAAGCCGTAGGGGACAGCTATTTATTAAATAATATTGATAGACTTGATAACAGATTTGAAAAATTATGAAATATTTTTCCATTGACTTCACTTAACAAGACACATATTGTTTGCAGATTTCCTACAAATCCGGTGATAAGAGAAAAGTGGTTACGAATGCTACATAGACCAAATTGGACTCCTTGCAAATACTCAACAATATGCAGCAAACATTTTGATGCACACTGCTTTTCAGTCACTTTGGGTCAAAAAAGAAGAAAGTTACGAAGTGGTTCTGTTCCAACCATTAGTATGCCGGTAAGAAAAAAACAATGTCACAATATTTATTTTTTAGATACCACTCAGATTATCTGTAAATTCAACAACAATTTTTAGGGTTCCGCACCCAAATGGTAAAAACGGAACCCTATTACTAAGACTTCGCTGTCTGTCCGTCTGTCTGTCACCAGGCTGTATCTCAAGAACCGCGGTAGTTAGACAGTTGAAATTTTCACAAATTGTGTATTTCTGTTGCCGCTATAACAACAAATACTAAAAACTAAATAAAATACATATTTAAGGGCTCCCATACAACAAACGCGTTTTTTTTTTGCCCTGACTGACTGACGAATAACCACTTAAATTATCGATAGAGACCAACAAAGGATTAGACAAGTCACAACACTGTCTATGCACACACTCACATTTTACACATACTTAGATCAATGGTTTTTGGTCTCGTTTGATTGTTGACATTACCAATCTACGGTATTCTATATCTATGAATAATACAGTACTGCAACTAGGGACGGGTCATGTCGCTTTTCTAAAATGTCAAATCAAACTATACTTATATCGATTTTTTATAACAGGTATCAAAACGATTTATTTTCTGAAACTAAGAAGTGGCAATCAGAGTTATTGGCGGGAATCGATGGAATTCAATTCGGTGTCCTGTTTAGTTGCTTCGTATTGTGTTTTCACAGGGAAACGGGGTTGTTTCTAAGTGACAATCGACTCTATTCAATTCCACTCTTTTCGTATCAAAATCAAATAAAAATAATTGAAAGCTTAAGAATGTGCTTCTACGTTTAATGTACATACTACCTATTTTGTGTCGAAAAATATTAACTGAATACAGGTCGACAAAAACTATTTAAGTATATTTTTATCTTTCAACCCAATCGATTATTTTATTGATTCGATTACACTTGACGTTCAATCCCATCTCTATGAAAAAAAAAACAAACGTCAGATGTTAGACATCGTTGGAACACTGCCGTTTGCTTGTTCGTTGTGGTTTTTCATTTTGGATTTTCATTGACCCTCGCTTGCTTATTGTGTGTGCTTGCCTACCTACTGACCTCTTGCTACTCGACACGGACTTGACTTGCAATCAATTCATCCTGCGATGCATAAACTGCGGTGTAACCACGCAAAGGCTGCGGCAGCATATCGCCTCTTCATTGCCTGCTTTTCTACTCACTATCTTGGCACGATGGTTAACAATTGAGGTAAGTCATCTACAGCTAGAATCATTCTAGAACCGATAAATATAAGAAACATCGAATAAATGTAACTTCAAGTAGTTTACCGTGTTTTCAAAATACATAATGAACTCAATGGCAATGAATCAGAAAGACTCATCTCGTCTCAACACGTCACGACTACAACAGACTGGTTGCTTTAGATGTCATAATAATCAAATGTGTAGGTATTATAAATAATTCATGTGGGTAATAAGGTAATTAAGTTTGTTCTAGGTTCCAAGGGATGCCAACATTTGTCATCCTTGTTATGAGCTGCTGAATTCAGAAGCAACTAGTGATGTACGTTTATTTGGTCATACAATAATGCGCATAACTTGAGGCCGTTCTGTGAGAAGTATACAACGCCATGCAGTGGAAAGAAACGATTCAATTTTGCAGAACTTACCAACGTCACATCCAGCTTTCTACTGGGTGGCGCAAAAGTAGTGGCACTAAAGAAAATACCTTTTTTTTTTTATATGACATTTTCTGTCATTCTGTTGTTGAAAATTGTGTAGTGAACAAATGTAAAATACACTGAAAATAAACATGGACCGTTTTACTCCCCAAGAACGTGGAATAATTGTGTCAATGTTCTTACGGAATAATTCATCAGTGATAAGAACACAACGTGAATTTCGTCGACGATTTCCCCACCGTCCGGCACCGATTGGTCGCACAATTCGACGCTTTGCCACACGCCTTGAACCAACTGGCTCAACATTGGATAGACCTAAGTCTGGGAGACCAAGAACAGGCCGTTCAGCTGAAAATATCGATGCTGTGCGCGAAGATGTGGAAGAGTGTCCAGAAACATCAACGAGGCGACGTGCCACGCAAACGAGAACGCTACAGAACCATGTTACGTGAGTTTTTGATACCCAGTTTGGACGAATTGGGGCTGGAGCACATCTGGTTTCAACAAGACGGCGCTACGGCACACACAGCGCGCGACACTATGGACTTAGTGAGGGACGCTTTTCCAGGCCGAGTTATCTCTCGTTTTGGCGATTTGCCTTGGCCTGCAAGATCACCCGATCTGACCAGTCCAGACTTCTTTCTTTGGGGTTTTTTGAAATCTCGGGTGTATGTGAACAAGCCACAGACTCTCGCAGCTCTAAAAGAAAACATTCGTCAAGAAATAACGAACATATCGCAGGAAGTGTTACGGCAAGTTATGCAAAATGTCATAAATAGGGCTCAAATGTGTATCAACTCTGGAGGTCACCATTTAAAAGACATCATCTTTAAATCCTAATGGTACGAAATTTAATGGCACAAATATACATTTAAAAAAATCTAAATCTAGTTTTCTAATTTAGAAAAAATGTTATAGCTGAACCAAATAGGGTCTTTACTTTTGCGCCACCCAGTATTATCTAAATAAAATGTTTTTAAACACAGTGTGTTTTTTTATCTTTACATACCCGTCCGGTTGCATTTATCATCTTCCTCTTCAGATATTCAGTTTCTCAGCCTACAAATCGTCAGGACTACTGTCCCTGACCTCTCTCTCTCTCTGGTTGTGTTATTGGGCAACATCCAATCAGAATGATTTAATCAGACAGACAGATAACCTAAACTAACTTTTATATATAATGTTCTTATAAGATTCACAGAACCTGCCTTCGGCATACAATAGTGGCAAATTTTGGCTTTCGGAAAAGTACTTTCGGCAATACCTAATATGTTATTCACATTATTATCACTAATTATACATAATTTATACGAGTTATGTTTTTTAGAGCTGGAATCATATGGAGACCTTGTGTCCAATGTGTCCCTTTGTTCAGTGGTGCAGTGGTGCTCTATGCTCTGTGTTACTTGCGATAGTGGTTCACAGCAGACAACATTAGGATCTTCTTCAATTGTGGTTGAAGCTAAAGGCAGCATTCTGTTTTCGGTTTCTTCATCAGGACTTTGTTGACCATTTTTAAAGTTTAGCCTAGTTCTAATGAGATTTTTACGCTTTATTTTGGCTGACGATGTCTTTTGTTTTGTGTTTGTACATATGTGTGTCAATTTGTCAATTTTTAGCTTGTAGTCAGTGATTTGTTTAAATTGAGAACTATTTTCTAACAGTAGGTTTTCTATTTCTGTTTCTGCGATTACCAACTTTTCCTCGAGTTGACATATTCTATTTTTTAGTTCTATCACTTCGTCATTAGGTTTAAAGTACAAGTCAGGGTAACTTTGGTTGAGATCATTAATTGAGGGTGTCGAAGTAAGTGATGCGTACTCATCTTTATCTGTTAATTCAGCTTCTACCTCCAATGTATCATTTTTAGAAGCAATTTGCTTAGATTTATTTCTCAACGTTATGTTATTAGCGTATTTTACATTTGTCGTTGTAGGACTATTTGATTCTTTGGCCGTCTCCATGCCATCGCCACTTGCCATCATAATATTTTAGTAGATGACAATTTATGAATATACAAAAAGAGAAACACTTGGCTGGATTCGAACTCGAGACGCACGCTGTCAGACCCACCGCGTTCGCAGTTCTCGCTACGAGAACGTTAGACAACACGGTGAAATTGGCGGTCTTATTTTGCAGGCGCCAACAAAATTTAAATTAGGAACCGTTACACATTCCACAGATTTTTGCACAAAAACTTTTATTTTTTATTTTAACACTGTTTATTGTTTTCACTGTGTTTGTTTTCGCGCTGAATAGTTTTTATGATTCACTGACTGTTAGAATTATGGGTCTTTGCACACATTTTTGGTTTCACTTGAGTTTTTTGGACACAATAGACATAATATTGATTTTAAGTTTTTAACTGTATTACTCCACTAATGTTTTGGATAACGCTTTCACTTCGTTATTGTCCATATAGCTTCACTTTTACCGCGGATATAATGTAGTAACTCGTGGTAATTATATTTTTTTAATCAACTTTAACACGGATCAATTGTGAGGTAAGTGTTCACCTAGTGGCGCCATCTAGCGACTTCGAATTAATCGCATTTTTGTTGTTTTATTTCAATATCTTTTAAAGTAGTTTTGAGTATGAATGTCGATGGCTATAAGAGTAGGGGACGACCAACGAAACGATGGATGGACTGTGTGAATGATGATATGATGATCTTTTAAAGTCCTTGGTTACTCACTGTATTCGTTATCTAGTTTAGGCAGGATTTAACAATCACCACATACTAAAAGTCCTCCTGGCGCGTTTGTCTGTCTGTCTGTACGGATGTTTCAACAAACATATTTTGATGGGGTTGTCACTTCCGGAAGGTTTAGCTATACATTCGTGTAGGTTGTATTGACCAATGTAAATCAAGTCAGAAAAATCCTGCCGCCTGAGTGTTTTCTTGCGCGCGTTGCCACATTCAGCGTCCAGAACCCATCTCTCGAGTACATTTACTATAGGGATTTGGTTTTGGACAAAAATCTAGTGTTGTTTGGGTAACACCTAGGTAAAAGTTCATAGCAATGTAATTTATTTGCAGTTTTTTATGCCTATTGACGTAGGAGTTACACGATTTCATTTTCAGGATTATAAAGATATAAAAATCGCCTGAAACTTTTTCTGTATGAAATACTAATATTCAGCTATTCAGCATTACATATTGCTAGGTACCATGTCTAGACATTGCTGGAAATTCGTCCATACTTCAGTTTAGCCATCTCCTTTATTTACAAAGGCTGGTTGCGTTTTATTCAGTTTTGGCGCTTTTTATTTTTATACCGTATCGAGTTAATACTAAACACGTATAGTATACGTTTATTTATTAGTTTATTTTTATTACTAAACACGTATAGTATACGTAGTGTAATTTAATGCCCCTCTGTCATAGCAACTCTGTATATGAAAGGATTTGCAAAATTATTTTTTTGTTCCAGTGAGTTATTCCGAAATGGTCCCATTTAAACGTAAAGAAATCTGATGATGAGTTTCGAAGACACAACGGAACTCTGCAATAAATGCCACCAAAATCAACCGCGATTGCTGCTATCGCATATGTATGCATTGTTTATGCAATCACACAACATAAAATCACGCTTGTACCCTCTAAAGGGGTACGCAGATGTGTTTAGTATACCACGGTACATACACCCTCATTTCTGTCAAAGTTGTTATTGGGGTACCTCTAACCTTGCAAGTGTAATATATGAATTTGTGTTTTAGTTGTACCTACCTAGGTTCAACCAAAAAGTGAAAAATACAAATTCATACAAAAAAAACAATCGACTTTAAAAAAAAAAAAACATTACGAACTGAAAAATAACTAATTTCGGAAGTCGGTGTCAAAAAACGAAAATGCGGAACCAACGACACCGCTTGTAGTGTTTTTGTTGGAAGTCAGTTATTTTTTTTTTTTTTTTGTAAAAAAGTTTTATTTTATTTGAATTAGTTAGTGAATAAACCACATTTAGTCGAGTTGGTCGTCTCATTCTGTGAAGTCCTTTAGTAGGAGCCCCCATATTACATGGCAAGCCAACCCTGCCTTATGAGTCTGCCAAGGGGCAAAATAAAGTACGGCGAGCCAAAAATGTGTCAGTCTAAAATTAAAGGGAGGGGTATTCCTGAACGAGAATGCATCAGGTGGAAACAATGAGGCTGTGCTGAAAGATGCCAGTGGTGTCCGTGGTGTACGTGGCGTGCTCTACTAACCAAACCTCGCCAATTCGTTAGAACTCGCTTTGTTTTAACGTAAAACCATAGAAATGTAAAAACAGAAAACAGTCGATTATTTAGTCGTGACTTACAAAAGCGTTGCACACGACAACCGCCCTTGAGAAATGTGCGTTGCATTTTGCAGGATTGGAACAGCAACTTACCTGCAAAGATAAGAAAAAGCGGTTGAGTAAGGAGCTAAATCAAATAATAGGCTCTGTTTGCATATCAGGAAGCCGCTGCGATATAATACTTAAGTATAGCCTATATTTTAAAGCACATTAGTACGTAGTAATGAGTTCTAGCTTCTTAATTCGTACAGGTACTCAAAGGCAAATTCAAACCTTTAAAGAAGGTTTTGTAGTTGTCGTCCACATCGTGTCAGCTAGCTCACACTTGGACACGCGTGACGCGCGATCACCCGATCAAACGAGGTGTCGCGTCGCGCGATCGATCGCGAAGGTCGCGAACTTATCATGAGCGCACACGTCACGTGCGCACACAAACACACGCTTATCACAATAGTTAATGCCGCGCGCCACGGCATCAACTATTTCGAAACTTCAGTCATTTTAATAACGTGACGCCACAAAGCTATTTCTTCGTCGGTCTGTTTTTTTTTAACAAAGTTTACTTTTTAGTTTTTCGTCGGTTTAATATACCCTATCTAGTTCTAGCGTTCCCGTTGCCCGTTTCAAAGCGAAGATTCATAATTATCTTCTTATGGAGAAAAACTGGCAAGAAACTTCATATAGTATTTTAAAACCTGGAACTTCGCTATTATATCCATCCCAAGCTGGAAGTCATCGCAGAATACGATAAGGCCGCCCGTTGTTCAATGTTCGTTTTTCCTAATTAACTTTTATTATAGTAACTAGCTTCTGCCCGCGTGGATGTCGGAAATTATCCCACGGGAACGTGCTACCAGGATAAAAAGTATGTGCTTCCCCAGGATGCCATCTATCTCTTTGCCAAATCAGAAGTTCAGTGGTTTAGGCGTGAAAATGTAACATACAGTTTCAAGTTCAACTCCTCCCCTTAAAAACCGAATTATCCCTTTTTGCCCCGTCAGGGGTCAATTTTCGACCACTTTACATACTTATTTTTATTTATTTTCTGTCAAAAGTATCAATACTGAGTTTCAAGTTAATCGGACCGCGCATTCAATTTCTTCCAAACAAACTTCAACACCGCTATATCCCCCTTTGGTGGGGTAGTTTTGAAAAACTTATAATGATAAACTTATTACTTACTTACTTGCGAGTATTCTTGCCAAGTTTTAAGTTTATTAACCTAATAAAGAAGATTTTTCATATAAACTGTATCCCCGCTTTTCACCCCCACAGGGGTGGAATTTAAAAAAATCATTCGGGATGTATTCATAACTTGACTCAAATATTATTTATACTAATTTTCGAGTTAATCCAAGCCATGCAGTAAAATTCTCCCCTGTAAAATTGACTACTCCTTTTCAGCCCGTCGGGGTAGATTTTCGAAAAACCCTGATACACATTATTCTTTACTTTCAATCCTAGCTATAAATACTGAGTTTCGAGTAAATCGGACCGCACGCTAAAAATCTTCCATTCAACTTTTGAAACCCCCAGTTCCCTTTTAGGGGGTAGATTAGTAAAACATAAAACTTGACGGCAGGGTTGGCGCAGTGGTTAAGCGATTGACTGCTGCGCTGCGTGTCGCGGGTTCGATTCCCGCACGGAACAAATATTTGTATGACCTACATGTATTTGTTCCGAGTCTGGGTGTTTTTCTATCTATAATATGTATGTATTTACAAAAAAAATAAAAAAATATAAGTAGTTTATCAGCCATCTTGGTACCATAACACAAGCATTAGGTTGCTTAGCTTGGGACAAATAGTGCTGTGTGAAATGTCCAGGGATATTATTATTATTATAAAATGGCAAACTTCATAATTTAGATTAGTATTCGTGCCAAGTTTATTAGCTCAAGGAATAAGATTTTTCATACAAACAAAATCCCCCCATTTCACCCTCTTAGGGGTGGAATTTCGAAAAACCCTTTCTTAGTGGATACCTACTCTTCACGAAGAATACACCCTCCAAATTTTATGTCCCTCCAAATGTGTGTGAAAAACCCTTTCTTTCTTCGTTGATGTACATCAACGCACAGCCTAAACCGCTGGTCAGTCAGTTAGTCAGACAGTCAGTCAGGAGTCAGGACTTTGAAGTCTATATTTTTGATTTCTACCTGTGTGAAATATACACTCAGCGGCACGGAATCTTGGCCAAGCGCTTATCTCGCAAATACTCGCTATAGCAAAAACTTTTAGTGTTTCCAATGATTGTTTCTAATGAGGGCAGCTCAAAAAAATGATTACTCTTAGTTCAAGAGGGTAATTCATTATGTTTGAGTGCACTATGGTGCAACTTTTAATTTTTAGTTGAATCGTGTCTCTTGAGCGACTAAGTTGCAAGTTTCAATTTGTGCGTTGTAAAAGTTTACGGTTAGCTTATTGAATTATTGTGGTTTTGTGCTTTTTATTGATTAAATGAAGGAGCTTTAACACCAATAAAATTGCCATTAATACCAGCACATATTGCACAGGCTGTAGCATTAATCGACCAAGGGTTGACACAGCGTGAAGTTGCTGTTGTGCTTAATGTACCAAGTTCGTCAATGCAGTTTGCCATAAAACGATACCAGGAGACAGGCTACTATTCACGTAGACCAGGCAGTGGAGGCGTTAGACGCACATCGGCCCGGGACGACCGTTTTATTGTCCTGAAAATTTTAAGAAACCGCTACCTGACCGCTGTTGAGATACGCCAGCGGCTCCAATTTGCAAGAGGCGTGAATCTTAGTGAGCGTACGGTGAGAAGACGAATGAAGGAAGTGAATTTAAATGACCGTAGACCAGCACACGGTCCAGACCAGAACTCCTCAGATATCACCGAGTAGCTCGACCTCAATTTGCCCGTGAACACGCCAGCTGGACCCACGAGCAATGGGCTCGAGTGCTGTTCACAGATGAGTGTCGAATAGCTTTGCGTGATCCAGACGGTTGGGAGCGACGGTGTGGAGAAGAAAAGGAGAGATTTCTACAAATTACCACCACACAAACTGTGAGTTTCCATGGAGGCTCTATAATGGTTTGGGGATGAATAAGTTCCGATGGACGTACGGAGTTGGTTATCGTCGATAACCGGCTAATTGCAGCCCGATACATCGAGGAGGTCCTCCAGGGACATGTTTTGGTATGTTTGGGATATATTGGGCACGATCATTTCCTCATAATGCACGATAATACACGCCCACACGTTGCACATTGCGTTGAAGAATACTTTCAAGACGTTGCTATTCAAAAATTGCTGCGACCAGCTCGTAGTCCGGACTTAAATCCGATTGAGCATATCTGGAACATGCTCAAAAGAAAGATAAAGTCCACCTCCAACCCACCAGAAACTCTTGGACAACTTCGAAACGCAGCACTGACTGCTTGGAAAGGATAGCGCAAGTTGACGTCAGAAACATCATTCAAAGCATGCCAGATCGAATGCAGGCCGTTATTAGGGCTAGAGGAGGAAACACCCGATACTAAAACGCAGAGAAAATAAACCAATTTAGGTTGTTTTTTTTTTTAAATCCTATAGTGTTTTAAAATTGATAGTGTAAAATTTATGCATAAGTGCCCAATTGAATAAATAAACTTATTGGTGCAGTGACGTTTTCAATTTCACGTTCTAAAAGCATAAGAAACACTTACTGAGTGCATAGTACCCTTATTTCAGTGTCAAAAAAACAATTAAATGCGAAATATCGTGAAATGTACATGTGGCCAAGTTCCCGTACCGGTAAGTGTATTACGCTACGTAGACACACTAGCAACGAGATATTTATCAAGCTAATTAACGCTCCATCAAGTGTCTCTATCGCGAATCACGACGCAACAAGAATCGCGACGCAAGGGAAAATAACCGCAACGAACTTATTTGGTTACGATTCACGGCTGCGTCGTACAAAGCTGACGCCATAAATGAAGTAAATTAACCTTAATCGTTCTTTTGCATATTAATAGCGTTGTACAAGAGATTACGAAACACTGTTACACTATAACAAAAGGTACAAGAGCAAGTGTAACGAGCACAGGAAGCAACGCCGCCGCCGTATGTAGAGCGCGAACACGCGCAGCAGACTGTCAGTCACGGGCCGGCTGCCTGCTGCGGCACTGCGGCACTGCGGCACCGACGACTACATGCCGGCTTTGGCGACATGACATGACACACTACCCTCGCACTATAAAGGTTGTGCCGAAAGTCACGTATTCCTCGAATCAAATGAGATTTATTGTAACATGTACAGTGAGGTCCTTACACTATGTCAAATCCATTCATTAATTATATTTTAAGAAATAATTAAATACGGTTTATAAAGAAAGAAACAGTCAATCAATCACCTGTTTTTAGGGTTCCGTAGTCAACAAGGAACCCTTATAGTTTCGCCATGTCCGTCTGTCTGTCTGTCTGTCCGCGGTTTAGCTCAAAAACTATTGGTACTAGAAAGTTATAATTTGGCATGAGTGTACACGTTAATGACTGAGATTTGGATAAGCCTTGTGATAGCCGGTGTTTTGAATTTAAATACAGGACACAGAGCTACACTCCTCACGAGTCACAAAAAAAAAATGAGTTTACTATACCTGGGGGAGCTTTGTGTTTGATACTATATAGCAAAATAACGGGCCCACATAGGACGATGGTAACTGAAGAAAAAATATTATCTATTTGAGTACCACCGCGTGTAGAGGGAAGTGGTTGTATATCTCCGTCTTTTCTTCTTCCTGTCCGTAGTTGGGGGTCTACTTCACATGCACAAAATCCGTAGTTATGACCGAAGTTACGGGCGTATCCTACTCCGCATCATAGGGCACTTTGTTTGTACGGCGACGAAGATACGGCCCCATACAAGTGTCAAATTTGTTTTTTCGGACGGCTAAATACATATCTGTAGTAGGGACGACTAGTATCATATCGTATTTTCATCTATTCTTAGGTCGGGAACTCGGGACCGATCTAGTCATATGTCCGTAATTGAAATGGAGTAAGAAACCCCGTAACATTGGAATCACGAATCTACAAATTCGTGCTTAGGGAGTAGACACCCACTTACGGACATCTGAATAAGAATGAATGACAACACAATTTGACAGTTGTCGTTACTCTCAATATGTATTTACCCGTACGAATAATAAAATTTGGTTCTTGTATTGGCGGGTCAATTACTTTCGGACGGGCCCGTATCTTCATTGACGAACTTAGAGAGTAGACTCCTGGCCTTGAACACAAGTTGGGACATCACAAAATAAACATAGCGCCTCCTCGCGTGTCACTTGTGAGACAGTTGTTACACGCGTGAATCGGCGGCCGCGGTTGAGCACCGCTGCGCTGGCTGCGCAAGAGGTATGCGCTCTCGCTGCGAGGCGCGTGCGCACTGTTCCACCCGCTTGAGCGACATGCCGGTACTGTCGTGTCCGAATTGACCATAATGTTCTCTATTAGTAATATTTTATACAGGTTGGTAAGGATTTGGTAATCATCGACATAGCAAATTAGCAATGTAAGTAATTGTGTGAAGCAGTAATTAAATCAATCACAGACTATGGCCATTGCAGCTTGACTGCGGAGTGTGGGAGTAGCACTGCACCGCCTGCGCCCGAGCATCGGCAACAACACCCAGCTTGTAAGGTTGGACGCGAAAGGTTTTTCTTACTTATCAAATGACGGATTTGTATTTAGCATGGCATTATGATTGTATTATGTATGTGTGTGTTGTTGGTGAGCATCGTTGTGGTGTCGTGTGGCGCGTATCGGGGCCGGCGCGGTCCCGTTAAAACTGTAACGCCGCGCCGCCGCCGCCGCCTGAGCTGCTCTCTGCGCCCGCACCGCTGCAAGCCCGACCAACGAAACAAAACTACGTAATCAATGTATAAAAAACTGAAAAAGATTGATATTCCAGAAGTGAAGTCACAAACCCGTACCTAATAATGAATTACTTGACATAAATAAAAAATGAATCCGACTGCTATTAAAAAGTTCAAAACAAGCTCAGCAGACTGATGCAGTGGGTGGCAGTTATTTGAGTTCAACCTCAGATTTAATGCCACCAACTGCATCAAACTGCTTGAAAAGTGGTTTTTTTTCAAACTTTTTGTGTGTTATATTTATGGAACCGTCTATTCATCATCAGCCTACAGTAATCCACTGCTGGACATAGGCCTCTCCTATTGTACTCCATTTAACTCGATTTTCGGCGACTCTCATCCAGTTGTTAAGCCATCTTGCGAAGATCGTCGCTCCACGTAGCCTGAGGGCACCCTACCTTGCGTTTTCCGATTCGCGGTCTCCACTCAAGAACACGTCTACCCCATCGGGCATCGGTTCTGCGTTCTAATATGGTCAGCCCATTGCCACTTCAGTTTGCTTATTCTGTGAGCTATGTCGACGACTACGGATGTCTGCCGGATCACCTCGTTGTGGATTCGATCCCTCAGAGAGACTTCAAGCATAACTTCTTCTGACTTCGTTCCATAACTCGCTGAGCCACCTTGCATTTATGGACCAGCCGTACCGTGACTGTCCACGTTTCGGCTCCGTAAGTCATAACTGGCACGACGCACTGATTGAAGACCTCGTTCTTTAGGTTGTGGAATACGCGACAAGAAGGTCGACGAAGCTCTCCGAAGGCCTGCCCAGCCCAGCTGAATTCTTCTGTTAGCCTGTTTCAACCGTATAAGAACAAAACCTAAAGACTCGTCTCTTGTCGTCGACTCGATGGTTATAGTACCCTATGATCATCGCGCAACCCCGACGAGTCGATAGACACTTCATAATACCCACCCAGCCATTAGAATGCTTCGAGGGTGTAAACACAGAATCCCACATAAAAAGAAATACATAGATACGTGCAAAACCTAACTGTCGTTGTTGTCGCGCAGTCAGGTAAAGATGTAAGGTGCGTACCTAACTGCGAGCAACCGTCGCGCGTGGACCTGACTAGAAGTTTGAACGTGGGCAAAGCATAGAGTTCAAAGGGATCGTATAAAGTTGGCATTCTACAGTTTCTGCTAATTAGAAAAAGTGACAGCCGGGACAAGGCTAGCGCATCTAATGACGACTAACAAGAATGGTTGAGTAACTCGGCGGGCGGAAGCTGCGAGGATTGGTTAGGTGTCAGGAGTGCGGTGCAGCATGCAGGCGCCACGATCAGGGGCTGCAGTTTTTTTAATTAATTCACTAGCTAGCGACTCACCCATTCTTCGCATGTTGACAAAACATTGAGATTTCTAAGTTTAATATTAATGATGTGTACGCACATAAGCCATCCAGAATAAATTCTCTAAGTAATGGTGAAAACCGCATAAAAATCCGTACGCGTATACGCGTCCAATACAACAACGCGTTTAGGGTGCTCTTGGGGCTGCCTCGCTTCTGTAGCGCGTCGTCGGGGATGTTTGCCGAGGCGCGTGTGGATTGTTTCTACACAATCATGCGCAAGCGGTGTACGTCCCTGCTGCGTAGGGTGCGGGCCAGTGGCAACATTACCCTGAGCGCTTTTGCTGAACGTTTTGACTGTCAGTACGTGAACCACTGTTGTATGATTCACGTACTGACTAATGTTAAGATATTATTTTAATTATGTTCATTTATAAATTCAATTTTTCATTTCAATAATAATTTTCAATTAAAATGTATAATTATCAATTAAAATGTAAAACTTTAATCATTTCTAATTTTAGTTTAATTGTATGATAGAAAGTTGGTTGAAATAAATAAATAAAATAAAAATTACGCAGTAACTGGATAGTGGAGGTCAGATGGGCAGTCGCTCTATGTAAAGTACTGGTATTCAGCTGCATCCGGTTAGACTGGAAGCCGACTCTTACATAAAAGTTGGGAAAAGACTAGGCAGATGATGTATATATTTTAAGAAAATGCTCTATGATCATTGTTTTGTTAACTTAGTATGTAGGTAGTGTAATATGTATACTAACATAGTTTTAAGACCTCTGTAACTAACACTAGTGTTTGAGTAACAGGATTCAGAGCGTTGTCGTTAATGGAAAAAGATCTCCCGGATCTATAGTAACAATGGGAGTCCCACAGGGCTCAATTCTTGGTCCTTTCTTGTTTCTTATTTATATAAATGACTTGCCGTACCTCATAAAGGATAATCATGATATAGTGTTGTTTGCCGATGACACTTCACTTTTATTTAAACTTAAACGTCAGCAGCTGGTTACTGACGATGTAAATAGCGCGATCTCTAAAGTAGTCCACTGGTTCAATGTTAATAATTTACTTTTAAACGAGAAAAAAACTAAATGCATTAAGTTTACCCTACCTCACGTTAGGCAGGTGAAAACGAATGTGTTGATAAAGGGCGAAGAATTGAATCCTGAAGACAGCACAGTATTCTTGGGCATAACTTTGGATGCTAAGCTTCAGTGGGGTCCACATATAGATAAATTGTCAAAAAAGCTAAGTTCCGCAGCATACGCTGTTAGAAAAATTCGTAATTTAACTGATATAGAGACAGCCCGCTTAGTGTACTTTAGCTATTTTCATAGTGTAATGTCGTACGGTATTCTATTGTGGGGAAATGCCGCCGATATTCAGACTATCTTTGTTTTGCAGAAGCGAGCTGTTCGATCAATTTATAAATTAAGTCCGAGACACTCGCTCAGAGACAAATTTAAAGAGATTAATGTTATGACTGTGCCTTCTCAATATATTTATGAAAATCTTTTATATGCCCATAGAAACATAAAATTGTTTAAAAAATACAGTGATATCCATGATATAAATACTAGGAACAAACACAAATTTGTTGTACCTATAACAAGGCTCAAGAAAATAGGTGGCTCGTTCAGATGCCAATGTATACGCTTTTACAATAAAGTTCCAAGCCCCGTTCAAGATCTAAGCCTTAATAAATTCAAATCATTCATTAAACGTAAGTTGTGCCAGAAAGCCTTTTATACCGTTAAGGATTATATCGAGGACAAAAAGGCTTGGGATTGAGATGCTTCCAATTTTTTTACCTATGTAGTGTTCTTATTTTTCTGTTTTGTTGTTGTTTTTCTTTTTTATATACACTTTGACATCAATGAATTCTATATATAAGTACTGTGTGTGACATTTGCTTACTTTGTAAAGTATTCTATTATTTTAATTATTGTGAATGTGAAGACTATGTGGGTCTCTTTATTTTTATTATATTTTATTTTTCTCTCTGTTCTCTTAGTTTTGTCATGGTCTGGCAGTTTGAGTAATTAATGCGGCCTACCCAAATGTCCTTTCTTTGGTATTGTTCGTCGAATCGTCGAGCTCCTTAAGTTTTGAGTTGAGCTGCACTGATTTCTGACAAATGCGTGCACTGACTGGACAGGTCCTCTCAATCTGTGTGGTTCTTTCCTCAAAAGACCATCTCAGACATCGACCTGCATGGTCTTCATATGATCTGACCAAGATTATGTCTGGACTTTAAAAGAGACTGTGACCTCTGAGTTTGTTTCGGCCTTTCTTCTCAGAGTAGTCAGATAGGAAACGCCGACCTCATCTAGTTTTAAAATATGATTGACGTGTAAAAGTGTTTGTACAAACCTACTTACAAAATAAAATCATTTATCATTTATCATAAGTTGTGTATGTATCTACTAACAAATTGGATTTTATGATCTGAAATAAATGAATTGATGCTAATAATCTTATTGCTTTTTCTGATTTAAGATTGTAATTCTATTATACTGTGTACGCGTCATTAAAACTATTTAGTTACTACAGTGTCATGTTTTACCTTTAAATTAGAATCCAAGATGGCGGATTTGCAAATTTTCCATCATGGTTGTCTGACGTTCATGGTTTTCTTTGTCGCTGATATGATGATGTATTGTTTCATGTGTATACAGTAATTGTTTTTCTATTTCACTTCATTAGGCATCTCGCTGACCAAATTCTAACAAGAATCTTTGAAACCCAAGCCTCTCTTGCCGATAATTATAGTCCAAATAATATTACCTGCCCGCACACATTCTTCTTGCCTGATAAAACTGCCTTATATCCCAACACAACAATGACAATGCTCCTGGGCCCGACAATCTAAAAGTTAGAATAGTAAAAAACAAAAAAAAAACTACTCTCATCGCAACTCTAATCCATATTATATTCAACCTAAGCTTGGAACTTTTCCGGACCGATGGAAATCGTAGCTTTCAGCCCAATTCACAAAAATGGAGCAACAGAAATTCCCGATATTTATAGACCAATCGCTCTACTGACCATACTATCCAAGCTACTTGAAAGGAGTGTAAACAGAAGACTAACAAATTTCCTTGAGAAACATCATTTAATTTACGACAAGCAGTTTGGCTTAAGGAGGTCAACCGAATACCCAGCTAGGCTACTAACTAACTCTGTATCATCAACTGTAGATAAAGGAGAACATTCCATGGGGGTTTTCTTAGATTTGGCAAAAGCCTTCGACACGATTGCGATAGACCTCCTTCTCAAGAAACTCAGAGCCGCAGGCATACGTGCCACTCCTCTGGATTGGTTCAGAAGCTACCTATCTAATAGAAGGCAATCGGTCAAACTCGGTGAACTGTCTAGCAGCCTCTCTCCATCGATTTTGGAATCCCGCAGGGCAGTATACTCGGTCCAACTATTTTATTACTCTACATAAACGACATCTTAAATCTTTCTTTTACCAATGCTGATGTAATACCCCACGCAGATGATACAGCGATCATATTCCATGGTAAGTCTTGGGATCAAGTCTACGGCCATGCCGATGAAGTACTATGGATAGTGGCTAAGATTCTTGATAAGAACCGGCTGACTATAAACGTTAAAAAAACAAAGATAATAATATTCTATAAATCCAAAGCTTCCGGACCACCCCAACACCTAAGTCTCAAACATACTTGTAACAATTCTATCCATTCAATCTAGAGTATTTAGGAATTACCCTAGACGAGAACTTACTTTTTAAACAACATATACACACTCTCCGGTCGAGTAAGAAAACTTATTCATATAATGAAAAAACTACGTGATTGCACACCCATCCCCATACTCCGCGCTGTTTACCTTGGTCTTTACCAGTCAATACGGAATCTTCGTCTGGGGTGGTGCTGGTAAAACTGCATCTATCGAACTCGAAAGAGCACAAAGAGCCGTCATTAAAGCAATGCATTAAGAAGCCATTCTTGTACTCAACCAACCAACTCTACAGTGACTTCCCGGTCATCCGTGTTCGATAGCTGTTTATCCTCAATGCAATACTTCACATTCATAGAAAACTAAAATTCAGGACAGATTACCAAGAAATTATGTCAAAGCGCACAATGAGAATTCCCATTCCCCAAGTAAACTCCCTTATGACTAAACTTTCCCCGAACTATTATTATTTCCATGCATATACAACAATGCCATAAGGGGCTGCAACATAAAATAGCTTAAAATATCCCTGTGCAACAACGAAATCGCTTTTTACACTCTCCTCAGATGAAACAGAAAATATTATTTATACTTAGATGAGCAACATTATACAGACCTACATTTGGTCTGTATAATGTTGCTCCTACGCTTTTACCTCTCCTACTTCTCGCTCACGTTCACAACACACACACACCCTAACACATAGTCATGCCTACACTCTACACTTTATTTTGTACAATTGATTTATATGATTGATTTGAATTTTGTTGATTTGTTTCGATATTATTACTTATTATTTTGTTACCTAATTGATCTCACACTGTTCATTTTATTTTGCTTAGTTTGATCTCAAGCTGATGGCAAATTGGTAATGTAGGTATACTCTAAGTTTTTGAATTTTATTTTAATTGATTTAAGTTTAATTAACTCTGCCATTGCCGCTCCCAAGCCCGGATGAGAAAAGAGGAGGGTTGGCTCGCAAAGGACGTCAAATACCAATCAACATTTTGGTATTAGGAATACCTAAGCGGCCATAAAAGACGTCAACGCCGAGCCATGGCGGCGGACAACTAACCCTACCAGGCTCCCGTGAGCCTTGCGGATTACATACCTGCAAAAACAACGGAGGCAAGTGTATGGGAAGTACTTGTCATAATTATCCCAATACAACCATTGCTGCAGAACAACAAAAAATGTGACAAGGTCAGGGTTGCAGAAAAGGGTTCGAAGTCGAATGGCAGTGTCACGAAGAAATAGATTGACACTTTTGTTTAACTTACGACCTTCTTCTAATGAGTAATTTCTATATTATCGCGCTGCGCAAAAGTTGACTTAAATACAGAAATTTGTGAAACCGGACTGAGTGTGTGATTTAATTATTTTATCGATTTTTTTTTATTAAAGTATAACTGCTGATCCTTTTAGTTATTTTTTTATACGTTTTATATTTATCATAGAAGAAAAGAAAATTAATGAAGAATATAACATTAAGTATAATAATAATAGATATAATATTTCTATTTTCAAAACAATTTGGTTTAAAATTTTGCTAGTAGCCTAACAGTACTCTTTTTTTGTTTTAGAGAAATACCTACTGTGAGTCGGATGGTCTAAAGATATCAGGAAAAGCCTTGCCAGTCGAAACCGAAGTGGAAGGCCCCAGCTAGTCAGTGAATATGAAACAAGTGGTTTCATACCAACGAGATATTTTGCCGAATTATTCGACACATCTTTACAAACCGTTCGCCGTGCAAACCGTTCGCCCATATTTGATTGAAAAACATAAACAAGAACGTTTACATCTTGCGATACAGCGATGGGAAGCACGGAATGAGAGAACTGATGAGCAGTTGAAGTTGCATTGCATGGAAATATGGGAACATTTAAGAGGAACAGATATATGTTAATATTGTTGGATTCATGCGCTAGCGTTTACTTGATAGCATTGATAATAATGGGGGTTATACAAAGTATAAAGTTGTAAATTACAAATGGATTTTTAGTAATTTAATTTAAATAATATTGTGTCATATCCGTAATAAGGATTATTTTGAGGTTTAGCTTCAATCTTCTTTTCATAATGAAAATGAATACTTAAGCTATAACCGCAATAAGTCCTAATAAATACGATTTGTTAACTTTAACGTTTGAGATAATTTAATTGTATTGTGACAAGGAGTCCGCACTTTTTTTATTTACGTGGGTAGATTTGCTAGTTGTAGTTTGTTAGAGTACCTGCTTTACTTCAATAAATTGTTCTTTATGAGAAAATAAACTGTTTTAACTACAAGTTTATTTATTTCTAGTTTAGAAAAATTTAGCGAATAAACAATTTGAAATCACTTATAAAACATTTTTATTTTTAACCCCATATTACAATAACAATATAATAATAAAAATATAATAATTTATTAGTCTCGTTTATTAATCTATCGAATAATGAAAATTGATTCAACAAGCATTTCACCCTGGCCTATTTATGAAGCCCCGAAGCCTATCTGTAGGAAACAAAACTCACGCAGATTCACCCACCCCAATGTTATTACACAAAGACTTAGAAGCAACTACTCCCAAACTTCCAGCTTGGCAAAGAGTTCCTGGAGTTAACACTAATAAGCGAAAGAAATTGTCCCCGACACCATCTCCAGAAAAAATAACCACGAACAATCGATTCAGTGAACTACCAATAGATCCCCCAGAAGACTTAACAGAACCAAAGGAGAAACAACCTAGTCGACCACCTCCTCTATGGAATCGAGGACACAAGAGGAAAAGATATCAGACCAAAAGAGCCCCCCATTAAAAACAGCCACGCACGTTAGATTGTATTACAACAAATGAGTAACCTTATAGGTCTCTTAACAACACTCTGCTCTTCGAATAGCCACGTGGAACATGAACGGACTAGCCCCCAATAAATCAGCACTGGAACTACTGATAACAAACAATCAACTAGACGTTGTATTTATATCCGAAGCACATTGTACCGAAAGAAGTTATGTCAAAATCAAGGGGTGCAAAACCTGTGTTACCACTAACCCTGACGGGACGGGACATGCTGGAACAGCCATTGTAATACGAAGTTCAATCAAGCACAATCTTTTGCCTGAATATAAAACAAGCCACATCCAGGCGACCACCATAGGAGTAGAGAGTAAGGGTGGAAGCATAAACTTATCAGCAGTCTACTGCCCACCAAAGCACACAATTGACACTACAAAATTTACCCAGTATCTTCTGACACTGGGAGCTCGATTTGTGGCGGGGCGACTGGAATGCCAAGCACACGTTCTGGGACTCGAGACTAATAACAACGAGAGGTAAACAGCTTAAATTAAGCCTTGATGCTAATAACCTCAATTCGATTTCCACTGGGGAACCAACATATTGGCCTACAGACCCTAGTAAAAGACCCCACCTTATAGACTTTTTTTATCACAAAAGGTCTATCAAAACAATACCTTAGAGCCGAATCCTGTCATGACAGCAACTCAGATCACACTGTAGTCCTACTTACCATAAGCACTACCGTACTTTGCTATGAAAAGGCAGAAGCTCTATACAGCGTGTCACGGAAAGGGTATATACATAGCAAAGGCACGGCTTCTTTGGATGACATCAAACTATATTGGTAGGGTTTTTTAATCCTATGTCTACATATTCGGAAGTTATGAGATTTTTTAATACATTGATACCAGAAACCGAACTTTTAAAATAGAAATAAGCACATCACTAGCACTAAGTCAGCTGATCGGTGTCAGCGAACTATTTGTAAGTAAAAATAAACCTCTTACTCCTGGTAATTCTGAATAAAAGGTTCCGCATGTTTATTTTTTGTTAACAAAATATTATTACTGACTTTTCCTAAACTTTGATTATGTTTGTGAACTAGCTACAATACAATTAATTGGTCTTGGTATCATTTAACGAAATAATATTTAGATACCTGCTTGCATTGTCACGTATCATTTACACACTTGTTGGTTTTTATTTAGTTGCCCTTTTGTAGAAGATTACTTTGTAGATAATTAATACCTACATAGTAATCTTCCACCCACCTTACCATCGTACCTACAACACAATAAATTAAATACCTAATTCAAAAACAATATTCCTGTAAATTTCGTAACGTTATTCTTAACTTAACCTTTACAGCTATGTCATTCGAAATGATCAAACCGTCAAATGATGCAATCTTCGCTTAGTGCTAACATAAACAATGCGGACAAGTTAAAAAATGTCGGCGGCATATGTATGTAATTGATCTTATTTGAAATATGTAGACAAACCTACTGATTCGCTGTTTATGATTGTCACTTGTCAGCACAATACTTTGGGCAAATATGAACTTCAACTATTGTGAGCCCCTAACATAATAATTTTTACACATTTAAATATTCCAAGTTGGCAAATAATAATGTTTATTTAAGCAATTAATTCCTGAATGCACGTAAGGATTCGATTTTTATGGTCAATTCAATGGATCTACCATTGAAAATAAACATTATTATTTGCCATTAGAACTTAGGAAAAAGGATTTAGTAGTTCAATTTATGTCCAAACGAACCCAAAACATCATTTCAATTCACCTCTTCGGAACTTATTCTTCTCCTAGTACAAATAAAATCACAGTTCACACATCGGGTTCCGTTCATAATTTTTAAAATAAAGTTATTTTTTTAAATAATTATGACGAAAACTATTATTAACAAGTTAATAGTTTTTTTAATTACAAAATAACGCACGCACGCATAATTTTTGTCTGTAGGACTAACCGAAGAATTATCGGAAGTTCACAGTCACAGTCTGTCGGTGCTGTTTGAGTGGTACAATCATGTGTTTTATTGGTTTGAGCACGTTTAGTCTTTATTATAATTCAAATGAAGTCAATAAAAAATGTCGCAAAACTGCATCTAACTGTGGAAAGAAATTAATAAAGTACTAGGAGCGCATGAGTAACAGGAATTGTTATTCCCGAATTGAAAATGGTTTGCTCACAGAACCCTGATTACGTCGTTACACACACAATTGTAAGTACTCAACTTCAACTCAGAAATGAAACAACGATTGTATAGATATTCTTCTATATAATTTTCACAACAAAAATACTAATGCTCTCTTCGACCGTTCAAATCTCAAATCCCTCCAAAACGTGCAAAAGTCAAGAACTGTCACACTTTCAAATAATAGTGGCAAAGGTCTTAACTTTTAACAGCCTAACAATATTCGTTAAATTAGTCGATCACTACTTTTGTGACGGGTATCTGTCAATGTTCCCAGATGGAAAATACAAGATTGTTTACGTGCCTATGACATCTGACAGATACTTGTCACTGGTACAAATAATAACAATTGGATAACCTAAATCGTGAATATAATACTGTTAGTCTTACACAAAGGTTATAATAACTATTTTAGAGGAAGTCTTACAGCTCGGCCATCCTTTAATTAATAAGTGAGTCCCCTCACTTCAAGAAAATAAATATTTGAAAACAAACTTTAGTATGTATCAATAATTAATCTAAGTATCTATAATATTAATTTAGTTACATAACTATTACATCATACTTTCTAATACAATCATCTATGACATGTTATCAATTCCTTTTTTTTTACCTAAAACTCTCATCTTGCATAGTCCACTAAGATATATACAATTATCTGTGCGATATCTGTACTCGATATCATTCGTTTCTGCACTAATTGCTTATAGTATAGTCTATGCTCAGAATAAAGCTATCTTAAATACACATCTTGCACGGTCTGCTACGGTCTACAATCATCTGTACGATACCAATTCGTTGATACCATTCGTTTCTGTACTGATTGTTCATAGCCTGTGCTCAGAATAAAGCTATCTTAAATACACATCTTGCACGGTCTGCTACGGTCTACAATCATCTGTACGATACCAATTAGTTGATACCATTCGTTTCTGTACTGATTGTTCATAGCCTGTGCTCAGAATACAGCTATCTTAAATACACATCTTGCACGGTCTGCTACGGTCTACAATCATCTGTACGATACCAATTAGTTGATACCATTCGTTTCTGTACAGATTGTTCATAGCCTGTGCTCAGAATAAAGCTATCTTAAATACACATCTTGCACGGTCTGCTACGGTCTACAATCATCTGTACGATACCAATTAGTTGATACCATTCGTTTCTGTACTAGAAGTATCTTTGCTCTTTTCGTTGGACAGCTGCGGGCAATCGATCGTTGCATGGCCAATCCTTTTACAAATGTTACATCTCAGCAGTTTTTGTGTACACTTATTACTAAAATGACCTACTTCTTTACAGTTAAAACAAGTTACAGATCCACTAGATTGTGGCCTAGATAACTTTGAATCATTCCCAACGAACTGCTTAGTATTCGAATTCGTATTACTAGATGGCAAAGTCTTTTTATCTTGGCTGATATTAGATTTGTCAAAATCGTGACTTTGTTTAATAGACTGAAAGTAATTAAGAACCTCTTCAGGCTCTTGACACTTGGCTGCTTTAGCACTAAGTCTCAAGGAGCGATCTTCAATGCCATAGAGCAAGCAATCAACGGCACGCTTCCCGAAAATCTCGCATCGATTCAACAGATTTAATTTTTCATAATAATACAATTCTAACGATTCATTGTATTTCACGCGATTATTTAACATTCCGGTAAGTAATTCTGCGTAATCGTCACTACTAGGAAAGGAATCAATTAATTTAATTTTCCACTCAGACCACGAAAATGACATTGAAGGCAAGGCCTGGTACCATGTACGAGCAACACCCGCAAGTCTGGGCAGTGCGTAATGTATAACCTGATCATCACCCCAACAGTACAGCTTCGCACATTCGTCGACCTTATTAAGCCACATGTGGACCGTCTGGCCCTTGACCATGGGGTCAAATTCAGGAATAACGTTACCTAACATCGGAAATTTATTGCCTTCTGGCTTCGCATTCGACAAAGATTTAATTAACTCATTCAAAAATAACTGAGTCTCACTGTTAGCAAACATAGATTTGTTTACCTGAATATTCCCGCGTGGTTCATCACTTACTGCGGTGTTTGGTGAGCTACTTCGGTCAGACGACCGCCTACGGCAGCCGGTATGCCACTGCTCACTCCGCTTCCTCGTCAGGTTTCGGCGCGATCGGTGCTCATCTTCGCAGCTACGTTTCCGACTTTGGCGACACCGCCCATCAGTTTGTGTTCGAGGTCGTCTTCTCTCGTTCTGGTCAGTGTCACTCCGCTTCCTCGTCAAGCTTCGGCGCGAGAGATGTTCATCTTCGCGGCTACGTTTTTGACTTCTTCGACGCCGCCCATCAGTCCGTGTTCGAGGTCGACTCCTCTCGTCCCGGTCACTCGAATCGCTAGACGTACTTCTATGCCGCCTGCGACGTTTCTTCTTACTCTGGTGATTCTCACTGGCTTCATTATCGCGGCAACGCTTAGGTTCCATGCTCGCAGCGGCTGGAGTAAAACGGGACCGGTTCCTATGCGATTGGTTACTGTCACGGTCCATAATAACTGATATTTTCCAAAAATTGTGGGTGTGTTGTATTTAATCCCACTTCTGAGTTGTAAGTACTCAACTTCAACTCAGAAATGAAACAACGATTGTATAGATATTCTTCTATATAATTTTCACAACAAAAATACTAATGCTCTCTTCGACCGTTCAAATCTCAAATCCCTCCAAAACGTGCAAAAGTCAAGAACTGTCACACTTTCAAATAATAGTGGCAAAGGTCTTAACTTTTAACAGCCTAACAATATTCGTTAAATTAGTCGATCACTACTTTTGTGACGGGTATCTGTCAATGTTCCCAGATGGAAAATACAAGATTGTTTACGTGCCTATGACATCTGACAGATACTTGTCACTGGTACAAATAATAACAATTGGATAACCTAAATCGTGAATATAATACTGTTAGTCTTACACAAAGGTTATAATAACTATTTTAGAGGAAGTCTTACACAATGAAGTATCATAATGTGTGTAAGCCAGTAGTGGACAGTACCAGGAAAGCAGAGAATAGGAGTTTTATTTAGCATTACATTATTGTTATTTGTTTTGCTCGTCAGTCGACGTCTGTTCCGTGTCTTATGCACTCGTTATCCTGTGATACGCGCATCAGTTCAGTACGACTACACCTAATTGACTTTTTTTTGTTGTTTGCAAAATGTTAAGTAATAGCGAATATTACGAAATGATGATGTGTGTCGGAGCAGAAGATGGTAATTTGCGAGCTGCCCGAGAACTGTACCGTCGCCGTTTTATTGAGGGAAGACCAGACGCTGAGCGCCGGCAGCTGCCTTCGTCGGCATGTTTTGGTCGGATGGTACATCGTCTGCACCAAACTGGGTCATTCCACGCACCTGCTTCAGAGGGTCGCCCGAGTACTACCGATCCAGAATTTGAAGAAGCCGTATTGGAGCATTTCGAACTGAATCCACGCACTAGCACACGTCGAGCTGCATTAGTGCTGGGTGCCTCTAACCATATGCAGGTATGGCGAGTGCTGAGCAATGACGGTCAGCACCCATACCACTTCCGTCGCACCCAGGAGCTGATACCGGCAGATTTTTTGCCTCGCGTGGCCTTTTGCGAGTGGTACCGAAACCAGTTGGAAGCTTCGCCAGATTTTGGTTCAAGAGTGCTATGGACCGATGAGGCATCCTTTACGAGAGCGGGAATAAGCAACATCCACAACGAACATGTTTGGTCTCACACGAACCCGCATGCGTCGACAGAGTCGTCATTCCAACACCAATGGCGACTGAACGTGTGGGCAGGTGTAATTGGAGACGTCGTAGTAGGACCAGTTTTCTTGCCGCAAAGCTTAAACGGCCAAAACTATTTAAGCTTCCTGAGGAATGAATTAGACGATGTCCTTACAGTGCTACCAGTGTTAACATATGTTAATCTTGTGATGGAGAATAATTTAATTTTTCAACAAGACGGTGCACCGGCACACTTTGCTCGAGATGTGCGCAATTATTTAGATGCGCGCTTTCCTCAGTGGATTGGGCGTGGTAGTAGAAGCGTGGCTTGGCCTCCGCGATCCCCAGACCTAACCCCGTTAGACTTTTTTTTGTGGGGGTACATTAAAAATGTAGTGTACGCAGTGCAGTGTGATACAATAGACCAAATGAAAGTGCGGATTGAGGCCGCTTTCCGGACAATAACACCTGACATGCTACGCAATGTTCAGGTGTCCATCAACAAGCGAGCGGCCTTGTGCATACAATACCAAGGTCAACATATCGAGCCCCATCTTTAAAAATGTAAGTCAATTTACTAAATTAAGCAAAGCTTTAAGATTTTACTGTTTACTCTGTAATAAGTAGGTAATAATAAGGGATGAAACTCGTTATCCTACCTAAACTTTGTTTCGATTTTTTACGTAAGTTTTGAATCTCAGTTTTTACGTGCAATTTCTGGCTTGTTAATAACGAGTAAACTGAAAATCAATAATTATTACGCATTAATTTTTACATCACGGTAAAGTAGGTATGGTCCGTATGGTTTAATATTGCGCGCGCGCCGCCGCCGAAAAAGCCGCCAAAGGGATTGCGTCCCTTTGACGGCACGTGCGGCGACATGTTTTATTTCGTCAGTTCGCGCCGACAAAGAACAGCGCCTGCAGTAGGCTACTACGATACTAGGCGCGCAGAATTACGGAAGAGATTTATCGTAATATTGGCAACTGAAATTGAAGTGATTGACCTACGTAGTGCGGTGACACGTTTGTTATGATTTGAATTTAAGAAACCTAAGATACCGAAAATTTGGTATCAATTTTTAGAGTATTTTATTTTGAGTTGAAACCCTTCCAATATCGTTTGATATCATCCAAAGAAGCCGTGCCCTTGGGATGTGTATACCCTTTCCGTGACACGTTGTATAATAAGCACACATACTGGGAGGGCTTTAGAGACTACATAGAAGAAAATATTAGGTTGTATGTCTCCCTAAAAACACCCCATGAATTAGAAGATGCTACCACGTACATACCGAATCTCATACAAAATGCATGCTGGGTTAACACTCCAGACGAAAAGGAACAGTATAATAGTATAAACATGCCCCTTAAAATAAAACTCAAGGTACTAGAAAAGAGAAGACTAAGAAGAGTATGGCACCAGTCGAGAAATAGAAGCGACAAAACTGCCCTAAACAAAGCTATGAAAGACCTAAACGACATGTTGGATGATGCAGACAATGTTACACTTCAGACCAAGGTAGAAGAACTAACGCAACAGCATCAACGGAATACTCCCTATGGATATACACAAAAGCTCATCTATAATACACAGACCTCAGCAATTCAAGGCCGCAATAAGAACCACTGGCAGTGGGTGGGCCAAAACTGGCAAAGAAAAAGCTGATGCTTTTGCCAATCACTTAGCAAACGTTTTCCGACCTAATGAAAGCACTTGTGCAGAGTTCGAAAACAAAACCGACAATATCTTACAGCAAGACCTTTAATAATCACCACCGCCTAAACCAGTAAGAGTGAGCGAGCTAATTAAAACCATAAAAAGGCTTCAAAATAGAAAATCCCCAGGCTTCGACCTAATTACCAAAGAGGTTCTTATTGAACTTCCCAGGAAAGCCATAGTGTTTCTTACCACCCTATTCAATGGTATACTTCGAGTGCAGCAGTACCCGAGCATCTGGAAAGTGTCAGTTACCACTATGATACATAAAGCTGGAAAGCCTCCGGAAGACGTCACATCCTACAGACCGATTAGTCTACTTCTAACTCTGTCTTAAGCATTTGAAAATATGTCACACTTTGAAAATGTCGCAACTCTGACTCCCAAGATACAGGCAAATGCCTAGTTTGGGGGTCACCGTCTATTCTATTCTTGTATGAATTGTGGTTAGTAAATAAATTTGAAATAAAAGTAAACCGATGTCTCCGTGATGACCAGGCCGATTTACGTGATGCTTTTTTCACTAGGCTGGATTTATGAGAGTGGATAGTAAGGGTAACCTTACCCTGTAGCAATGTACAGGGAAACGTTCTTAGGAGACTGTCCTTAAGATTTTGAATAGAAAGCTATTCGCTTACATGTCGTAGTGATCAGTAATGTTATCCAAGATCTTGAATAAATAAGTACAGTAGTAGGTACATGGTGCAAAGTGCTCCTGGTGACGTGGTACCTGCTGTGGTAGTGGGACAGTGGGTGGTGCAGGTCGCGAGCGGCGGCCGGTGATCGATAGCGGCCGCGGTACTGCCGCATAACGCCCGGCTCGCGTCAGCTCCGCCATCCGATACAAACGTGCCCTACTTATGCCGACATTACTTCATAAGTGTCAGATGTAATACATACTTCTTTACTGTACTGTTTGTAAGTTGTCCGTCTAAATTTCCCCATTTTTCGACCATTTATTGGTATCCGATTAAGCTGAAATTTTGTATACCTTTAGTTCTGGTGACAACACAATGTGCAATACTAAATATTGTAATAATTTTAATATAATAAAAAACTAAGTCCATATACATGCAAGAGTTATAAAATTTACATGCAAGAGTTATAAAATTTGCAGACGAATAAATTCTTTCAGGATATTTGAGTCCTGTTTATGAGCAATGACCTGAAGGATGCTCTTAGTGCTACTCCGGAATATGGCCGCCGCCGCCGCTCCAAGATGGCGGATTACATATTTTTTTGTAATGGTGGATTACAGTTTTTTTTTCAATCCCTATAATATGGGTATGAAATGAAAGTGCTTGAGTAGAAACCGGTAAAGTTAATAACATCACACTAAATTAAATATGGCCGCCGCTCCAAGATCGCGGATTGTATTTTTTTTCCACCCCTTTAATATGGGTATCAAATGAAAGGGCCTAAGGGCTTATAATGAATAAATGACTTACGAGTAGAAAACGATAAAGTTAATAAAAAAAAGTATTATATCCAATGCAAATAAATAAATAAAACATGGTAAAAAAAAAGATGTTAATAATAAAAACGTACCTAACCTAAAAAAAAAAGAATAGCGCGAAATAAAAGAAAAATAATAAGTGACATTTTTCATACAAAATGATTTTACATTATTGACGACAATCTTTTCAAAATGTAAAATATATATAATTTTTCAAAACCTGAGGCGTACGTATATGTATACATTATACTGTAAATCAATATCAGCAAGTTATATTTAGCTCTGCCAAACCGCCCGCCATCAATGATCGTCATCAAGTTGACGGTGTTGTGTAGCATGTGTGTACAATCACTTTATGACAAAAACAAATACAGCTACTAATTGTAATGTGAAAAGGTAGTTTAGGTAGGTTGACGTTCCATCTATGAGGATTTTCAAAACCGGGAAAAACAAAAAAATACATAGGTTGACATTGACGACATGACGTTTGTTACTGGAAATTATTGAGTGATTGATTTGCGTAAGCTTAGCTTACGAGTATTTTTCCAGGCTTCGCTCTGAAGTCCCATCTCAAAACTATTCTGTATAAAATGCACTTCTTTGTCATGTCTATAAATATATACAGCAAGTTACTGAGTTACAAGTTACCGTCATAGTTAAAAAAAAATAAAGATTTAAGAGTGTATTTATTTATTAATAAATTAAAACTATTCCTATTGGGCAAACGCTATTACAACATAAAAGAATATTATATTAGAGGATAAATTATAATTTACAAGGAAGACATCATAGCTGACCGATTCGAACTAAATGGTTTAATTGAAATAAATGCTTTCGAGTTAGTTTTTTTTTTACATTTTATTCATACCAATAGGTACATAATTAATAAACAACTAATATTAATACTACAATACCTAAATTGCAATTCATATTAAAAAATACCCAGTATAAATAATACCTTATTTTCAATTAAAAATAATTTCCAGTCATTAATCTATATCTATACTTATAATAAATCTGTAGAGAGGTCAATTCTGTACATGAAATATATTTCCAAAATAACTATCAGGGGGTGATTAGGGATCGATACTGATGCCAAAAATGCAATCAGTAAAATTTTTGTCTGTCTGTCTGTCTGTCTGTCTGTCTGTATAACCGTTATAGAAACAAAAACTACTCGACGGATTTTAATGAAACTTGGTACAATTATTTTTCATACTCCTGAGCTGGTTATAGTATACTTTTCATCACGCTACAATCAATAGGAGCAGAGCAGTGAAGGGAAATGTTGGGAAAACGGGAGAAGTTACTCCATTTTTTACGCTTCCGTCGCGTGTGCAACCTTAATGGTTAAAGCTACACAGAAATCATGTATGACGGAAATGTTCTCCTTAAATTATATAAAAACAATCCCACGACAGCATATGTCTATCTTTTATGGTTGACTTACAATAACACGTGTAACTCCCGATAGCTTAGCAGATCGAAGCACTGACTAAAACCCACCCGTGTTCCTTCCTTAGCCCTTTATGTTCCAGGGCAGCGGTAACCCTTTCGGACGATCCCGCTACCCCTTCTATAGGTACTTAAGCCTCATGTGAACGTGATCTAAACAACACACAAGGAGTTACACGCTGACGGAGTCGCGGGCACAGCTATTAACAATAATATTGTGCGGTTCCGTATTGCGATATTTTTCAACAGTATTGTAGATTGACATATTTTATTTCCGTACTAAAATACGAAAGTTAATCTGTCTGTTAGGTACATCAAAACCACTGAACCGTGAGGAAGGACATAGGCTACTTTTTATTACGAAAAACGGCGGAAACGTGGACGAAGTCGCGGGCAACAGCTATAGGTACTATATAAAATTATATATTCTGTCTGTAGGTATGTTACATTTTCACGCCTAAATCACTGAACGGATTTCGATAAAATTGCCTGCCTGCAGATGCCAAAGAGATAGATGGCATCCTGGGGAAGGACATACTTCTTATCCTTTCCGACATTCACGCGGGCGAAGCCGCGGGCAGAAGCTAATAAATCAATAATAATCATAGTCCAATTGTTTGGACTATGATTATTATTTATTTATTAATGATTGGAAATTATTTTTACCAATTATCATAGTTTAAACAACAGGAATAACTAACTCGCGTAAACTATACTATGTATAGCATAATAAAGACCTTCTTACTCAAGCAGGAATTGCTTTTCTTGATCTTATGAAAACCAGTAAAATAAAACAGTTGTTTAAGGGCCGATTTTTCAATCGACAGATTATTTTTATTCGTGGAATAAAATTGTCGTCTGACAGACTTTGTATGGAAGAACAGTCAAAAATTCAAAATGTTAACGGAAAAAGATCACCCCGGGTCTGAAGTAACAAGGCTTAATTCTTGGCCCTTTCTTCACTTTTATTTAAACTAAACGTCAACTGACAATGTAAATAACGCCCTCGCTAAATGAGTTAACTGATTCAATGTTAATAACTTACTATGATAACCTCATGTTAGACAAGTAAAAACTAGTGTGTTCATTAAAGGGTGTCGTGTTGAATACCGAAGATACCACCGTTTTCTAAGGCATAACTTTGGATGCTAAGATTCAATGGGGCCCCTTGTATAGATAATTTGTCAAAAAAGGCCGCCGCCGCTAGAAAAAAATCGTGATTTAACTGATTTCGAGACCGTCCGTTTAGTGTATGTTCATAGTGTGATGTCGTACGGTATTCTGTTGTGGGGAAATGTCGTCGGTACTCAGACAGTTTTTGTTTTACACAAAAGGGCAATTCGTTCAATTTATAAATTAAGTCCCAGATACTTCTTTAGATACCAATTTAAAGAGATTAATATAATGTCTGTGCCTTTTCAGTTTTATGAAAATCTTTTGTATGCACATAAAAATATGAATCAGTTTAAAACATACATTGATATCCATAATACCTATAAATACAAAAAAAACACAAATTTGTTGCTCCTACAACCAGGCTAAGGAATATATGTTTTGTGTATAAACCATTTTACTCGCACATATGTATATACAATGACATTAATATTTACTTTAGGAAGTATAATATTATTTTAATGATTGTGAATGTGAGGACTATTATGTGGGTTATTCTTGTTTTTTCTACTGTTCAGTTACTTTTAATGATGGTCTGGAAATTTGAGTACTTTATGCGGCCTACTCAAATGTCCTTTCTTCGGTATTGTTCGTGTAATCGTTGAGCTCCTAAGTTCTGAGTTGAGCTGCACGATATTTGACAAATGCGTGCGTATTAAAAAAAATGAACAGCTGATTTTGAAAGACAAAATGTATTGCTTTATTATAAAATTAATTTGGAATTCTAAATAGAATGAAAGATATCGATCTTCATAATAACCAGTATCAGATATCGGCAACTTCATAGGTAAGGACCTAATATTATATTGATAGATGATTGCTGCGTACAAGTAGGTATATTATTCAATATTATTGTATGTCCGTGTATCTGTTACCGTCGCGTCGTTACCGATGCTGGTGGGCTACTATTTTGAACCTATTTACCGGAACATAATAATTATTATCTTATATCGAATATATCAAATAAACATCGGAATTTCTGATGTTTTCGAGTGAAGTGATTTTTCCTTTCGAGGCACAGAAGTCAGAACCCTAAACAGCAAAAGTACTTCTATCAAAGTACACACACCGGCAAAATTAGAGGAACACAAAAAATTTTAAACTTGTGGGTATTGCGACAAATGGTTCCGTGGTTCGTTATTTTTTTATACCAATTCAAGATAATTTTTTTCATACTTTACTTACATTTAGAACCACCTAATACAAGCAAATCTTTGCTTAAAAGGTGACTCCAAACCTAACATAGTTATATCCTTAAGTGAAGAAATAAACATTTTTATTTTTTCTTATTTATTATTATTTGATTATAATATACATATGTGCCATTTTGTTCGATAACTTGTTGCCATTTTGTAATTAGTGACATAATCCCATTGCTGTAGAAATTTTGGGACTTCTGATCATAAAACTGCGATAATTAGTTTTGACAGTCCTCTCTTGCTGTTAACCTAACACTACCTAAAGAATTCTGAATATACCGAAACAGGTGGAAATCTGAGGGTGCAAAGTTAGGACTATGCATATTATTATGGTGGATGCGTTAACACTTCCTAACCAAGCTCTCTAAATTTTTGAGTGGCTAAAGATGTGTGTGGCCTGGCGTTATCATGATGAAAGATCACACCCTTTCTGTTGATGAATTCCGGCCGTTTTTTCTCAATTTTTTGCTTGAGTCTCATCAGCTGCTGACAGTAGAAATCCGAATGACGATGCCTTTCCAATCCCACCATACACTCAGCATCATCTTTTTTATTGCAAGTTAATCCGGGTTTCGCTATAGTCTGTGGAGCTTGACTGCCCTTTGACCATGATCTTTTTCGCGCGTTCTTGTCGTAGGTGATCCAGTTTCCATCACCAGTGAGCAGTCTTTTCAAAAATGGTTCGGTTTCATTAGGGAATCGCAAATGAGTACACGATTCATTAGGTTTCTTTCAGTGAGTTCGTGTGGCACCCAAATATCCAGCATTTTTTATACGTAGACCTTTTCAAATGGGTCAAAACTGTTTTTTAGTCAACTCGTCAGCTATATCGTAACTAATATGCCACTTTTTCAAAAGTGGCATAGACTTTTTCCGTAACAGGGCGACCAGAGCGAACTGCATTTTTGACATCACAATTCCCGGACAGAAAATGCTAGAACCAACTTTGTGCTCTTACTGACAGTGTGTTAAGTCCATAAAGGTCACACATTTTTTCGCGGAAATTCACTCATTTTGGCGGAAAGAAAAACAAACGGAAAGTGGCGGGAAATCGTTTTTACTTTTTATGTTTTTATTTATCTTTTGAAAGTGTTATTTATTTAAAGGGACAAACCCAGCCAGATACAAACAGTACAGCCAAAGAGATTTTACTACAACTTTATACCTATAAAATACGAAAAAACTTTTCCCCCGATCTAATATAAGTATAACATTATTAGTCCAGGAGGAATCGGCGCATGAGTACCGAAAACTATTCCACCTCAATTTTTTTACGTGATCCTCTTCAAATTGCCCTACTGATGATATAAATGCATGTTGCCATGGGGCAACCCGGTGCCATATTGTTTAAACCGAAATTGTTTAAACAATTGCAAGGAATTGTTATTTTTCAACCGGACAATTTTTTTTTATATTTTTTATCGAAATACCAATAAAAAAGGTCCTATTACTTTTCACGATAAAGTTAATATTTTCAAAGATATGAATTTTTTAAGGTTTGAAAAATCTCAAATTTGGGTACTTTCGACCCATGAAAAATATATTTAAAAGAAAAAAAATATATAAGTAATATTTTTTTTTCAATTCTCTATACAATAGTTAATAATATTGTTAATAGAGATTTAAGAAAATTTCATTGTTTATATCTGTTTTTTAATTGTTAACTTCGCGCGCTCACAAGTATGCGCCGCTTACCTTTAAGTTTTTTTTTCACTTGTCATTTTTTCTTCACTTTTCATTTTTTCTTCACTTGTGTAACTTGCATAACAAGTTCTATGCCACGAAAATGTTTGTTTGTCAAGAGAAGAATTACAACAAATTTTCAAATCGGATAGCGGCCTCATCTTTTCGTCGATAAGCTACACGTTGTACAATTATATATGTATCAGGCTTCGGATTTTTCACTACATTGTCAGCAATTTCACAAAAAATACATGGTAAGGTATCATCAGAATATTTTCTTTTCTTGGGAACAACTAAAAACGACATGACACTCACATTTATTGTAACGAAAAATCACAAAAACTAAAAATATATCCATCTAAAAATGTTAATAACACACGAAATCACTGTAATGGGTGCAACAACGTTTAACAATCTCAAGTCTTGAACGAAATAAAAAAGACTGAATAACGATGAGTAAAAAACAAAAGAATGATCAGTTGAGAATCGACATGCACTAACTTGTATTTTTATTTTAAATGTTATATATAATCAATAATTTTGTCACAAGAACAAACAAACATCTTGCGGTTTAATACAAAGAGTAACCTTGAGAAAATAAAAAACAAAGAAAAGAATCTTTTTCTTACTTAGACACAATCATACACACACCATGATATATATTAATAAAATTAGTTTTTATTTTATTTTTTTTCAATTTATTTGAATGTTTTTTCTAAACATTCAAGTGCGTAGGTACCCAATATAATTTTATTATTTATAAATAATTGTGATTTCAAAAAATGTTCAAATACTATTATATCTTATTATTGTTGAGATAAATGCAAAAATTACTTATGATAATAACAAAAAAGTAAAATAAACTGATAAAAAAGTAATTTTAATTACATGTTTCGATTTATGCTTAAATAACTTTAAAAAAATTGATTTCAGAAAAAAATTTATAAGAAACAAATTGTAGACAATTTAATTATTAATAAGATTGCTCTCTTTAAAAATCTTGATAAAGTTGATAGTTTTTAAGATAAATGATAAATAATGATTCAAGACACAGAGAGGCCGATGCAGCGCATGAGTCAGAGAGAGACGGCGATACTTAAAGGTAAGCGGCGCATACTTGTGAGCGCGCGAAGTTAACAATTAAAAAACAGATATAAACAATGAAATTTTCTTAAATCTCTATTAACAATATTATTAACTATTGTATAGAGAATTGAAAAAAAAATATTACTTATATATTTTTTTTCTTTTAAATATATTTTTCATGGGTCGAAAGTACCCAAATTTGAGATTTTTCAAACCTTAAAAAATTCATATCTTTGAAAATATTAACTTTATCGTGAAAAGTAATAGGACCTTTTTTATTGGTATTTCGATAAAAAATATAAAAAAAATTTGTCCGGTTGAAAAATAACAATTCCTTGCAATTGTTTAAACAATTTCGGTTTAAACAATATGGCACCGGGTTGCCCCATGGCAACATGCATTTATATCATCAGTAGGGCAATTTGAAGAGGATCACGTAAAAAAATTGAGGTGGAATAGTTTTCGGTACTCATGCGCCGATCCCTCCTGGACTATATGGGTTTTTTGTCATTTTTCAACCTTCTAACAGAAATTGTGTCTGTTTACACTTTACGCTTCTGAGTGTTTTTGATAAAAAAAAAGTAGGTTTATGCAGTCAATGGTGGCCATAATTCATTTTGTTTGGAGAGTTAACATTGTATTCCATAAATGAGTGATTTGCCTGTAACTGAAGGCGCCAGGGCTGTAACAATGATTAAGGAAGGTCACACCTACCGTCGAACGTTGGGTGTATTGTATCCGTGATCCACCGTAATGTGCAACGAACGGTACAGACAGGATCAGACAGAAATCGTGCAACCAGTGCCGTAGACGACCGTTTTATAAGGGTGCAAACTTTACTTGCAGATTCATAAAATAAAGGTGTTATACAACGAATTAGGTTCTCAAAATTGTATCCCAGATTCTTTCAGTTAAGAAATCGTCGACAAACGGCTGTTCAGACCCGAAATCTCTTAGAATAAGTGCATAACGTACGTGTTAGTGAACGAACAATGAGGAGGTTTGAAGTCATACGTGTCAGCAAAAGCGCCAAAATTTGAGGTGAACCATCGAGTAGCAAGATTAGCGTTCACTCGTCAGCAACAAAATTGGTCAGACATATATTTTGATTTTACTATATCTAAATACATTTTATTTTTAACCGAGTTTTGGCGAGGGCAGAATACGTCGACGAATATGTCCTTACGATTCTTAGGGTCTATCCTATTTTATTCAGATCTTATTAGATTTTCAAAGTAAAACTAAAAGCAACTCTTTCGATTTCACTGTCATATCTTCCTGGAGGAATATATAGGTATAGCATTCGCTCGTAAAAGCTTTGAACCAAATGGTAGTGACTCACGCGACAAGTCCTCCTAGGAAGGCGACGGGTCCGCCGCCGATGAGCCTGATCTTACGGTGGCATGAGTCGAACAGCGAGAGCCTCGCGTGAGGCGGCGGCGGCAGGCCCACCATGCCGCCCGTAGTCGCAGAGCGCAGCATCAATCACAAGCACATGGGCACTCGCAGCGGGTGCGGGGCCCCTGAACACAACACTAGCCGGGCGCAAGTGCGCGACAAACAACAGCTGAGAGCGCGTCCGCTCCGCCGAGCATCGCAACACATGTGGGTGGGCAGGCGGCCTGCGCGGGACTGTGTGTGCCGGCTGCCGGCCGTGCCGTCTCACCACTGCCGCCGTGCCGCCGCCCGCCCGTCTCCCCGCCGCGCTGCCATACATACCCCCCTGTCCGACCGACCCTACTCCTAATTCTGTCTGTCTGACATGACTTTGATACAGTGTTCTATTGATTCTCATTTTTTTCTGGCTTTTTAAGGTAAACCCGTATTGACAGCTTACGACGAACGCTTTTTGAAAATTCTGAATAATATATATAAACACTGTCTTAATCTTTGAATACTCCGCTATAGCAACCGCGAAACAAACACAACAAAGCAGTAAGGAAGTGTTTGGTTTGGGCAGTGGGTCGCGTCGCGATCAGCTGACGATGCGGAGAGCGGCGTGGAGTGAGTGTGTGAGCCGTGTGAGGCAGGGAAGGGATGCGGAGCAGCGAGAGGAGGGGGTGGAGGGGGCCCTACCCAAATCATTGACGTCGACGCGACGCACTTGTACCTACTCGACAAAACGTAGTATTACAAACAATGTAAACAATTGACCTCAATTGTCACGGCTACGGGCGACACGGCGTGACTTATGTTGTTAATAAGCATTCATTTGCTAAACAAAAAAGTATGAATGTGTAATAGTGTATGGTTAATCTGATAATAATAAAAATAAAAACTTTCTCATTCGGAGGCTTGAAGGCAAGTCGCACATTGGGTGTTATAGTTCGAGCAACTAGTAGTAGCGTTACTCGATCCAGTACAAGCTCCACGCACGAGCGCAACTTACCGGTCGCGGTTAAAAGTTACTCGGGTCTGCCCTAGTTGCTTGCGGTTCACGATAATATAAAAGTTTGTGTTGTGCAATCGATCCTGTCGCT
This sequence comes from Apamea crenata, assembly GCA_949629185.1. Lineage (NCBI taxonomy): Eukaryota > Metazoa > Arthropoda > Insecta > Lepidoptera > Noctuidae > Apamea > Apamea crenata. The sequence goes on along the minus strand of OX451359.1, from coordinate 20,029,559 downwards.
TTCGAAACCGTTTTTCCGAGGAAAATCAAATAGTGTTGTTTATTACTTCTGTACTCCGTGTTATTACTGCATTCCCCCAGCACCTTGTGCAACCGCCCGATCAATAGGAGCCATGGCTCATGGCAACTAACAATGAAGATTGCGGTGGTTGGTCGCTTGAAAGTGACATTTTCAAATTCGTTGATACCTACTTGCGGTTTATGTTTTTCGACGTTTACCCAAATACCCATACGGAAGGAAGTTATACGCGATAAATTACCTAATACTGTCCGATTTTTGCGTCTCTCTTCAATTACTCCTGCACCCTAATTGTGTAACCAACTATCAATCTCAATCTGAATCATTTTGAAGGATATTGCTAATCCATTGCTTCATATGTTCGAAAAATTAGTCTGCTCAACAACGTAAACAAACCCAAGGAATGTTGTTGAACTGACAAAATGAAACCCATTGCTACTGATAGTGCCCACACATTAAGCCGCTGGTATTTCAACAGTTCATCGTGTTCGTCGTCATGGTGTCACATAATTAATACATACGGAGGTGGACAGGAAACAAATCCCATGAATATAGAAGATTTGAGACCTGCACCCTAATTGCGTAACACACGATCAATCGGAATCGGTTTCATTTTGACAGTTCAACAGCATTCATTGCGTTATTTACGTTGTTGAGTAGACACATGACACATTTTTTGAACATAATATATGAAGCAATGGATTAGCAATATCCTTCAAAATGATTCAGATTGAGATTGATTGTGTGTTACGCAATTAGGGTGCTGGAACGAAAACCTTACATACTTAGTACTAGTGTCCCAATCAGCAGGTAGACAGCAAGACTATAATTACAGCAAAATGCAACCTTAATATACATAACATGTATTAATAACGGACTAGCAACGGATCAGTCAGGGAACAAGGTACGATGGTAGTAGGTATGGATTGCTCCTGAAGTATCTGATGACAGTGTAAAAAAACTCTGTTCAGGTAAAATTCTTACGCAATCACTCACTATAGGACACATTCGTATTTAGAAGTATTCAACTTTATATCTGGATGGACAAACACTGAGCTGGTATAATTTACTTAATTTGTCAAAATAATGAAAAACATCTTTAAGATGATTTAAAATTATAATTTTGGGTTGTGATATTATTAGCCTAAGAGCCCGTGAGCCCCAGACCTTCGTTATTTTATAAAAGCTGAAAGTTTGTCAGCGCGTGCTCCCAACACAGGTCAGAACGATGCACCATTATGAAGTTTGGGTTACCGTGGCTGTGGCAGATAAACGGATTCATCAAATAATAAAGTGTGATTTTTTGGTAGTACCTTCAGATTATTATTAGAAATCACGTCATTCATTGCCAGACACTTATTATCGTGGCAACCCCTTGCCAAACACTTAATGTTCATGAAATTATAATTCTACTTACGTTATAAGCTATACTCTAAGTGTGTTCCGCGGAACCCTAGGGTTCCGCGATACCTCTGTAGGGGTTCCTCAAGAATTTAGAAAAAAAATCAAAACACCTCTCTCTGGTCGAACGTTTTGAGACCGCGGCCGCGCGTATGTATATTTATTTATTTATTTGTATTTGTATAAACATGTGTTACAATAACTGGTACAATATCTCATAACTTTGGTATCAACATGTATACTTGTAGGTATACTTGTGAGCGCGCAGTCCCTTTGATAAAAGCCGCCTCTGTATTAGACGCTATAGTTGTCAACAAGCGACTTTCGACTCTAACTTAAAAAAATAAAGTCGAGATTGTTTACAACGTAATTTTTATATTTCTCTTTTTATTTTTGCTTTTTGTTTATCAAAGGCGCCGACTCGAGTATTTTCGAGAATATTCGAGATCGAGTCTAGGACTAAGTATAAAAGCGGCGATCGCGTGTCGCGCCTCGTCAGTCAGTTGACAATTAGCGTTCGGAGCGATAAGTTCCTGCCTACCTACTTATAAGCTTGCTAGCGAGAAACTAGTGTTCATTGTTCTACTGCCTGCTGTATTCGTTGTCTCAGTTTTATACATTTCTTCATTGTACTAAACTTAGTCTCTTATACGCAGTAACGATTGTGCATTATTTAGACCCCACTATCCTGACGTGTAACATTATAAATAAAGAAGAATGGAACGTTGGCTTAAAGGTGTTAAACGTGTTGCAACAACATCTTCTAATGACGCTGAATGTTCAAAAGCAGTACGCACGGAGAATATAGCAATCACCGATCCAGACGATGATGCCGCGACGTCAAGCTCGACGGTTTCAAAGACGAAAAAAAGGAAGTATGATGAATCATATATCAGTTTCGGATTTGTTGATTCCAACGGCTCACCTCTCTGCATGCTATGTAGTAAACTGCTTCCTAATAGTTCCATGGCACCTGCCAAATTGCGCCGACATTTAGAAACTGTGCACCCCGAGTCTAAAGACAAGAATAAAGAATTTTTTGTTCGTAAAAAAGATCAGTTATTGGAAAGTCAAAAAAATATGATGCATGTAACACAAACTATCAACGAAAAGGCCACGGAGGCATCATATTTAGTTAGCTATCGCATTGCACAAGCAGGTGAAGCGCACACTATCGCTGAGAATTTAATAAAGCCATGTGTATTAGACATAACAAAATGTATGCTCGATGAAAAATCTGCAAAGCATCTTTCTACTGTGCCGCTATCAAACGATACTGTTTCACGGCGAATCCATGATCTGGCAAGCTACGTCAAACAAGAACTAGTTACACGTCTACAAAAAACACGATTCGCCTTGCAAATGGACGAGTCAACTGATGTCGCTGGTTTGGCTATCTTGCTGGTTATCGTGAGATATCCATATGAAAGTTCTTTTAAAGAAGACATGCTTATGTGTTCACCGCTGCTCACAAACACTACCGGGGAAGAAATTTTTAATAAAATAAATATATTTTTTGAAGAAAATAATATCAGTTGGAACAATTGCATTGACATTTGTACAGATGGGGCCAAGGCGATGACAGGTAAAACAGCAGGAGCAGTGTCACGAATAAAAAATAAAGCGCCTAATTGTAGTTCCAGCCATTGTATTCTGCATAGACAAGCACTTGCGATGAAGCAAATGCCGTCAAATCTAAAATTAGTTATGGATGAAGCGGTAAAAATAATTAATTTTATCAAATCACGACCACTACAATCCCGATTGTTCTCATTATTGTGTGAAGATTATGGCAGCAAACATAAAACACTGCTGCTCCATACAGAAGTGCGATGGCTGTCTCGAGGTAAAACTTTAACAAGGCTATTTGAACTTAGAGCCGAGTTACAAATGTTTCTTTCAGCAGATACTTCTTTTAATTTGAAGGACCGTTTGTATGATAAAACTTGGTTGTTCCGATTGTCTTTTATGGCGGATATCTTTCAAAAACTGAACGAATTGAATTTATCATTGCAAGGTAAACAGACAACAGTGTTTCAGGCCTATAACAAAATAACTGCCTTCAAAAGAAAATTAGATTTTTGGATTATTTGCGTTGGTAAGAAAGAAATAGAAAGCTTTACGTCACTCAGTGAGTTTGTTAGCGATAACGACTCAGAAATGTTTCAAAATGATGTGTTTGGAGAATTGGTCCAATATCTCAGATCGATGCGCGCATCTTTTGAAAAGTATTTTCCCGAAGAACAGAATACAAAAATGAAACTGAATTCATGGATTCATAATCCTTTTTTACCTAACTTGGAAAAGCCCGAAAGTATGTCAAACGAGATATATGAATCTCTTTTAGAAATGTCATCAGACACAAGTATGGAGTCACTGTTCAAAACGACGCCTCTCAACGATTTTTGGTGCAGAATCCGTGATGAATATCCAATGCTTGGCAAAATGGCTCTGAATATTCTTCTCCCGTTCCCAACAACATTTTTGTGCGAAACAGGATTCTCAACCTATGCAGCCACGAAAACAAAATATCGCAATAGACTGGACGCCGAACCTGATATGAGACTTCAACTGTCTTCTATCAAACCTGATATCAACCAATTGATGAAAAATAAAAAACAGTTTCATACCTCCCATTAGTTAGATTTTTTTCTTTTTTAATATCTTCTATTATTGTACTTGCCATGTGGTAAAGTAAGTAATAATTAGTAACTGTTACATTGTAATTTTATTATGCTTATTAATAAAGAATACACTTTTAAAAACTATTGTTTTATTGTAGGGTTCCATCAAGTATTTTGCTTCCCAAAAGGGTTCCGTCACCAAAAAAGTTTGAGAACCACTGTTATAGTATAAATGCTGATTTTTATATATAATACTTGGGTAATAATTAGATGATGTTTCCTCACTAGCCAGACATTTTTGATAGTTCCAAACCCTTGCCAGACAAGCATGTAGGGTATCTGTAGGAGCGAGCGCGAGGCAGTATATATATGGGTGGGTGCGAGCGAGATGGCGATGGCGAGTTAGGTCTATAAAACTGTACAATATCATCATTCAACATAGAACATGAAGAGCTGAAAGAATTGATCAATAATTACTGTATTTATAAACAACGAAGTCTCAATGGCGAGTATGGAAAGACTCAACAATTTTATGTAATTTATATTAATTTCATTAATCATTACCTACAACTATCACGAAGCATACCTACGTGTTGGAGACTTCGAACTTTTCAAGTCAGTTTTACTTAAAATGACAAATCTATTTTTTATCTCACTCTAATCAACAGAATTATGCTCGATGGACTGTGAAATATGCTGATAACTTGATGAAAGTAGCAGAAACCCATCCTAATTTATTTGAAGGATTTCAACAGGGTTACTTCGGTATTAAAATGACCACTAAGCAATTTTCAAGGCAACCTATTGATCTGGTTTTAGAGCAGACTATCAATGCAGATGCTGCACGAAGACTTACAGTTGTTATACACTTTACTAATTTAATTTCACCCCGTCAACGGTGGGCTCAAAACCAGGATCGGCCCCTAGTACACCTTTCAAAGGTCCGGGACCCCAGGGGCCCGAGATGTCAATGACAACTATAATACGGTAAATATGTATATATATACATATATTTTCATTATCATTTATTTTCAGGATAACAAAGATCCCATCGGGTTAGTAACAATATATTAAAATCAGGTATAAATAAAAATCAGCTTTTATACTATAACGTAAGTAGAATTATAATTACATGAACATGGAGTGTGTCTGGCAAGGGGTTGCCACGATGTTGGCAATGAATGACGAGATTTCTAATTATATTATGAAGGTAATTACAAAAAATCACACTTTATTATTTCATGAATTTATATCGGTACTAGCTACTGCCCGCGGCTTCACCCGCGTAGGTGTCCAATGTTATCCCACGGGAACGTGCTACCAGGATAAAAAGTATGTGCTTCCCCAGGATGCCATCTATCTCTTTGCCAAATCAGAAGTTCAGTGGTTTAGGCGTGAAAATGTAACATACAGTTTCAAGTTCAAATCCTCCCCTGAAAACCGAATTACCCCTTTTTGCCCCGTCAGGGGTCAATTTTCGACAACTTTACATACTTATTATTCAACACCCCCCCCCCCCTCTTCCCCTTTGAGGGGTAGTTTGAAAAACTTATAATGATAAACTTTATTACTTACTTAGGCAAATATTGTTGCCAAGTTTCAAGTTTATTAACTAAATTAATAAGATTTTTCATATAAACTGTATCCCCGCTTTTCACCGCCACCGTTGTGGAATTTAAAAAAATCATAAAAATTCATAACTTGACTCAAAGATTATTTATACCAATTTTATAATTAATCAAGCCACTTATTATAATCCTCCCTGTAAAATGAACTAAGTACCCCTTTTCACCCCGTTAGGGGTAGATTTTCGAAAAACCCTCATACGTGTTATTATTTATTTTTAGTCTTAAGTACACACACAGTACACTGAGTTTCGAGTTAATCGGACCGCGCGTTCAAATTCTTTCACGCAAACTTTAACACCCCTATATCCCCTTTTAGGGGTAGTTTTAAAAAACTAATAATGATAAACTTTATTGCTTACTTAGGCGAGTATTCATGCCAATTTTCAAGATTATTAACCTAACGAATAAGATTTTTCATATAAACTGTATCCCCGCTTTTCACCCCCACAGGGGTGGAATTTTGAAAAATCATTTGGGAGGTGTTCATAACTTGACTCAAAGATTATTTACACCAATTTTCGAGTTAATCAAGCCACGCTGTAAAATCCTCCCCTGTAAAATTGACTACCCCTTTTCAGGCCGTCAGGGGTAGATTTTCGAAAAACCCTGATACACATTATTCTTTCCTTTCAATTTTAGGTATAAATACTGAGTTTCGATTAAATCGGACGGCGCGCTAAAATTCTTCCATACAAACTTTGAAACCCCCCAATCCCCTTTTAGAGGGTAGTTTATAACAAAAAATGCCCAACTTCATAATTTACTTAGATAAGTATTCGTACCAAGTTTCAAGTTTATTAACTCAAGGAATAAGATTTTTCATACAAACAATATCCCCCCATTTCACCCTCTTAGGGGTGGAATTTCGAAAAACCCTTTCTTAGTGGATACCTACTCTTCACGAAGAATACACCCTTCAAATTTCATGTCTCTAGGACCAGCGGTCGGTCAGTCAGTCATTCAGTCAGTCAGTCATTCAGTCAGTCAGGACTTTGAATTTTATATTTAGATTTTACACACCTTTAGTACCGTTTACCTGCCAAAGCCACGGTAACCCAAACTTCTTAATAGTCTTTCAGCTCTTCATGTTCTATGTTGAATGATGATATTGTACAGTTTTGTAGACCTATCTGGCCATCGCCATCTCACTCGCACCCACCCATATATAGGTATACTGCCTCGCGCTCGCTCCTACAGATACCCTACATGCTTGTCTGGCTCAGCTTTTATAAAATAACGAAGGTCTGGGGTTCATGGGCTCTTGCTCTATATTCAAATAATCAAATCAAAGTACATACTCAATTTGTAAGTGGCACTACAAATTGGCATCCACCGGTATATTTTGTGATCCATTTTAATGGGATACTTTTGGAATAGACTATTTCGAAATGGAGTGGCATTTGCGCTGCTAATAGTAAATACGAGACATGTTTGTTATTATCCTCGAGATTATAGCTAAATTGTAGAAGGAAATCCGTTAATATTCCTGCTCCAGCAGCCGCCCAAACCACATTACCACCAATATACATTGCGTTTATCTTAATATCGAGCAGATGACTTTTAAATAAAATCATAATTATATTCATTTGCGAATGTGGGTACAAAAGAAGAGTTCTCATACAAACAAAAGTGCCTATTAGCCATATCCTACCATGAGGCATGCAAATTTACAAATACACAGGTATTTACGAAAGTAGAATTTAACAATAAAAGACATTATTTAAAATATCGTATGGAGTAACATTACCTATTCACTATTGTATAAGTTTATCCTGTAAATATTCAGTGACAGAGTAATATGCTTTTTTTAGTAACAGTGTTTTATATTGTTTTTATATCACCTATCTCCAGAAGTGAAATTGTTAAATGTTTATACAGGGTGGAAACTTTCAGCGGGGCAGTAAGGGGAAGTAGCTTATCCGTTGCAGCTACGCGAAAATGGTCTTAGGAGACTAGCCATAATTTTTTATGGAATTTTGATCCCCATTCACAGATTTAAAAAAAAAAAAATACAGTTAGCAAGAAAATAGCCATTTTACACAAAAACATTTTTTGATGCCAATCGATCCTGTTTCTAATACTGATCAAAAACTTCTATGGGACCAACCATCGTTGGAGTACTCAAAAAGTCACAAATTGCAGAAAACTTTTCCCATACATTTTGTAAAGAATTTGTGTAACTGAAATACAAAAAATAAAATAAAAGACAAATGATCACGTAGAATTTTACTCATATCAAAAAGAAGGCGTATTAATTTTCTTTTTTTATTAACTATCATAACTTGATGATGTTATTCTTATTTAAAATCTTGCTGTTTCTTGCCCTACGATATCAAGTGCTCGAAGTGACCGCCATTTTGGCGAATACATAAATTGATTCGTTTCTGTACCGACCTAGTGGCTGTTGACAATTTATTTGTATAAATTCCATACAAAATTGTGGTTAGTGAGTCTTTAAGTTCTTGAACACTATCGTATTGCTTTTTGTAAACCTCAGTTTTCAGGTAGCCCCACAAAAAGAAATCTAGAGGTGTCAAATCTGGACTACGCGCTAGCCAAGAAATAGGACCACGTGTTCTTATCCATCCATCCATCCATATTTACACAAAACATAACCTAAATTGTAGAACCTGAATTTAGTGAATCCAACTGCCTGGTTTGCATAATAAATGACGACACAGCTATCGTTGCCCTGTACAGATCTCCATCCTACCATTTTATCAACAGTTTTCTGAATAGCTTAAAAAAAAAAGCTTAAGCTTTGTGTGTTAGATGTCCTTTCATTTTTGAAAAAATGCGGTCAAATTTTTGTAATCGGTGACATAAATATCGACATAAAAAATAACAATAAAGTCCGACATTCTCAGGAGTATTTAAATTTTACCGCATCACAAGGCTTACTTCCGGCTCATCTGTATCCGACCCGTATCAATAACTGCCTAGATCATGTCTTATTGAAGACAAATCAGGTTGCCACTACTCTTGTCATAGAATCGCACATAACTGATCACGAACCAGTCTTGTTAAGTGTCGTTACAGATGGGCCCAACTTGAAGCCGTGCATAACAAGAACGGTGGTCGATTACACTTTGATTTTACATGACATTGAACAGGCAGATTTCTCTCAGGTTTTATTTTCCACATATGCTAATGAAGCAACAAACATTCTTGTCTCAACACTCTCAGAAATTATATGTAAGCACACCCGTAAAACTAAGGTATCTAAAAAAACACCGGAATATAAAGCCCTGGATCTCTCGCGGTCTAATCAAATGTATAAGAAACAGAGACTGCATGCTGTAGCGTTGTGAGAATCTCAACGGGAAATAGTCGACTGATGCTAAATATTTCTTAATTAGTAAGTTGCAAGTCACAGCACTAAGATCATGGCACAACACTAATTTCCTAATAACACTCTGCCATTTTGACATCCGCTTGCTCAGCAAGCAGGAGTGATTCCCTGGTCCTCAAGATACTGTACCCCAAATCTAGGGTGAGTTCCTCATTAACTTGGTAATTATACTGTACCCATAGCACTGGATGTCCGTTGTCAATATCTATCTACCAATGTTGTAATTATTTGCATGGTTGTCAATAACGGGCCATGCGGTCCAAGATTGTCCGGTGCATAGGAGACTGAAATATGTATGTATCGCTGCTGCATCCGGGCTGTGCAATGCCTCACTGTGTTATAAGCTAAATAGCGAGCCATCTGCTAGGATTATTGGTTATCTTGTGATTTATGCTCGCTTGTCGCACACATAACCTCATTTCGCATCTGTCATTGTGCCAAGCTGTCTTTACAAACTATCTGCCTGTAAACCGCTGCGATGTGTTGAGTTTCCATCTATCCATGCTCCTTACACCGCCCTTGGTCGAAGAAGAGGGAATGAGGCTGGACACATCGCACGCGGCTTGCTGCTTTTGCACAACGCTGACACGCGCACCATATCGCGCCTTCCAGGGTTCTACGTCCAGGTTTCTACAACCAGGCTTCTACGTCCGGGCTGAGGACCGGGCCTCGTTATCTGCGCCTGCGCATTCCTTGCGTGGCTGAGCTGCACGCTACCCACGTGGCTGACCAACCGTGCGCCTACCTACCGCGCGCTGCACGCGCAACTGAACTGCGCACTGCATGTGTGCTATACTGCGCGCTGCACGCGTAGCTGAACTGCGCACTGCATGTGTGCTATTATACTGCGCGCTGCACGCGTAGTTGTCCGCGCGCGGCCTGCTGTCGCGCCGCGGTCTGCGGCCTACTGAGGCTGGACGGGTTCCTGAAGACGTGCTGGCAAGCCTGTTCACGGGCCTGAGTTCCTGCATCCTGGAGACCCAAGGACGGTACCCTTCCTTCTAACCAGTGCTAGTGCTCAGAACGATAGTGTGTCCTTACCCGCGACCTAGTTTACCTAACCTATAAGTAATGTATGCTCTATACCTAATATTAAACTATGAACTTTAACTAGTGTTTAACTTACCTACCTAATTTGCTAACGGCCTGCGCAGCCTACCTGCAAAGCCCTAGCCGTTACAATGCATAAAAAGCTTAAATCTCAGCCTAATAATCACATTTTGAAACTTACCTATCTCAGATACCGGTACTTTTGCAATGTTCTCCTACGAAAACTTAAACGTAACTATGAAAAAGAACAATTTGCCAAAGCCAAAAATAATATTAAAGCTACTTGGGAAGTCATCAAAACTGTAACTTACACTAAACGCCCAACCCTACCCGCACGGGATCTAATTTCATCGCAATCCATTGACTCTATAAATGATTTCTTCGTAAATGTGGGAAAAAAATTAGCAACTAAAATAATAACATCTTCATCGGTGGATTGAATTTATAACTCCAAATAACTATATCAATTCCATTGCCCTATTTGATACGGATATCCAGGAAGTTGACTCAATTATTCTTAATCTGCGAAATGATTGTTCAGTTGGAATAGACTCTGTATCGAGTAGAGTACTCAAGGTGTCCCGCCATGTCTTGGCCCCGCTTATGGTTCATATTTGTAATATTTCATTTAATACCGGAGTCTTTCCCGATGCTCTTAAAAAAGCAGTAGTCCACCCTATCTATAAGAGTGGAGACAGAGGCTGCGTTAATAACTACCGGCAATCTCTAAGATATTAGAGAAACTTTTGAATAATCGCCTGGTCAAATTCTTGAATGCAAATAATATGCTAGTGCACAGTCAATATGGTTTTCGCCCAGGATTTTCCACTGAGGATGCTGTGTCTGCTCTCACTGATACTGTGACTAAGCACCTAAATAGTAAAAAGAAATGCCTTGGTATATTCCTGGATTTAAGCAAGGCATTTGACACAGTTTCGGTTCCTACACTTTTGGCGAAGATGAATAATATCGGGATTCGTGGGCATGCGTTGAAGCTATTTGAGAGCTATCTTCAAGATCGCTCTCAGCATGTAAAGATAGACAATATCATTAGTTAAGAGGCTAAAATAGAATACGGAGTACCCCAAGGGAGCATTCTCGGCCCAACATTATTTCTCATTTATATAAATGACCTCTGCCTCCTTTTCCTTAAAAATTGCTCTGTCTTTGCATATGCTGATGACACAGTTTTACTAATTCATGGAGATACCTGGCATGAAGTTGCAAAATTAGATATCGGGATTCGTGGGCATGCGTTGAAGCTATTTGAGAGCTATCTTCAAGATCGCTCTCAGCATGTAAAGATAGACAATATCATTAGTAAAGAGGCTAAAATAGAATACGGAGTACCCTAAGGGAGCATTCTCGGCCCAACATTATTTCTCATTTATATAAATGACCTCTGCCTCCTTTTCCTTAAAAATTGCTCTGTCTTTGCATATGCTGATGACACAGTTTTACTAATTCATGGAGATACCTGGCATGAAGTTGCAAAATTAGCAGAGACAGATCTCAATATAGTTAATGATTGGCTCTCAAAAAACCTATTAACATTAAATGCAGAGAAATCTAAAATTATACCCTTCTCAGTTTCCCAATCTTCCCAACCAAAAGACCCTATTAATGTTAAAGTTCATTCTTGCTTAAACCCTTCCTCCAATTGTTCCTGTCCCCCTCTGTGTATCCACCTGCATCAGTTACTTGGGCGTCTATATAGATAACCTTCTAAACTGGCATATGCAAATTGATTACTAAGTCAAAAGATTAAGGGTGCTTAGAAACAGGATCGATTGGCATCAAAAAATGTTTTTGTGTAAAATGGCTATTTTCTTGCTAACTGTAATTTTTTTTTAAATAATAATAATAAACAGTTTTTATATTCGTATATACATGAAACCATATCAGGAAAACCAAAGTTATTAAAACATACCTAATTTTAAATAAATACAATGAACAACATAGACTTTATCAAAAACTACCGAACCGGAGGTGACATGACAGATGTCACCTCCTAGATAAAAACGTGAAAAATGACGACAAAAACGAATTGAAGAAGATGTTGACGAGATTAGCAGCTCGCCGCGCACGCCTACCACCTCCGGAGTCGTCGCTCAGCTCCGCCCCGCCGCTGCCGGAATCCAGCCCCATCGAGAGTGCTGTGGCACCGGCCGTAGCAGTTGCGTCGAGCTCGAGCGACGAATATTTTTCCCCGCCGACGTCGCCAACACCTGTACGTCGGCAGGGGAGAGGCCGGCCACCGAGGAGCTTGGGACTTAGGGGCCATGCGGCCCCGAGCCGGGTCCCCGCTGCCGGTGGTTGTGTGCAGCGCATGAGATGGACTCAGTCTATGAACGAGAACGTCATGCGCGCATACTACGGGTCTACAGAGGGGGGAACTAACCTCACTGCGTACCGTGATAGGTTGCTGTCTCTGTTCCAGGAACTGGAACCAACCGTCAACGTCTCGGCCCAACGACTGTCGGATCAGGTGCGGATCATCCAACGCAATCACAGGTTGGACGACATCGCACTTGAAAGGCTGCGCTCAGAGGTACTGAGCAACCAAATCGTCTCGACTCTGGCACAAACCGCGGCACATGCGTCGTCTATTGATGCCATCCCGCCGCGGTCCAATCATGTTGAAGAAGATGATGATAGGGTTGACGCAGTAAGTAGCCAGTGCAACGTCCGACTGAGGAGCGCACTGGAGGATGCGTTTCGCGAGTATAGGTCAACTCCAACCGAACTTAGACCCCGAATACCACGGCTACCTATGCACAAAAAAAATAGGGCGTTGGTGTGTGCCTTGGACTCGCAGCTCAAGAATTTCTTCGAGAGCAGCGAGGATAGTTGTCTTGTGTTGAACTTGAGCGATATGTTATAATTTGCGTTTATCGACCCCCCTCTGGGGATTTTATTAGTTTCGAATCGGTAATGGAAGATACTCTCAATAGGTTAAAATCAAATAACAAAAGTATTATCTTATGTGGAGATTTCAATATTAATATTTTAGATGTTACTCCATTAAGTATTAGACTTCTCAATCTTTTGAGGTCTTATAATGAACCTACTAGGATCACAGCTTCTTCGTCAACTTGTCTTGATAATTTATTTAGTGATTGTGATGCCAAAAATAAATTAGTGTTAACTGACTTAACGTCCGACCACTGTGGTTTATTAGCTAGCTTCCCCATGCCATTACATAAAAAGCCACATAAATTTGAATGCAGGCCTTATACAGCTAGTCGTTGCAAAATGTTTAAAAATAATATAGCTCATAGAATTACACCATCGATAGTAGAATACGAGAATCCTAATGAAATTTATGGTGCCCTTTTTGATGTTGTGCAAAAAGAGTACCAATCCACTTTCAAGAACAAAACTATTAACATTAATGGATCCTCTGTTGGCTTTAACCAATGGGCTACTCCCGGTATTTATAAAAGTAGAGCGAGACTATACGAGTTATATGGTTTGAAAAAATACAGGTTTGATACTCCCTTCCTAGAGTATGTCAAAACTTATTCAAAATTATTCAAAAAGATTAGTGCTTTTGCTAAATCAAAATTTTTAGGCGATACAATAAAAAATTCTACTAATAAAGTAAAAAGCACTTGGAAAATTATTAATAATGAAACGGGAAAATCGGTTAAACAAGAAAAACTACTTGAGATTATGGTCGACAACAAATTAGTTAATAAAGCAGCTGACGTAGCTGAGGCATTTAATGAGTTTTTTGCCAACATACCGATAACTACGACTCGCTCCTTAAATTCGTCCTCGTCTAAAGCTGAAAACCTTTTGCACAGTAGTGTACCTAAATGTAGTCCCTTATTTAGTTTCGAACATGTAACCCCGCGTGATGTAGTTAATGTTTTTAATACACTTAAGTCTAAAAACACCGGTGATTATTGGGGCATCTCCACTAAACTTATAAGTAATATAATAGACATCGTAGCCCCCTATCTAGCTGTTACTTTTAATAAATGTGTTGATTTAGGAACTTTTCCTGACCTCATGAAGAGTAGTAAAGTCATACCATTATTTAAATCAGGTAATAAGAATGACGTTGGCAATTTCAGGCCTATTTCTATCTTACCTGCATTTAGCAAAATATTTGAAAAGTTAATACTCAAGCAGCTGCTAAGACATTTTAATTTAAATAGCCTCCTCCATAATGAGCAATATGGCTTTACAAAAGGTCGTTCAACTACAGATGCGGGTGTTGCTCTGTTGAGACACATATTTGATGCATGGGAGAAATCACAGAATGCTATTGGAGTTTTCTGTGATCTCTCCAAAGCCTTTGATTGCGTGCACCATGACACGCTTTTGCGTAAATTACGTCATTACGGTGTCCAAAACGAAGCTCTCAACGTAATTATTTCGTATTTACAAAATAGGGTCCAATGTGTAGATGTTAATGGTGTGAAATCATCCGGGCTACCAGTTCAGTTAGGTGTTCCGCAAGGCTCAATACTGGGTCCATTCTTGTTCTTAGTTTACATTAATGATTTACCATTCCATTTGACGGGCATCTGTGATGTTGTACTGTTTGCAGATGATACCTCTCTTATTTTTAAAGTAGACAGGAATAGACAAGATTTTGACGACGTAAACAGTGCACTCTCAATAGTTACAGATTGGTTTACGTCAAATAACTTAGTTCTCAATGCCAAGAAAACCAAATGTGTAAAGTTCGCCTTACCGAATGTTAGAAACCTAGGACCCAACATCGTCTTAGATAAAGAGGTGCTTGAAACTGTAGGCTCGGCAATTTTTCTAGGACTAACAGTAGATGCCAAACTTCAGTGGGGACCTCATATATCAAGTCTAGCAGGAAGGCTCAGTTCGGCTGCCTACGCCGTCAGGAAAGTAAGACAATATACTGACGTTGATACAGCTCGTTTAGTCTATTTTAGTTATTTTCACAGCGTTATGTCCTACGGTATTCTGCTGTGGGGCAAAGCCGCTGATATACAAAATATATTTGTCCTTCAAAAGCGAGCTGTTCGAGCAATTTACCAGCTAGGTGCCAGAGCTTCTCTAAGAGATTTCTTTAAAGATATTGGTATTCTCACGGTTGCATCACAATTCATCCTTGCCAACATTTTATATATTAGGCAAAATTTACACTTGTACACTAAAAATAGTGATATTCACAGTGTTAACACTAGAAATAAGGACAAACTACGTGCCCCCTTTCACCGGCTTCATAAGGTTCATAACTCATTTGTTGGGCTTGGTATAACCTTTTATAACAAGTTACCCTCTTCTTTTCTAGACTTGCCTTTTAATGCGTTTAAAGCTCAACTAAAATCCAACCTTTGTTCAAAGGCATACTATTCTATCAACGACTACTTAGACGATAAGAATAGTTGGTCACCCTAGTTTAACGCAAGACAATGTTTATGTTCCTTCTCCAGAATTAGCTTACTGCAGAACCCAGCAATGCATAAATGTGTAAGCTGTCACGCCCTTTATGCCTGGAGGCTTTTATTTGGGTAGTAAGTTTTTTTTATTTACATTTTAATTAATTATTTTTTAGCTTGAGTACGTATAGTTTTTATTATATTTGTTGGTATATTGGCGTGGCTAGCTGACATATTATGGCAAATAATTAAATTTTATGTTCTGGTTTTGTAATGTTAATTACCGAACATAAGTACCTAGTATTGTATACATTCAAGTATTTTTTTTTAAATTGAACAGACAGCTGTGCTGCTGGGGAGTTTGTTGCGCCACTTCTTCTTCCCAGCAATAGCACTAGGAAGTGGTGAAGGGCGGGCGTTTTTGGGGGACTGTCTTTTGTAATTTTGACGTTCAAAAAGTGCTGATTCTCAGCCTAATTTGAATAAATGACTTTTGATTTTGATCTCGTTGATACACACTCGATCCTGTATTGCGCGGCTGTGGCGGCATGTCGTTTAGCTAACGTCAAGTTCCCAAATTGTGACGCAGCTACTCGACCAAAACCAGCCGTACCAGCCTGGCAATGCAGGATCGAGCGTCGTATCGATGGGGCCAGGGTACTCATCGGCAAACTATACTGCTTCAGGGAGGGCAATACACGACCACGAGTGATGCGCTTTGTGAGACAGGCATTTTCGGGGACTGGAATCAGCCCTCGGGAATACATGTCCAATGTCACAGAGCGCATCGACTTCCTGAAGCAGAAAGTTTGTGCATGGGCGAGTCGTATTCGGCGGTATAAGCGGCGGGTTGATCGGTACACGCAGAATCGTATGTTCCAGAGCGATGAGAGGTGGGTATATAGAGCTTGGGAGCGACCTGAACAAAACGTGACGGACGTGTGCCGCCCGGATGATGCCACCACGAGTGCATTCTGGCGCAGTATCTGGTCGGTGCCCGTCTGTCACGCTGAGGGTGGTTGGATGCGGGATGTCGAGCGAGTGTGTGGAGCTATACCAGAAATGGGACCAGTCCTAATTACGCCATTAGACGTTGCCAGAGCAGTCCGTCCGTTACCGAATTGGAAATCACCGGGACCGGACGGACTGCATAACTTTTGGTTAAAATGGCTAATTAGTTCACACACTTGCCTGGCATCTCAGTTCCAGTCATCCTTAGAGTCTGGGTCGCTACCACAGTTTCTAACAACAGGCGTTACCCACCTGCTCCATAAGTCAGTTAGTCCCGCGGAACCCAAGAATTATAGACCGATCACGTGTTTGTCGACGGTTTATAAACTTCTTACATCCATTTTGAGAGTGAAAATTAACACGCACATTGACAGTCACTCGATTATGTCTGCCTCTCAAAATGGATGTAGGAATGGATCCCGCGGTACTAAGGAGCTACTCCTCATAGACATGGCCATTAGCCAACAGGTTCGCCGATCCCGCAAGGATATGTCGACATGTTGGATAGATTATAAGAAGGCCTACGACTCGGTGCCACATACATGGCTCATGAGGGTGCTGGAGTTGTACAAGATAGATGCAACTCTACGCACCTTCCTTGAGTCGTGTATGGGACAATGGAAGACGGTCCTTCGCTATCCAGGGTGTCGACAGATCCAGGGGAATGATGAGCCTGTATGGAATAAGCGGGGAATATTTCAGGGCGACAGTTTGAGTCCACTTTGGTTCTGCTTGGCCCTGAATCCTCTAAGCACACTGCTGGAGGACTCAGGTCTAGGCTACCGGTTGAGGAGAGGTGGTCAGGTCATATCTCACCTCCTCTACATGGATGATTTGAAACTCTTTGCCCCTAAAAAATTGCATCTGATGAAGCTACTGAAGGTAACTGAAACTTTCAGTAGTGCCATCAGGATGGAATTTGGTGTGGACAAATGTGCAGTCATGCATGTAAAGGGGGGGGAGATTATGGAATCCGAGGGAATTCCACTTTCGGATTCCATACACCTTAGATCCCTCTCCTCATCCGAAAGCTATAAGTATTTGGGTATGTCGGAAGCGTTAGGCATCAACGATGCTGACATGAAGCAATCGTTGAAGGAGCGCTTCTTTTGTCGCCTGAAGAAGGTATTAATTAGTCTTCTTTCGGGCGGAAATAAGGTGCGCGCCTTCAATGGTTGGGTCATGCCGGTTTTGATGTACTCTTTCAGCATACTCAAATGGACTCAGACTGAACTCGACGCCCTGGATAGAAGGGTCCGTACACTGCTGACCGCAAACCGGATGCATCACCCACGATCATCGGTGATGAGACTGTATATCCCGCGGAAATGTGGGGGTCGAGGATTTTTAAATGCGAAGACCCTCCACAACCGCGAGGTGTGCAGTCTCAGGGAATATTTTTTAAAAGTCGAAGTGGGTATGCACCGTGATGTGGTCGCAGTGGACAAGGGGCTCACCCCGCTCTCCATGGCGAAAGAGAACTGGCGCAAACCTGTAGTACTTACTACCGATGACCGCAAGAAGGTATGGCAAAGCAAGGAGCTTCACGGGCGCTTCTATCGGGCTCTTCATGAGCCCGGTGTAGATTTCTTAGCGTCCGTATCCTGGCTACGTTTTGGTGACCTCTTCGGGGAAACTGAAGGTTTTGTCTGTGCAATTATGGACGAAGTTATCTTGACGAATAACTACCGGAGATATATTATGAAGGACGGGACGGTTGACGTGTGTCGGGCATGCCACCGTCCGGGTGAGTCCATCAGACATATTATCTCTGGTTGTTCTCGTCTGGCTAACAGCGAGTACTTGCACAGGCATAACCAAGTCGCCAGGATTATTCACCAGCAACTTGCTTTGAAATATAAACTTGTCGACTCTGAGCTACCATATTACAAGTATGTGCCCGACCCAGTTCTCGAAAATGGCCAGGTCACGTTGTACTGGGATCGATCTATCATCACTGACAGGACTGTTGTCGCCAACAAACGTGATATAGTGGTGATAGATCGATTAGTGCGCAGCGCAATGATTGTCGATGTTACCATTCCACATGACGGGAACCTCGTGAAAGCTGAGAAAGATAAACAAATCAAATATCTTGACTTAGCACACGAGGTTGTTGACATGTGAGCTCAACTATCATTGTGCCGATTGTCGTATCGGCCAATGGCCTGATGGCCGAAAGCCTCGATCAACATCTATCGAGGCTCTCGTTAGGCGGTTGGATCAAGGGCCTGATTCAGAAGGTAGTACTCCTCGATACGGCTCGCATTGTGAGGAGGTTTCTGTCTCTGGAGCCCTAACCACCGGTAGCTTGGACCCTACTCCCGACACCGGTGGATCACTATTTTTTTATATTTTTAAATGTTTTTTTTTATACTAATATTTAAAAATGTATAAAAATAAGAAAAGTAAATAAATAAACGACATAATAATAATATCCCTGGACATTTCACACAGCACCATTTGTCCCAAGCTAAGCAACCTAATGCTTGTGTTATGGTAACAAGATGGCTGATAAACTACTTATATACAATTTTTTTTTTTTTGTAAATACATACATATTATAGATAGAAAAACACCCAGACTCGGAACAAATACATGTAGGTCATACAAATATTTGTTCCGTGCGGGAATCGAACCCGCGACACGCAGCGCAGCAGTCAATCGCTTAACCACTGGTTTTTATTCATAATATCTTTTGCTGTGCCCGACAGGGTCCACGATTGTTACCTACCAAATAAATGTTTACCACCTAAGCCTACATTGTGGAATGCAATAAAGTATTGAGTATTGAGTAACCGTGCCGTCACAATCTGTGAATGGGGATCAAAAGTACTGGCGATGATCGCGGACCGGATGGACTGCCCATACATACGGCACTGCTGTGATAGGCATGTTGCCGTCAGCAGGGCCCGTTAGATGTTGCCTTTTTATTTTATTTTATTTATTTTTATTTGCCTTTGTATGTCTGTATTTGTATTGTTATTTGTGTGTACTCTACATATGAGTTAATGTTGCTCGAAATAAATGTATTTTATTTTATTTTAAAATTCCATAAAAAATTATGGATAGTCTCCTAAGACCATTTTCGTGTAGCTGCAACGGATAAGGTACTTCCCCTTACTGCCCCGCTGAAAGTTTCCACCTTTTATATGCGTGGAGCCATACATAATATTATACTTTTATTTAATAACGCTGTTTTATTGCTTGGTAAACATACTCGTATTTTGAATTTGTATCTTCTGCGTAACTTATTACACGACTGCCCAAAAAGGAGTGTAATGTATTCAGGGTTGATGTGTGTTTGTATGTATACGAGATTCTTTATTCCACCATATCTTTTAAATGCCTGAACAGATTTGGATGTATGAGGTATCGTTAGTTCTTCGAATCCTTACGTTAATCCTTACATCATCCCGAGTGACACTGGCTATATATTTTTTTGAAAAAAACTAATATTGCGGCAATATGGCTCCATTTTGAAAAGTGAAAAAAAAGCCACCTAGCATAAATAAAGCTTGTCACTAAAATGTATAAAATAAATCATTAAAAAAAAAAAAAAAACACGACTGCCCTGCCAAAAAACGAACTAAAAAGTAAAAAACAAGTTGAACAGACAACAGATAAATAAAATTGTCCTTGCAGTCGGGGGACCTCTTAAATTAGAAAGTGTTCCACAGAATGGTCCCCCAGACCAGTGTATTATGAATTATGATATCATACACAAAGATTGTTGAAGTGTGTGCCGGTTCGGCGCAAATAATGAAAAAATTGCATTTTTTAAATGAGAAGAAGTTACTCTGCAATTGCTACTTTCTACACAGGCACACAGACAGGCAGTTAACTTGGTGATGGCCAAGGTCGCCTTGCTACATCAATGACCATTGTGTAATGTACACAAACCGAGAGAGGACGGTTGCGTCATAGCACTCATAGCGATGAAACGGTTGCGCTATAGTCACTGGCATTGCGGACAAATATAAACATTATTACAACATACGTCAAGTTGCACGTGATTTTTTGCTGTAGGTACTCATTTAGTTAACTTAAAATCACTCAATTACTGCTGTGCTAAGGCGTCACATGCACTTGGCTCTCGCTCTGTGCTTCAAGATACAATCTCGATGGTATATTCGCAGTTGAACTGTTGTTGTGGTGAAATGCGTTTTGCGAAATTAGTTTACAAGCTATGTTTCAGAACTGGTGTCGACGTGGGGTGGCGTGGGGTGGCGCAGGGTGGCGCGGGGAGGGCGGCAGTGCGGAAGCACAAATGTCAAGGGCGCGCCGCACACCCGCGGCTGGCAACGGCGCAAGTGACATCACTTATATCTCCGTGTCACGGACTCACGGCGCACGACGGCAGCCCGGCACGGCACCACGAGCAGCACGGGGTCTGCTGCTCATGGTGGTGGCGGACACCGCGCGACAGCAATTGTGCATATCTACACCTTTTCGATGCTAACCCAAGAGCCAAGACACCCCCAAACGAAGCCAAGTGTGTCGCGCATAGTTAGTTGTTTTTATAATTAGGTACTACAGATTTTATGTGAACAGACTTCCGTCAGGAGGATGAGTGAAGCCTTCTACTCGCTCGCTCTAGTGAACTACGTAAATGTCTATTAAGTATATGTTCTCAAATTACGATGTATATTTTTAATTTATTTTTAACATACTTCTTTGACATAATCTTTTTATTATTCAACATTATAATGTATACAGACAATTCTATTTTCAACTCTTCATTAGTGGTTGTAATGATCTTTTTGATAGATTCTTTTATATTTTGTAATTGTAAGGACTTTGTAGGCCTTGTAGACTTTAGATCTGTAGACCATTTTTTTATTTTATTATGTATGTACTTGTTGACAGGCCTACGCTGTCCGAGGAGGCAAAACGACGGGGCGTAACTCCGCTGCCGCGAGAAATCACGGTACGTACGAATAAGTCCCCTCTTTGAGGAGTGGCTAGAGAGTCGCTACGGCGCCCTCACCTTCCACCTGACACAGGTCCTCACCGGACACGGTTGTTTCGGGAGGTTCCTGTTCAGGATAAAGCGGGAGGAAACGCCAGGGTGTCACCACTGTGTGGATCGCTCGGAGGACGCGGTGGAGCATACGGTGGAGGTCTGCCCGGCTTGGGCGGAGCACCGCCGCGTCCTAGTGGCGGCGATCGGCGGCGACGATCTCTCGCGTTCGGCCCTGGACCAGGGCCCCAAGTCTGCTAATTTCAATAACATGTCCCACTATTACGATTCAATCGAGAGTCAATTATAATTCAATTATCATTAGGACAAAATGCGTATTCTGCTGAAACTTAAATGTGGTGTCAATTGAATTGTAATAGAGAATCGTAATTGAATTGCAATGGTGTCAGTTGAATATTTCGCGGTGTTGCCTATTAAAATCTACCACGACACTGAATGAATGAATAAGTTAGGTATAATTTATTTTAAATATTTTTTTTTCATTTCTGTGAGTGAATTACGACTTATAATAAACTAGCTGACCCGGCAAACGTTGTTTTGCCATATAAATTATTTCTAGCTGCCCGGCGCTACTTCGTTCGCGTGGTGTCCTACCCCCTACCCTACCCAACTCCTACCCTACTCCTACCCTTCTCCTACCCTACTCCTACGCTACTCCTACCCTACTCCTACCCTACTCCTACCCTACTCCTAACCTACTCCTACCCCACTCCTACCCCACTCCTACCCTACTCCTACCCTAGTCCTACCCTACTCCTACCCTACTCCTACCCTACTCCTACCCTACTACTACCACCCTACTCCTACGCTACTACTACCACCCTACTCCTACCGATGTTAACCATTTGTCATTATTTCTGAACGCACGCATAAATATTTGAGGAACTTCTATTCAAATCTGCTTAATACACTTTTCAACCTTTTTAATTGATTTAAAAAAATACAGACAAAAGTTTATTCACCCTTTTTAAATAGTTTACACAAAATAATTTCTGAACGCATGCATAAATGTCAATCACAGTATTTGACAGGATGACAGGAGGAACACAAATGTTTGAAATGTACGAAACAAAGGAACATAATTAAATGGAAAATGATTGATTTTCATAATTATGTATTCGTCAAGTTTTCATTGTTTTTAAAATGTATTCTGCTATTCAGGGCGGAGACAAATCCAACGAAACAAAAACCATGAAAATTGATCCAGCCGATCTCGAGTTATAAATGTTGTAACAAACCCGTCTTTGTTTTATATACATATATAGATATCTATCTATATCTATATATATAATATTCAAAGTCCTGACTGACTGACTGACTGAGACATCAACGCACAGCCTAAACCGCTGGTCCTAGAGATATGAAATTTGGAGGGTGTATTCTTCGTGAAGAGTTCGAAAAACTCCTTCTTAGTGTATACCTACACTAAGAAGGAGTTTTTCGACATTTCACCTCTAAGAGGGTAAAATGGAGGGATTTTGTTTGTATGAAAAATCTTATTCCTTGAGTTAATAAACTTGAAACTTGCCACGAATACTTATCTAAGTAAATTATGAAGTTGGGCATTTTTTGTTTTTATAAACTACCCCTAAAAGGGGATTGGGGGGTTTCAAAGTTTGTATGGAAGAATTTTAGCGCGCGGTCCGATTTAGTCGAAACTCAGTATTTATACCTAAAATTGAAGGGAAAGTATAATGTGTATCAGGGTTTTTCGAAAATCTACCCCTGACGGCCTGAAAAGGGGTAGTCAATTTTACAGGGGAGGATTTTACAGTGTGGGTTGATTAACTCGAAAATTGGTATAAATAATCTTTGAGTCAAGTTATGAACACATCCCAAATGATTTTTCAAAATTCCACCCCTGTGGGGGTGAAAAGCGGGGATAAAGTTTATATGAAAAATCTTATTCGTTAGGTTAATAATCTTGAAAATTGGCATGAATACTCGCCTAAGTAAGCAGTAAAGTTTATCATTATTAGTTTTTCAAAACTACCCCTCAAAGGGGATATAGGGGTGCTAAAGTTTGTGTGGAAGAATTTGAACGCGCGGTCCGATGAACTCGATACTTGGCAATATTTGCCTTAGTAATTAATACAAATGGTCACTTTTTACTTTAAAAAAACTCCTCACAGAGGATTTAGGGGGTGAAAAAGTTAATAGGTAAAAAGTAAAAGAAAAAATTTAAACCCCTCGGACAGATTAACTCGAAACTCGGTAAGTATTAATACTTAAAACAAAAAATCAAAAGTATATATTTTAAGGGTTTTTCAATAATCGTCTTACCGGAGTAGAAAAGGGTAATAAAGTTTAAGGGGTGGATTTTACCGCTTGCTTCCATTAGGTAACTCGAAAATGGGTATAAATAATCTTTAAGTCATACAATGGGAACGTACCAAACGCATTTTTAAAAACAAAGCTAGTCGTGGTAAAACGGGACAACAAGGTTTATTTAAAAAATCGAATTCATTTGATCTTGAACGATCGATGAACTTTAAAATTAACCCGAATTAAATAAATAAATGATAAAGATCGTAAACATACATCTTTGATATTTTTAGAGTAAAGTACACGCGGACGAAGTCGCGGGCAGAGTGCTGTACTATATATTATTATTATAAATTCTGACTGTATGTTGCATTTTCACACCTAACGGATTTCGATAAAATTTGGTAAAGGGATAGATAGCATCCTGGGGAAGGACATACTTTTTATCCGGGTAGCACGTTCCCGTGGAATAATTTCCGACATCCACGCGGGCGAAGCCGCGGGCAGAAGCTAGTATTGTCTATAATGAAATGCCGTCTCGATAGAATAAGACCAAATGTTGTAAAATACATTACTTATAATACGGGGACTGTGTTGCCAAAGTCAAAAATTTGATGCTGTCGCGGAAATGTCACTTTCAATTCAACCAACTTGTCAAAATGTCTAGTGACTGTTGATCAGTACTTTTAAAAAGTTTTTAAAAGTTAAAAACGAGTAAGTATTTGCAAAATGACAAATTAAATACTGAAAATATTTGTAAAAGTTAATTCAAATTCGTTGACTGCAATTATTACGAGGCAATAAATAGTTATATACTTACTAGCTGACCCGGCAAACGTTGTTTTGCCATATAAATTATTTCTAGCTGCCCGGCGCTACTTCGTCCGTGTGGTGTGCTACCCCCTACCCTACTCCTACCCTACTCCTACACTACTCCTACCCTACTCCTACACTACTCCTACCCTACTCCTACACTACTCCTACCCTACTCCTACTACTCCTGCCCTACTCCTATCCTACTCCTACCCTACTTCTATCCTACTCCTACCCTACTCCTACCCTGCTCCTACCCTACTCCTACCGTACTCCTACCCTACTCCTACACTACTCCTACCCGTCTCCTACCCTACTCCTACCCTACTCCTACCCTACTCCTACCCTACTCCTAACCTACTCCTAACCTACTCCTACACTACTCCTACCCTACTCCTACCCTACCTACTCCTACCCTACTTCTACCCTACTCCTACACTATTAAAAACCCCTTTCATAATACGTGCTTCAATTAGAGTGGACCCGAGTCTAGCGTACCGAAGGGACGATCGTCAAATGTTTGACATGAAAGTAGGTAGAACAGTTTATATGGGAAAATGAAATTGCAATTAAATAATATTGCGATCATAAATTGAGACGTAAGCTATCTTTCAAGTTGGATCAAACTGCACATGTTGTGCGAATTTTATTATAATCGGTTAAGTGGTTTAGGAGTCCATTGAGGGCAAACATTGTGACACGAGATTTATATATATTAAGATTGTGTAACTCTTTTAGGCGGACTGACCGAATAGACTTCCTGGAAGCGCTGCCACTTTACTAACCTGCAAATTAGGTGATATCGCACCCTTGTTGTCGAAGAAGTGGAGTCAACTTTTCACAAAGCGCCTTGCTTGTTCTTTTCCGAGTCGGAACGTTTTGATAAATTCTGACTCAGGTAAATCACGAAACGGATCTACACTGCCTCATTGTAGCTCGGGATTTGCGACGTTGCCGAGCCAATTCTAATGATCGCTGTCGTCGACGGCGATCATTAAAATTGGCTAAAGCCGAAATACGCCAACGTAAACTTGGTGATGGCCTTATTCTTATTTTAAATTACTAAAATTATACAACAATTTAAACGCTACGCGTAACGATCTATCGTTGTTGAATTGTACTTCAATGGTAAGATTGTCATTGAGAGACGATTCACATAAATGTCAAACAAACGTCAAATAACGAGCGGACTACCAATAATTGTAAGATCGAGACACAACTGTGACACGATTAAAGAGCAGAATAGCAATTTGTTCAATAGCGATTGAGTGGCAGTTCGATGATATATGTATATTTCAATGGAACACCATTGGTCTTAAATGAGTAGTAGAATACCAAATGTGCCAAACTATTCAATCGAGATGCAATTGAGATTCAATTGAAGCATTTGTAAATTAGCAGACTTGGGGCCCAGGTATTGTGTAACTCGACAAAATTTACGGATTTACGAAAGTCAATGGAGTTGGTCAAACAAATGAGTATCTGTTTCTTTAGTATCTGAAGGAGCAGGTAACGGGTTTCGAGACAGCAAGTTCAACATGTTCCATACTGCGCCCCTCCTTATAAATGATGTCGAAATCATATGCTTGGAGAAACGCCCACCATCTGAGGACACGAGGTGATAAATCGGTCTTAGCTTTGGAAGCTTTTAGGAAAGTACAGTCAATCCAATCGGCATTCAAGTTTTCAAACGTCCTAAACAGACTGGATCTTCTTTTGCACAAATCCTGATATTAGCTCGTATTATAACGAAAAGATTTCTTTAACTGACCGAATTATTATTCAGTATTTTATCCTAGTATTTTCGCAATGTCGATTTTTCCAATTACGTACCTATTGAATGGTGACGCGACGCACCTAAACGCGACTGGTACGCAATAAATGAGTCCGTGTAAAGTAGGAGCGCAGGTGGACAGCACAGGACTTACCAGAGGCAGTCCAGCATGATAGAGACATGCACGTGGCGCCCGCGGGGCTGCACTCACCTGCAACAAACAAACACCAGTCATTGACAGGACTGCGCAAAGTGCGCAACGTACGCACTGCAATACATATAATAACGACCCTAAACGAAAAAAAAAAACGATTATATAGTGCACGATTAGGGGACACTAGCGCCTCAGGCATCTGGCCGAACGACTCACATAACGTTATACGTTATTTAGTAGGAATACTGAAATAAACCTCCGACTGCAAAAAGAGTTAGCATCTTTAAATATCTATGCGGACGTGTACTCGCCACGAAAAACACGAATCCAGAGACTACTCATAAATCTTTGAATTTAATGAAATATCAGCAGAATATTCTCTCAAGAAAAACAACACGTTCGTAGCCAATGAAGAGTTATTTATAACATAACATTTGGAATGTTCTGAAATAAAGTTATCAGTAACACAATTGCAATTTTAGGAAGGAGCCCTTGTAAGTGCTTGATTATTGTAAACGATGGAGAAGAAGGCGTTTAACAGTTGAAGGTTTATTTACAAGGCACATGTGCGGGAGGGGGGGTCCTCAGCCTACAAGGACGTACTCTGACCTTATTGCTGGTTCTTCAGCAAGGTCAGATGCGTAGTGCTCGCACGCTATAGGCGTGCGTGAAGGCCTAGCACCTAGCACGTACTCGGTACTAAACGTATTCGATACAATTCGATTTTTCATTTTCGTCTTATTTCCGTGTCGTCGGTAATTTGATTTAACTACTTGTACTTTATATTGTTTGAGCCCAATAGGGTCACCTATTGGGCTCAAACAATATAAAGTTGATTGCGGAATCAGTGTCATTCTCTAGGTCATCAAAGGTGCAAGTGAACGGGCACTTAGGACACTCCAGCAAGTGAACGGGCACTTAGGACACTCCAGCAAGTGAACGGGCACTTAGGACACTCCAGCAAGTGGGACATGGCCTGATGAAGTATTTTTAACCGACTTCAAAAAAAGGAGGTTCTATATTCGACACGTATGTATGTATGACCGCGATTTTCTCAAAAAACTACTGATCCGATATGGATGGGACTTTCGTTATTTAAATGCATATTTTTCAGGGAAGGTTTTTAGTATATAATATATTAGGATCTGATAAAGATCTTTGGAGATAGACAATGGAACTCTTCAATAACTAACAGAAAATGACCCGCGACTGCTGCGATCGAAAGTCTATGTATTTTTTACACTAGTCCATAATATAGCATCACGCCTGTACCGTTTTAGGGGGTAAATAAATGTACACTACACCCTCATTTTGTAACTTCTTTACGTTAACATTTCGGCCACAAAACCAACGATTTTCCGTCCCGAGCCCATATTTATCCCAATTAATCAAAAAATTTAGACAAAAAAGTATTTAGACAGTATTAAGACTATTAAAAATACGTAAACAATCACGAAATATTTACAATAGCAACACCCTAATTTACATAAAAAAAGACTTTAGATAGTCTAATGTAGTTGAGATTTGGCGCCGACATGAACAATAAAAATATAAGAGCTGGTATTAATTTATTATTTGGGTTTTGTAATTAGATCCTAAATTATTGTTTTAAAATTAAGAAAAGGTGTTATGTAAAGTGAAGTGAATAAAATATTATTTTATTTACTTTAGAGTTCGTGTTTTTTTGAAAGCAAAATAATCGCCTCCTTTGAGAAAAAAATATATTTCCATTGGTGTTAGACACACGGAGCCACGAGCGGAAAATGTGTCGTTTCATTTCGCGCTGTTTTACATAACCTCTAATCATTGACCCGCTGCATTGATAAATGTAAAACGTTTATGCAATTAAGCGTGTTAAAGTTGTTATAAAAAATTATGGTTCTATAAAAGCGGAAAACAGCGGATTCGACAATCCATCTGCGACATATACACAATTATAACGTACAAAATTACTCGTGAAAACCATAACCCTTCTTGGCGGTCTGGTAATTAGCATTGACGATTTCTATTTTATTTATAACTCTGTGGCGTCATGGCGTGCGTCAGCTGCGTGTGACAACACCATGAATGTTTAGCTGTGATTTGTTAATAAATATCAGACTATCTCACGCACACACATCTGCATTCTGCTGAATTCTGCATGGTCCTCACATGTCTGACCAAGACGATGATTGGACTTTGAAGAGAGGTGTTTCTCCTCAGATTAGACAGATAGGAAACCAGGATATCATAAAGTAAAAAAATGTGCTTGTACATTCGGCTCCAGAGAAAAGGAACCCCCTTTGTTAATGACATCAAACCCCTTAAGTTTTTTGTAGTATACCGTGAATGGCGCGTTGGTCTAGTGCAGCTATACTCTAAGTGTGTTCCGCGGAACCCTAGGGTTCCGCGATACCTCTGTAGAGGTTCCTCAAGAATTTAGAAAAAAAATCAAAACACCTCTCTCTGGTCGAACGTTTTGACACCGCGGCCGCGCGTATGTATATTTATTTATTTATTTGTATTTGTATAAACATGTGTTACAATAACTGGTACAATATCTCATAACTTTGGTATCAACATGTATACTTGTAGGTATACTTGTGAGCGCGCAGTCCCTTTGATAAAAGCCGCCTCTGTATTAGACGCTATAGTTGTCAACAAGCGACTTTCGACTCTAACTTAAAAAAATAAAGTCGAGATTGTTTACAACGTAATTTTTATATTTCTCTTTTTATTTTTGCTTTTTGTTTATCAAAGGCGCCGACTCGAGTATTTTCGAGAATATTCGAGATCGAGTCTAGGACTAAGTATAAAAGCGGCGATCGCGTGTCGCGCCTCGTCAGTCAGTTGACAATTAGCGTTCGGAGCGATAAGTTCCTGCCTACCTACTTATAAGCTTGCTAGCGAGAAACTAGTGTTCATTGTTCTACTGCCTGCTGTATTCGTTGTCTCAGTTTTATACATTTCTTCATTGTACTAAACTTAGTCTCTTATACGCAGTAACGATTGTGCATTATTTAGACCCCACTATCCTGACGTGTAACATTATAAATAAAGAAGAATGGAACGTTGGCTTAAAGGTGTTAAACGTGTTGCAACAACATCTTCTAATGACGCTGAATGTTCAAAAGCAGTACGCACGGAGAATATAGCAATCACCGATCCAGACGATGATGCCGCGACGTCAAGCTCGACGGTTTCAAAGACGAAAAAAAGGAAGTATGATGAATCATATATCAGTTTCGGATTTGTTGATTCCAACGGCTCACCTCTCTGCATGCTATGTAGTAAACTGCTTCCTAATAGTTCCATGGCACCTGCCAAATTGCGCCGACATTTAGAAACTGTGCACCCCGAGTCTAAAGACAAGAATAAAGAATTTTTTGTTCGTAAAAAAGATCAGTTATTGGAAAGTCAAAAAAATATGATGCATGTAACACAAACTATCAACGAAAAGGCCACGGAGGCATCATATTTAGTTAGCTATCGCATTGCACAAGCAGGTGAAGCGCACACTATCGCTGAGAATTTAATAAAGCCATGTGTATTAGACATAACAAAATGTATGCTCGATGAAAAATCTGCAAAGCATCTTTCTACTGTGCCGCTATCAAACGATACTGTTTCACGGCGAATCCATGATCTGGCAAGCTACGTCAAACAAGAACTAGTTACACGTCTACAAAAAACACGATTCGCCTTGCAAATGGACGAGTCAACTGATGTCGCTGGTTTGGCTATCTTGCTGGTTATCGTGAGATATCCATATGAAAGTTCTTTTAAAGAAGACATGCTTATGTGTTCACCGCTGCTCACAAACACTACCGGGGAAGAAATTTTTAATAAAATAAATATATTTTTTGAAGAAAATAATATCAGTTGGAACAATTGCATTGACATTTGTACAGATGGGGCCAAGGCGATGACAGGTAAAACAGCAGGAGCAGTGTCACGAATAAAAAATAAAGCGCCTAATTGTAGTTCCAGCCATTGTATTCTGCATAGACAAGCACTTGCGATGAAGCAAATGCCGTCAAATCTAAAATTAGTTATGGATGAAGCGGTAAAAATAATTAATTTTATCAAATCACGACCACTACAATCCCGATTGTTCTCATTATTGTGTGAAGATTATGGCAGCAAACATAAAACACTGCTGCTCCATACAGAAGTGCGATGGCTGTCTCGAGGTAAAACTTTAACAAGGCTATTTGAACTTAGAGCCGAGTTACAAATGTTTCTTTCAGCAGATACTTCTTTTAATTTGAAGGACCGTTTGTATGATAAAACTTGGTTGTTCCGATTGTCTTTTATGGCGGATATCTTTCAAAAACTGAACGAATTGAATTTATCATTGCAAGGTAAACAGACAACAGTGTTTCAGGCCTATAACAAAATAACTGCCTTCAAAAGAAAATTAGATTTTTGGATTATTTGCGTTGGTAAGAAAGAAATAGAAAGCTTTACGTCACTCAGTGAGTTTGTTAGCGATAACGACTCAGAAATGTTTCAAAATGATGTGTTTGGAGAATTGGTCCAATATCTCAGATCGATGCGCGCATCTTTTGAAAAGTATTTTCCCGAAGAACAGAATACAAAAATGAAACTGAATTCATGGATTCATAATCCTTTTTTACCTAACTTGGAAAAGCCCGAAAGTATGTCAAACAAGATATATGAATCTCTTTTAGAAATGTCATCAGACACAAGTATGGAGTCACTGTTCAAAACGACGCCTCTCAACGATTTTTGGTGCAGAATCCGTGATGAATATCCAATGCTTGGCAAAATGGCTCTGAATATTCTTCTCCCGTTCCCAACAACATATTTGTGCGAAACAGGATTCTCAACCTATGCAGCCACGAAAACAAAATATCGCAATAGACTGGACGCCGAACCTGATATGAGACTTCAACTGTCTTCTATCAAACCTGATATCAACCAATTGATGAAAAATAAAAAACAGTTTCATACCTCCCATTAGTTAGATTTTTTTCTTTTTTAATATCTTCTATTATTGTACTTGCCATGTGGTAAAGTAAGTAATAATTAGTAACTGTTACATTGTAATTTTATTATGCTTATTAATAAAGAATACACTTTTAAAAACTATTGTTTTATTGTAGGGTTCCATCAAGTATTTTGCTTCCCAAAAGGGTTCCGTCACCAAAAAAGTTTGAGAACCACTGGTCTAGTGGTTAAGACTGCGGCTTAGCAATACGATGGTCACGAGTTCAAATCCGATAGATTTTCAACTTTATTTCTAAAGCATTAAGGTTCAAGGTTGATTGGGAAAATTTGACAGTTTCGGGTAGCTTGACCTGCTGGCGTCTGTACAACCAATTTGTGTTTGTTCCTAGTAGTTATATCATGGTTATCACTGTATTTTTTAAACAATTTTATATTTTTATGGGCATATAAAAGATTTTCATTAATATACTGAGAAGGCAAAGTCATAACATTAATTTCTTTTTTGTCTCTGAGCGAGTGTCTCGGACTTAATTTATAAATTGATCGAACAGCTCGCTTCTTCAAAACAAAGATGTAATATAATAGAATACCGTACGACATTATACTGACAATTTGTCTATAAGCGAACCCCACTGAAGCTTAGCATCCAAAGTTATGCCCAAGAATACTGTGCTGTCTTCAGGATTCAATTCTTCGGCCTTTATCAACACACTAGTTTTCACCTGCCTAGCGTGAGGCAGCGTAAACTTAATGCCAATGTTAATAATTTACTTCTAATAAATAGAAGTAAATTATTAACATTGAACCAGTGGACTACTTTAGAGATCGCGCTATTTACATCGTCAGTAACCTGCTGCTGACGTTTAAGTTTAAACAAAAGTGAAGTGTCATCTGCAAACAGCACTATTTTATCATGATTATCGTTTATGAGGTACGGCAAGTCATTAATATCAATAAGAAACAAGAAAGGACCAAGAATTGAGCCCTGTGGGACTCCCATTGTTACTATAGATCCGGGAGATCTTTCTCCATTAATATCAACGCTTTGAATCCTCTTACTAAAGTATGAAGTAAGAAGATCCAGAGCAGCGTTCCGGATCCCGTAGTGGCGGAGTTTTCTGATTAAATTATCGTGAAGAACGCAATCGAATGCCTTGGACAAATCACAGAAAATGTCCAAGGCATCGCATTTGTCTTCCCATGCATTATAAATATGTCCTAAAAGTTCAACACCGGCATCAGTAGTGGAACGTTCATCATATGATTTTTCAAACATTTTCTACAAAATATAATAACTATTAGTGCAACAGAACATATTTTGTCACTTCAGGAATCAGCTGTTAGTTAAAGATTGTAATATAACCTCACTTTTACTTAATCTCTTATATCTCTGTTCTCAGATTGACAAAATCCGCTGAATTTTCAGTGAAAGGTTGTTAATATATAAGCTATTTATATAATTTACACCACTTTCATCTTTTTACACCCAGGCCCAAGATTGTATGTAATCGTTTCAGTCTCCTTTACGTGGCAGTTGGCAGGGCACATTACTTGCAGAACGGACGGGCGATTGAAGTCATTGAAGTGAAAGGTTCTGGAGTAGCGACCGGGTTCCGGAGTGCGCAGCGTTGGAAGGCCGGGCAAGATGGACCGATGAGCACGTATATGGTAAGCAAGCTGCCTGACAGCATCGCCCGCCGTCGAACCGAACTTTACTTGTTAGAACTGCCATCTCACTTCATTTCAAGCCCCTGACGGGTCTCAACAGAGCGGCAGCGGTGAGAAATTGGTTTTTTGACAATTGCTGGTCGCCACGTGTAAAGAAGAGTCTAGTGATTTCTCTTTACAGTAAATTACCAGGCACATTGATAGTTGTATTGATGATTACAATTCTGTAAATACATATTTGTTACGGTCACAAATCATTAATTTGTACAACCTCATCATGACGTGCAAATTGCATTAAACGTAAGAAAATTATCCGCAGGTTTTCAGTTTAAACCGTTTGGTCCTGATTGTCATTTGTAGATCTTAGACAGTCGTGTCGGATAGTCAAAAGCCCGACAGTCTTGACTAGCCAAACTTGTCAGTAATCGCAAGTCTCGCGCGCCACAAGGAGGCACGTCGCCCGTACTTAACTGAGCACACAAGGTGACCAGCGAGTTTGGTCCGCCGTAGCATGTCCGATGTCCGGCCGGAGCACATCGATCATCTGTTACAAGTGCAGTGCTACTTTTAAAGTATGCCAAATTAAATAAATCAGACGGGTAATAGCGTAATACACTATCAGTAGCAATGGGTTTCATTTTGACCATGTTCACCAACATCCAATGCATTATTTACGTTGTTGAGCAGGCAAATTTTTCGAACTTATGAAGCAATGGATTAGCAATATCCTTCAAAATTATTCAGATTGTAATTGATAATGTGTTACCCAATTGGGGTGCTGGTATACTTACCTACGGACACCAAACACGAAGATTGCACAGACGCCTTATTTACAAATAAACTGCTAACCTTTCGTCAAACCGGTTGAATTTCAATGCCAACAGATATTAAGGCATAACATTAGAGAACTGTGACCTACTTATGTGCAAGTAGAAAAAATAAACATCTATTGAGAATTGTGTTTTTGTAGATCTTTCGTTTCGCTATAAGTTTAGTTGCATTCATCTAGATTTACCATTATTGACCTATTTTTAATAAAGAGATTAGTTTAGATACACTTTATCATTTTCCTGTCCCTTCTACAATTTATTTGGAACCGTTGCAGTAATGATGTCTTCTTCTTCCTTAAAAATCTATTTTAGCTCGGTGATCAGGACCACTCATCACCCCCTTTCTAGCCACCTCATAAAAATATTACATATAAGCCCCACTAAGATAATGATGAGAAAAAAACTAAGTTAGAGACTCCATAATCTGTCAAGCTTTTCATTCTGTAATAAACTTTAACGTGTAGTTCGTTTAAAACAGAAACACCCATTTGAAGCAGAAGGAGCACAGCAGAGGCCGACGCCTGCCTCTTGGGCACGCCTGTGCGCCTACTCTGTGTGCATCAGCTGGCGTCACGGGAGCCGTGCTACATAAGGGGTGGAAACTTGAAACGGGCCCCGGATGGGAATATTGGGAATTGATTCTACAAAATGTTTACGAGGGAAAAAACAGTATATTTTTTTTCAAAAGTAAGTAAAACTGCAAACAAACATTTTTCAAAAGTCGCTTGCCTGATATGAAAAAAAAGAACATTCTTTATTTCAATGACAGCATACGAAGAGATCAATCAAATTTCTTTAATAAAGAACGTGTCATCTATAGGGTGAATAATAATTTTAACAACTGTTATTTTAGCATTAGGGAGGTTATTATGATCAGTTGAAAAAAATTACGGGCAGTCATTTTATTTTTCGGTAGTTGTTGTAATATTTTTTTAATTTATTTTTTACTAGCCGTTAATGTCCCACTGCTGAGCAAATGCCTCCCTAATAAAATATGAACAGTAAGAAAAAAATAGGTCGATTAAAAACAAAATTGGTCGGTTATTAAATCCTACATTTTATTACACTTCAAGAGTATTTCTTATACTGTCAGTATAAGAAATACTCAAGTAGTGTTTTAAATGAATGACCAATGTTGGAATGGGCAGTTAGGTAAATAGTTCGGCAGTGCACAGCTTTTTTTTCCGATGGGATATCATCAAATGACCCTTCCCGCTCTGGGTGGAGCGGAAGGGAGTGTCAGACTCTTACTGACTAAAACCCACCCGTGTTCCTTCCTTAGCCCTTTCTGTTCCAGGGCAGCGGTAACCCTTTCGGACGATCCCGCTACCCTGGCAGGCTTCGGCCCTATCGGGCCCCTTCATCTGCTGACATCTCTTTGAGGCGCGCGTGGAACACATACGCGCCGTCCGGCACGGGCCTGGTCCTGATCGGACGGTGAGCTACCCATTACTCTCCGTCCGCAGACCAAACGGGTTAGGTTAGGAGTATAACCAAACACGCACGAGCAGAGCGAGCGAGCGAGTTAGTTTAAGTTAACACCATGACGGTTTCTTGTCAATATATACATATACGAAAACATTATGTACGTTCGAAAAAATCTACATCTTTTTAGTAAGATAAGTGACAGGCATAATTTTAACACTAGGAATAGGAACAAACTAGATCAACCGCGCTTTAGATTGTCTAAAGTAAAAACTTCTTTTATGGGGTACTGTGTAAAATGTTATAATAAAATACCACTCGATATTCTTCAACCAAATGAGAAGAAATTTAAAACATGCATTAAACGCACACTATGTAGACAAGCATATTATAAGTTGGATGAGTATATACTAGATAAAAATGCTTGGCTTAATGCTGGTCCTGCTCCACAGGCACTTGGGCTCACTAGTTATTTTGGAGGAGATGCTTCCCCTTTTTATTTTTGTTTTTTTTTAGTGTTTCTGACATTACGAACTTAATGTTTATTTTATTCAATCAAGATTAATTTTGAATACTTCAATATTAAATACCTCTTCCTGATTGGTAGTAACTTTTTATATATATTTTTTTTCTTACTTATTAAGAAAATTGCAAACTATAGTTTTGTATAATTTAGAAACATTTTTTAAATTTTGTAAATGTAAGAACCATGGATCCGTTTTTTATGATATTTTGATGTTGACTTGAAAGAGCATGGCAGTTGAGTATATGTCATGCTCACTTAAATGTCTCACTGATGGTGGCGCGTGTGTTGGATCATTCGGTTCCCTACAAAATGATTGAGCTGGGTGGTGCTGGTCCACGCGTCATGTTCGTGAACGGGCGCCGTTGGTTGAGACTGGTCATCTCTTAACTGCCAGGGCTTATTTTTAATGTTATATTTTAAATTGTTTCTTTTTTTACATTGTTCTCACATATAGAAGCAATAAGAATAATGTACTCAGGATTTTGTAATAATATCTTGATTTAAAAGAGTGTCCGTGGAGTTTCTTGCTCGTTCTTCTCCATAGAGATCTACGTTTTTGGAATGAGCGACTAGCTTCAACTTTCTAACTAACTGACCGACTATTTAATTTTGACAATTCAAAAGTGCCTGTAAATGGTTTAATTGAAATAAATGATTTGAGTTTGAGTTTGTTTAATGTTTGACATTTGCAAAATGAGACGCTATACGCTCGAACAAAATTGGGAAATATGAAAAACTTACTTCCCAAGTAGTGAGTCTTTAACGCAAACTGTAAGAAATTTACGTGGAAATTTTTCGAGAAATGATCTGCCTTCAGTTCAGTTCAGGATTATTATTGGACAAAGCAACCCGTGTACGTTCTCGTCCAGTGCGTTCTTCCGAAAACATTGCTGCTGTGGCTCAGAATGTGCAAGAACATCCATAAACATCAACTCAACACCACCACCTCTTACAGCAGTATTATTTTAATCTTACTTTGTGTGGGAAAAGGATGGAGCTATACGGAATGTATAGCTCCATCTCTTTCAAACACGGAAGTAAGATTATAATAATACTGCTGTAAGAGGTGGTGGTCACCCCCCAGAACATTTCTCGCACTTCTCGACATTTGATTTCAACAAGACGGGGACACATGTCACACAGCCAACGTAACCATCGATCTTTTGCGCACTGTTTTTGAAAATCGAATAATCAGCCGAAATGCTGATGTCAATTGGCCGCCGCGGAGCCGTGATATGAGCCCTTTGGATTATTTTCTGTGGGGAACCATTAAGGATAAATGTTACGCAAACCATCCAGAGACAATTGAAGCGTTGAAATATGAAATCGAAGTTGCCATTGAAGATATTCAAGCCGAAACAATCGAAAATGTACTGAAAAATTGGGTTGATCGGATGGAATACTGCCGAGCCAGTCTTGGTAGTCATACTCGTATGAATGATATTGTGTTCCATTCTTAAATGACAAAGTTCAATCTTTCCAATAAAACCAGAAATTTGAAAAAATAATCAGTAGTTTTTTTTTTTTTATAGCCGATTCAAATTTTAAATTGCCCACCCGTTAGCTTCTGCCCGCGACTTCGTCCGCGTGGAATGGTTGGTTCCTCCGAGCCGAGCCGTCACAACGCCTCGCCTGCCCGCGCTATTAGTTCGTCCGCGTGGAATGTTTGGTTCCTCCGAGCCGTCGCGTCGCAACGCGTCGCCTGCCCGCGCATAATATACATATATAATACCTATATCCCTGGACTGTATCGATTGTATCGATTTTTTTTCTAATTAAAGTATAACTGCTGATCCTTTTAGTTATTTTTTTAAACGTTTTATATTTATTATAGAAGAAAAGAAAATTAATGATGAATATAAAATATAACATTAAGTATAATAATAATATATAAGTATAGGTAATATGTAACATTTCTTTTTCAAAATAATTTGGTTTCAAATTGGTAATATTCGTATTTTGCTAGTAGCATAACAGGAATCTTTTTTTGTTTTAGAGAAATGCCTACTGTGAGTCGGAGGATCAAAAGATATCAGGAAAAGCCTTGCCAGTCGAAAGCGAAGTGGAAGGCCCCAGCTAGTCAGTGAATATGAAACAAGTGGTGTCAAAACTCAAAATAACAACGCTGAATATGCTGATCCGTTTAAGCAAACTATCGTAAGTATTAAATAACGCTTACCTTCTACTAACATTTATACCTACTTCATCTATTGTTGTAGGTAGGTACTTCACTTTCTTCGAATAACATTAAATTAACTGTGTATGAGTCATTTTTTATCCTAGTTTTTATTAATAATACGACTACTCATGCTTGTATTCAAAAAACCAACAGTTTTACTGTCGCAGAAATAAATAACACAACAAAGTGCGGTCCGTCGTGCTCGGCGGCCTGTTGCGCTTTGAGTGCACCGTGCACGGATCAATCTAATCTACGTTGATCGAAAAAACAGGTTTTTGCTGAGACTTTGTTGTTTTGTTTTTTTCTTATTTGTATTTGTAATGATATATACGTGATTACTAGTTTATTTATTTATTTATAAGTATGTATTAGGTATGTTGAAACTGTGTGTACTCCCCGTCACTTTTCCCTAAGGGTTCATTAGAAAACCAGCGTCAGACAGCATCTGTCTGGCATTATTGAGGCACACACTATTGTTGTCTGAAACATTATTTGTTATTTTATTAATTTTGTTTTTGTGTTTCACGAACTGTGTCCAAATAAACGTTTTTCTTTCTTTCTTTTCTTTCTTTCATACCGACGAGATATTTTGCCGAATTATTCAACACATCTTTATGAACCGATCGCCGTGCAAACCGTTCGCCCAAATTTGATTGAAAGACATAAACAAGAACGTTTACATTTTGCGATACAGCGATGGGAAGCACGGAATGAGAGATCTGATGAGCAGTTGAAGTTGCATTGCATGGAAATATGGGAACATTTAAGAGGAACAGATATAATATGTATATTTCAATATTGTTGGATTCATGCGCTAGCGTTTACTTGATAGATAATAATGGGGGTTATACAGTCACGAGCAAAAGTATGTATACACTCGGCTTTATTCAAAAGCGATTTACTCCTTTATTTTTAATTGAAATTTTATGTTGTTACGAACACAGCATGTTCGAACCCATAGGTTTATGTAATGTGTCGTATTTCAACGATCCATTCGTTACTTCACGAAAAAATTGCAGTTGAAAGTCGCAAAGTGTTGACATATCGGTGTTCGTGACTGTACAAAGTATTAAGTTATAAATTACAAATGGATTTAAGTAATTTAATTTAAATAATATTGTGTCATATCCGTAATAAGGATTATTTTGAGGTTTAGCTTCAATCTTCTTTTCATAACTCAAACTCAAATCATTTATTTCAATTAAACCATTTACAGGCACTTTTGAATTGTCAAAATTAAATAGTCGGTCAGTTAGTCAGAAAGTTGAAGCTAGTCGCCCATTCCAAAAACGTAGATCTCTATGGAGAAGAACGGGCAAGAAACTCCACGGACACTCTTTTAAATCAAGATATTATTACAAAATCCTGGGTACATTATTCTTATTGCTTCTATATGTGAGAACAATGTAAAAAAAGAAACAATTTAAAATATAACATTAAAAATAAGCCCTGGCAGTTAAGAGATGACCAGTCTCTCAACCAACGGCGCCCGTTCACGAACATGACGCGTGGATCAGCACCACCCAGCTCAACCATTTTGTAGGGAACCGAATGATCCAACACACGCGCCACCATCAGTGAGACATTTAAGTGAGCATGACATATTCTCAACTGCCATGCTCTTTCAAGTCAACATCAAAATATCATAAAAAACGGATCCATGGTTCTTACATTTACAAAATTTAAAAAATGCTTCTAAATTATACAAAACTATAGTTTGCAACTTTCTTAACAGATAAGAAAAAAAATATATATAAAAAGTTACTACCAATCTGGAAGAGGTATTTAATATTGAAGTATTCAAAATTAATCTTGATTGAATAAAATAAACATTAAATTCATAATGTCAGAAACACTAAAAAAAAACAAAAATAAAAAGGGGAAGCATCTCCTCCAAAATATAGAAATTGTGATCAACTAGTGAGCCCAAGTGCCTGTGGAGCAGGACCAGCATTAAGCCAAGCATTTTTATCTAGTATATACTCATCCAACTTATAATATGCTTGTCTACATAGTGTGCGTTTAATGCATGTTTTA
Organism: Apamea crenata; assembly: GCA_949629185.1. Classification (NCBI taxonomy): domain Eukaryota; kingdom Metazoa; phylum Arthropoda; class Insecta; order Lepidoptera; family Noctuidae; genus Apamea; species Apamea crenata. The sequence continues at coordinate 19,989,495 of OX451359.1, read as the reverse complement.
AATTTCATCTCATTTAGTTGAAGAATATCGAGTGGTATTTTATTATAACATTTTACACAGTACCCCATAAAAGAAGTTTTTACTTTAGACAATCTGAAGCGCGGTTGATCTAGTTTGTTCCTATTCCTAGTGTTAAAATTATGCCTGTCACTAATCTTACTAAAAAGATGTAGATTTAACGAAAATGAATACTTACTTAAGCTATAACCGGAATAAGTCCTAATAAATACGATTTGTTAACTTAGACGTTTGAGATAGGCAACTAAAGTTAAAACGAACGAACTGGCAGTACAAGGAGTCCGCCCTTTTTTTATTTGCGTGGGTTGATTTGCTAGTTGAAGTTTGTTACGAGTACCTGCTTTACTTCAATAAATTGTTCTTTATGAGAAAATAAACTATTTTAACTAGAAGTTTATTTATTTCTAGTTTATAAAATTATAACGAATAAACAATTTGAAATCACTTATAAAACATTTTTGTTTTTAACCCCATATTACAATAACAATATAATAATAAAAATATAATAATTTATTATTCTCGTTTATTAATCTAGCGAATAATAAGAAAAAAAGTGTGTGTGTGTCAGCTACGACGCACGATTGGAGTTTACTCCTTACGAACGATAATTATGATATATATCGAATAGAAAAAAAGGGTAAATGAACGCATCTGCTAAAATGATAAGAGAAACAAACATATATCTGTAATTATTCGGATTATTTATATTACTTCTAAATCTTAGACGTACATAAAAAATATTAGTACCTGTAGTAAGCTTATCTAATACTTCAACCTAGTTGTAAAAATCGTGGCAGTGGAATCAAACACTGTACTAAAATAAGGTTTCAAGTTATAAAAAAAGTATATTACTGGCATTTATTTTCAAAAAAGGTTTTATTTTGATAAAAAGTAAACAAAGAGGAGACCCCGAGAATGAGATACGCTGTGTAATGTATTCCATCTCATTCTTTTACACGTTCAATCCTACAGATATATATGTTTGTCTCTTTCTACGTAACGCCTCAACTTATCGTGTTACACTTGATTTTACTCCTCATAAAATTTCCGTACCGGGCCTTATAACTCAAATCGTTTCTTAAGGAGTAAACTCCAATAAACTCCAACAATTTATTATGAAAAGGTTCTTAGATATTCATTACAATCATTTTCATTAATTTTCGAAAAATGTATTTTTTATTGCTACTGTTAGTGTGTTACGCAATTACCCCGCTGATACCCGCTGTCCTGTAAATTGCAAAAAAAAAAAAAACAAATTTTGAATTCTGCGGGTTGCCCAGGAGCTTTCGGCGTAAGCGTTGGTCCGGGTTGTTATTTGTAGATGTTACACAGTCGTTACTGGTAGTCAGACGCCCGAAAGTCTTGACTTGCAGTCTTACCAACTGTATCTTATTATATACGCGAGGCTTTAGGCCAATACTGGGTTGTGGAGGACACATAGCCAGGCACTCCATATAAAATACTGATATACAGCTGCATCCTGTTAGATGGGAAGCCGACTCCAACATTGTTGGTTGCTAGACAGATGATGTTTATGGATAGCTAAGCCTATAAACGGGCAAAATAACCATGAAGGATAATGCAATTGTTCCCATTGAAGCGTGGTTCAGAAACCCAAACATGCTACCTACAGATGCGATGGATGATGACTAAAGAATATGTCCCGGCAAAAAAGGTAGATTTCAAATATTAAGAGCAGGCGGTAAGAAGAACGACACGTTTTTGAAGTACCTTATTAAGTACAAAGCGCATGGAACATGGGTGAGGGATAGGGTATCGGTGTTGGCAGTAGCTACATTGTGTGGCACTTACGTACAGTGGTGAGCGAGCGAGCATGCGACTCACCTGCAACAGAAATGTTTCATTTTAGCATGTGTTATTTTGTTTTACTCTTTGGTTGTGAAATGGTGGTTGCAAGCGAGGCTGCTGAGCGTGGTCCTCCTAGATGGTATCCCCAAGTCGGCCGTCGGGCAAAGGGTTATTTATTGGGTTTACCTAATGGATTTCTACAATTAGTAGCTCGGTGCTGGATTTATGCTAAGTTAATGGACGTGGGCGTATTGCGAAATAAAATTAAATTGAATGATTTCTGCTGTAAATAGGATATCGGAATCACGTCATAATATTATAAAATAAGCTAGATGAGGTCGCGTTTCCTATCTGACTACCATGGGAAGAAAGGCCGAAACCAACTCAGAGGTCAGTCTCTTTTAAAATCCAGACAAATCTTGGTTAGATAATGTGAAGACCATGTAGATTGATGTCTGAAATGGTTCTTGAGTCGTCTTACATGGTTTTAGCCTGTTTTGGTGTAGGTACGATGTAGGTACCAAATGATACGAATTTATTACGATATGTCAAAAAGTTTTTTTTTCTAATTTCTACTTGACAACTCCACGCTTTCCTGGGAAAAAGGGTCTTGGCCGACGGACAACGAAATGATCTTGTAAGTCCTAAAAATACTTGTCTAGAAATTTTCCAAAAATTTCGTTATTAAAAAAAAGCTTTTTTTAGGGTTCCGTAGTCAACAAGGAACCCTTATAGTTTCGCCATGTCCGTCTGTCCGCAGTTTAGCTCAAAAACTATTGGTACTATAAAGTTGTAATTTGGCATGAGTATACACGTTAATAGCGCCGAAAAAGTGATAAAATACAATTTTGAAAAAAATAATTATTTAGGGTACCTCCCCTGCATGTAAAGTGGGGATGATAATGTTCGTGACTTATCAAGCTTTAAAGTACCAATTTTCGTTAGAGTCAAGTGTCCCCCCCCTCTACCAACTAAACGGTTGTAGTTAGAAATTCAAATATCACGGCAGTAGTACCTATATAACAAAGTTTAAAGGAAAACTATCACACTTAAGTGGGCTTTACAAGTTTACGAGTAATAGTCGACCAAACAAGTCTTATCCAAATCTCAAAAAAAAATTAAAACTTTCCGTGCAAAGGAGACGTTGTGAAGGTGACTGAGCTGCGTATGTTTTTTAATAAAAATATAATTGAGCATAATTTCGAACATGGTACAGGTAATGTAGGTATGAATACTTTAAAATAAGAAGCAGTTTATCAAAATTAAACATTTTCTTTAAGTTTGCCGTATGTCATTACTTCCCAGAATTTGATCCTTATTAGGGACACTATAGAATGGTGTAATAATACAGTTTTTTTTTTTCATCCGATTCGATTCCTGGCTAGAAAAATTGATTTTTCAAAAATCCAATGATGCAGTTTTAGTTTTCATCAAAATCGAACCCATGACTCCTTTGTGTACTTTTCACTATTCCTCATAGTTTCGAATTTGGCCATCCACGCCCACTTGAAAAATTCACCTGTATAACCTGTACCTGTATAACCACTTGCGTTTCTGTACTTATAAAGAAACGCAAGTGGTCATTAATTCAATAAAAATTAAAAACTTCGCAAGCAATGGGAAATTACTACTGAAGGCTGTGGGTGTCGATCTCAGGACGAGGTGCTTCTCATATCGATTCTCGACATATAGCAATTCTCGTAATTTTAAGAACGTTCACAGTCTGATCTCAGTCTCAATCTGTCAAAAAATACTTCTAATTTCCCTACATTTTGCCAAGTTTTTGACATTTGTTTGTCGCTGAGATGAGACTGCGTCTAGATTTTGAACGTTTTAAATTACGAGAATTGGCACACTAGGAATTTCTCCTGTATCGTGGATGCGTTTACAAACATTTAAACTCACACACACAAACAGCCAGACCCGGAACAACTACTCGTAGGTCATACAAATATTTGTTCCGTGCGGGAATCGAACCCGCGACACGCAGCGCAGCAGTCAATCGCTTAACCACTGCGCCAACCGTGCCGTGATTGAAAAGCTCACTCAAAAATATACACTTTAGACATGACACATCAGGGACTCAGTCCTAAAGAATGTAGAGAAAAGTGGTGAAAAGAATCATCAAACTTAGGTTTTGAGTAAAATAATAACTGCGTAACTAATAACGCAGTATTTTACTCAAAACCTTTTTAAAGCTATTTTTTGAAAGCTAAAAAGCTTTGTAAAAAAAGTATCCTGTGTTTTTGTACTGAGAGATAGTGTTACTGGTATTAGTTTATTTGTTTAGATTTTATCGGTATCAAGTTTGTTGGGTGATTATTCATCAGTTAATCAACGTGACATTTAAAAAATCAATTGAGCAGGTTTTCCCCAATACTTGGAACGACTTTAACGGAAAACCGCAGATTACTGTATAGTTACTAAGAGCACAGTAATCGTATGGAAAAACTAGTAGTATTACATACATCACATAAAATAATGCGGAAAAAAAGCAATAAAAAAACCCGACTACGGAAAAAGTTACCTTTTTTCACTATTTACTTACATGAACGTTTGTACACTGGACAGCAAATAAACCGAGCCACCCGCTACCTTGGAACTCTGAATCGATTTTCTCAAAAAGTATAAAACTTACTACTATCAAAGTTATACCTACAGAAAGTGCGTTTCGTGATGATTAAAATGACTATAAATTTATTTTAAAGTACCGTCTACTCACATTGTAATCAAGCAACAAACACAATGCTAACCATTTGCTCTGTTTTAGCTAGAGTTCACGATTAGCGTTCTTTTTTTCTACAATGGTGGTAGTCGGATATTTCTTATAATTTCTTTAGTTTTTATCCATCGTTTACTCAGATCTCTCTCTTTTTCTGGTCAATAATGGATACGACACCTCAGGAAGCAGCTCAAGCTGTAGCACTACTTCAAGCAGGCGTTGCGCAACGTGAGGTTGCTCGAAGACTTCGAATCGAATTAGCAGATCTTCGGTGCAACGAGTTTACAGACGATACCTAGAGACTGGAGCATTCGATCGCCGTCCAGGTACGGGCAGACATCAGCAGCAGATGATCGTTATATCCAACTTACTGTTCTGCGAAATCGCCGCCTCAACGCAGTTAAAGTCCAACAAAGTCTGCGTGACGAACGCCAATTGTTCATAAGTTCAGATACTGTCAGAAGGAGACTAGCTGAACGAAACCTGACTCCAAAGAGAGCTGCAACAGGCCCAGCATTAACGGTAGCCCACCGTCGAGCACGACTTGAATTTGCTCGACAGCATATGGATTGGACGTTAGTGCAGAGGGGAAATGTACTTTTCACTGATGAGACCAGGGTGAGTCTACATGGAAGTGATCGACGTCAGAGAGTATATCGTCGCCCTGGAGAACGTTATTCTCAGTGTTGCATCGAGGAAACTGTTGCTTATGGAGGAGGATCTGTAATGGTCTGGGGCGGCATCTCGTTAACCGCACATACAGCGTTAGTTTTCATCGAACCGACGGGCCGTACACGTGGATTGACTTCTCATCGCTATATTACTGAAATCCTCGCAGACCATGTGGTACCTTACGCAGGATATATCGGGCAGGATATGCAGTTGATGCATGATAATGCACGGCCTCATGTTGCTCATATGGTGACCCAGTATCTACACGACGTCGGCATTCGTATGATGGACTGGCCAGCTCGAAGCCCGGACTTGAATCCGATAGAACACTTATGGGATGAGCTGAAACGTCGGGTTCGAGCCCGGGTACCTGCTCCAACAAGGCTTCCAGAGCTGCGAATCGCAATTGAAGAGGAGTGGAATGCAATTCCTCAAGATTTCATCGTCAGGCTCGTGAGGTCCATGAATACGAGGATGCTGGCAGTTATCCGAGCAAAGGGAGGGAATACTGAATACTGACCAAAACTTCTTTATAATTTTTTCTTTGTTTCTGGCTTTAATTTTTTTTATTCATTTTATGATTACTAATGATTTACACGATTGGAAAATGACTCTTCTTTGTAAAATCCTTAATAAACACTTAATAAATTGATTGATCCCAATGAGTTTCCATTAATTTTAATCATCATGAAACGCACTTTCTGTAGGTATAACTGTGATAGCTGTAAGTTTTATACTTTTTGAGAAAATCGATTCAGAGTTCCAAGGTAGCGGGTGGCTCGGTTTATTTATTATTAGTTCCAAGGTAGCGGGTGGCTCGGTTTATTTGCTGTCCAGTGTAGTTCAGCTGAAATTAATATTTTGCCCCCACTTCCCCGCGCCATGAATCACTCTCGTACCTACTGTCAAACTGATTCAGTTAGGGTAAACTAGACTGTTCGTGGGCTCGAATGATTAAATTATGATTATATTATTATACAAAATCGACGTGTTCTGTATAGAATAAAATGGAAATATATTGAAAGTTAAAAAAGTTACATTATTCATTAGTACATTACAAATTAACTATGAAATAGTTAATTTATATTGTACTAATGAATAATTTAGCTAATTTACCAAAATAACCTAAGTACAGATGTCCAACAAAAAAATCGGCGCTTCAATCATCGTCTATCTTGTAAAATACGACCGTGCGATGATGAGATCTAATATAGAGTAGTAACAAGTCTCAAATTGGTCGATCAGTTGACAACTCTCAAATTAGTTGTCAAATAGACATGTATTTCTATAAGTACATTTGACTATATCGAGACCTGGTCTGTTTTGGAGTCGCTGCATTGATGCAAATTCCATTGGTGCATTATCCAAGTGCTGAGGAGATGTCTTCATGAAAACGCGACAGCGACAGTCCAACCTCAAGTCCAGCGAACTAAACGTATCCATGTAAAGGGATGAGAAAAGGGGAAGTAATTTCCCCGAAATTGTTCTCTAATATTATTGGAGGATGTATTTAGGACGCTGAACTGGAAAGGACGCGGCATTAACATCAACGGCGTACATATAACACTTAATATTTGCAGATGACATTATCATAGCGGCTGAATCACTGCATTACTTGCAGCAGATGCTGTGCAGCCTAGTTGATTCATACATACGCATTGGTCTCCAGATGAACTTGGACAAAGCCCGGGTTATGTTCAACGATTGCTGTCAATGTAATGCTTTCAAGGTTGTCAGCGATTCAATTTTATATTACAGACTAGCTTTTGCCCACGACTTCGTCCGCGTGAAACAACTTTCTTACATTTTTTTTTTCGTAAGAACCATCCTCGTACTTCAAGGAATATTCTAAAAAACCGGCCAAGTGCAAGTCGGACTCGCGCACCGAGGGTTCCGTACAATTACAATTTATGATTTATGACGTATTAAAAAAAAACTACCTACTAGATCTCGTTCAAACCAATTTTCGGTGGAAGTTTACATGGTAATGTGGATTCTGATACCAGCCAGCGAGGAGCCTTCTGCTTCTGACTGCCAGCATGGAGTTTAGGACCGGATTTGCGTATATTTAGTGTTTATTTTATTTTTTTAGTAGTTACTATTGTCATATTTTATTTAAAACAGTCATATAAATTGTTGCCTCGCTACCTGATAACCGATTGACTTGGTGAACAGCTACAGATTTAGGATTTATATATTTATTTATTGCGGAAGTTATAGGAACGTATCGTAACCGACGCGTAATAGAGAAATTTATTATAGGGTTGTAACACCAAGGACATCGCGTCAGAATAATAATTTAATATTTTTAAATATCACAAACCGTGCTGCGTACTTCATTAAGTTTTATTTACAATATTTTTTATTTTACAAAATTAAACGTTACTACCAAATTACAAGTGAATATTTTTTATTATTTCGCTACACGATGTTACGGTCAAATTAACGATCAACAACAACGAATCAACGATTCCATCACTGCTTTCCATCGGGCGGGATCGCAGTCAAGCTCTAGTTTAAATCATTAAAAAAATGGAGAACTATAATAAAAACACCTACATACTACTCGCATATCCATGTTTGCAAAGAAATAAATGATTTGATTTGACTTGAAAGTAACTGACGAAATATAGGGCAAATAGAGGATAGGCAAACTTTGAAAATGTAGCTAATAATAGCCATAGGGTAGATGAGAAAAACATTTGCGTTTTACTGTCCATTGAGGGTTGAACGTGGATTAAACACATTAAAAAATAAAAGTCTATGGTCGGGGGTAAAGATTGTCGTGGTTGAACATGGACTAAACCGTCTAATCGGTGTATGGAAGAACATGTTTTTCAACTACAAAGTTAAATTTGTTTTTGGGATAAACTCATATCCCAACTACGGAACCCATAGTTTAGTTTCCTCTTAATATGTAGGCCCGGACTGGAACCTGAAACCGGCTCGGGCATTGGGCCGGTTTTTTTATTTATACATGATTCAATATGTATGTCCCTTCCCCTTGGACCGCGTAAGCGTACGGACGTGCTTCAATCCGTATAAATTATTTTTAATTTCAATATTATTTTGTCGAAATTACCCAAAAGTATTAAAGTAAAGTACCAGGCGCGCATAAGCTCCGTGGCGCACGCGGAGTACTCGAGTAAGCAGGACAGCGACAGCGAAGACGACGCTCGGCCGGACCTACCCAAAGCGTGTGCAGATACGTCAACCGTATACGTCACGTTCGCCGCTTGCCACAAGTTATAAGCGACAGCGATTTAGCGGGTAACTATTATACTCTGCAATCATAATTACGTTCTTTTGCGAGAACTCGGGCTAGTCTGTGTTACGAAATTATAATACACCACTATGCCATTGAATCGAACACCTCCGCCATCAGCTGCACAAACAACTCCGACAACTCCGACGAGACCTGAGACCGCACAGGACAGTACGTTAACTTTTACCACAGCTACAAATGTTTCACCCCTACAACATTGCGAATCGGAGCCAGATCTTCACTCACTCGCACTTAATGTCACGGAGAGAAAAAAAAGAAAATATGATGAAGAGAGTGTTGACATAAAGGCGCTAATCAAAGAAATGTTTTTGTCTTTTTCGAAAGAACAGGAAAAAAGGTTTCAAGAACTTAGAAAGAGCATGGATCTAATGTCCAGTAAATACGATGACTTTTTACTGAAGATCACCACTTTGGAGAAAGAAAGAAAGGCGGACAAAATCTTGATTAAAGAGTCAAAGCGGTCAAAAGCTTTAACAAATCAAAGGCTAAAGGAGAAAAACTGAATACTACCCATCTAAACCCAAAGTACCTGTTAAAACCGCTTTACGTAGCTGAGACCTTAACACACAGAACACAAAAGTTGTACTACTTGGCAAGACAATTTAAAAATAGTCATGGCTACAACTTCTGCTGGACGGCTAACGGAATTGTTTACCTGAAAAAAACCGAAGCCTCTACTCGTATCCGCATAAATAATGATTCCGATTTGGATAAATTAAGAATTGAAGCATGACTAGTGTTTGTATTCGCAAAATTTTGTAAAACATGGATTGTATTATCGATATTTTTTGCTATTCGAGTATTTTTTGTATTTGTTTTGCATGTTACTATCTTAAACAAAAAGCTAAATTGTAATTGGTTCACAAATAGTACACTCTACACAACTCCTAAACATCTCACTTTTAAGTACACAAGACCTCACCACACAAACATGTCTCATTTGGAATATAATAATCCTTACTATAATGCTTTTAATGAGATTCTTTTAAAACGGACTAATATTTATTGCAAAATTATAATTATCTCATTTAAAATTCAATGATTTAATTGATTTATCGAAAAATATTGACAGCATATCAGTATCTCATTCGCAAACCGCAGACATTGATGAATGTCATAAATTATTGTTCCCGCCGTCGGATCACCTGCTTCTACTCACTCAGAATATACGCAGTGTTGGTTGCAATATGCCAGGGCTGGAAGTCTTACTTGCGAGGTTGAAAGTCAAATGTGATATTATCGTACTGTCAGAATGTTGGCTTCCTCACACCTCTGTAATTCCAAACCTTGCAGGATACTGTCAGGTGGGAACTAAAATAAACCCTAAGCAGAATGACGGCGTTATAGTCTACTACGATGAAAATCTTAGCCTTAACATAGATGAACCTGACATGCAGGAATGCAATTGTTTGGTAGCCAAAATCGATAAACGTATAGCTATTATCTCCCTATATCGTTCCCCATCGTATAAAAGCATCGATGCATTTCTATCATCACTAGATAAACTTCTACAAACGCTAACAGAATTTGAACATATAATTATAATGGGGGACATTAATATAGATATAACTCCCGATAAAATTAATATAAACGGTGAACGCTATCTAACACTTGTAGCTACCCATGGCTTGTTACCTGCCCACACTTTAGTTACTCGTAGTAAAAGTAACACTTGTTTAGATCATGCGCTTATAAAATCAACTTGCCCTGTTTCTACGATAGTACCGCATACATCATTAACAGACCACTATCCAGTCATAATGAAAATGAGTTTAAAAAAAAATACGCCAAAGTTTGCAGTCACATCAATTACAAAAACCAATCATATAGGCTTAGAGCAAGACCTTAAAAAAATAGATTTTAGCCAAATTAATAATATAACCGATCCAAATTTATCCATGAACTTTCTTACACAAAGTTTTCAAACAGCTATTATTAACAACACAAACCAAATTTCTCTCTCTAGACGCCACAAAATTATAAAACCATGGATTACACAGGGATTGCTGCGATGTATTAGAAACAGGGATAAGTTACATAAAAAAGCAAAACGATCATCAAACAATGACATAGCAAGGATAACATATATACGTTACAGAAACTACTGTAATGTGATACTAAAAAAAGTAAAAAGGACACATGAAAAAAATCAACTCACAGCTGCAAAACATGACAACAAAAAAATGTGGAAAACAATTAAAGACATAACACACACATCTAAAATAAATAGTCACCCTAAAGAACTGTTGAAGCTCACAAGGTTTCCAGAAATGTCACTAAACAAAGTAAACAAATACTTTGCAAATGTAGGAAGCTCAATAGCTAATAAAATATACCAAAAAAAAATAAACACACCTAACCACAACATAAGGGATAAAATCACTAAATATGGAACTACCGACTCGTTTGCACTCCTTGATACATCTGAAGACGAAGTAGAACGTTTAATCCTTAATATGAAAATAGATTGTGCCAGTGGTTGGGATAACATTAGCTCTAAGTTTCTAAAAATCTACAAAAATATAATAATACCACCGCTTACAAAAATTTTTAACGTTTGCTTGCAAACTGGAGTGTTTCCTGACTGCTTAAAAAAAGCAGAAATATGTCCCATTCATAAGAGTGGTGACAGAAATCGTGTCGAAAATTACCGGCCAATTAGCATCCTACCGTCATTATCGAAAATATTGGAACGAATAATAAACGCTAGATTAATGGGCTATTTGGAAAAAAATGATTTACTTTCTAAAAACCAATACGGATTTCGGCAAGGAAAATCTACGGATCAAGCAGTAAATAAACTTGTGAATTACCTTTCAACTAAATTAGATAGTAAGAAAAAATGTCTTACTATCTTCTTAGACTTGGCAAAGGCGTTTGACACGATTTCTGTTTCCATCTTACTTGAAAAATTAGAAGGGCTCGGAATAAGAGGAAATCAGCTAAAACTTCTCAAAAGTTATCTCTCTGGGCGAACTCAATCAGTGCGTGTGGGTGGATTCAAGAGTGATGACCTTACGGTCACTCATGGAGTACCACAGGGCAGCATACTGGGACCTACTTTATTCCTCGTTTATATAAACGAACTCACTAGTCTAAACTTAACCCAGGGCGAAATAATATCTTTCGCAGATGATACTGCTCTCTTATTTTCTGCCGATACATGGGACGAAGTCCTAGATGCTGCTCAGTTGGGCTTTAATACCGTAGGAAACTGGCTTCAGAACCATATTCTTACGCTGAACGTGGATAAAACCAAATATGTTTGTTTTGGCATCACAAATTTGCATTATTCTGATACTTCTAGAAGTATTATATCGCATGATTGTCAATCAAAAGTAAACTGCACCTGCCCATCACTCGAGCGTGTCCATTCAATTAAATATCTTGGAGTCACTATAGATAGTAAGCTTAGTTTTAAAGACCACATAAAGTTACTGTGTGGTCGTTTGAGAAAATTGATTTATATTTTTAAACACCTGAGACACGTTGCCGATACTGTATTGCTGAGACAAATATACCTTGCATTGTGTCAATCGCTTATAACGTACTGCATATCATCCTGGGGAGGAGCGCTAAAGACAATACTGAGGCCTGTTGAGATCGCCCAGCGAGCAATTTTGAAGGTTATGCACTTTAAACCTATTTACTTTCCCACTTCGACTTTGTACCAGATTTGTCGGGTTTTAACAGTCAGACAACTATTTCTCTTAAATATTACACTCCTACAGCATAGTAAGCAAACTTATGATCCGCTAATCTTACAAAGACGTAGGAAGGACTTAGTTTGCCAAAGAGACACGCTCTTTCACACAAAGTTTAGTAAACGCTTCATTCCCTTCCTTGGACCCGTCATATACAACAAATTGAATAAAAATATTAACATCTACCCTCTACCAAAAGTTCAATGTAAGAAAAAAGTTAGTGACTACCTACAACAACTTACCTATGATGAGACTGAACTCCTGATGCACATATATCACGGTGACTTGAATGTGTTAATGTCATGTTATGATTTTAATTTCAATTTAATTTTAATTTCAATTTATTCCAAATGTTTCACACTAACATATATACAGATAAACTCACAAATACCTAGCTCTCAGTACACTTCACTCAGGTACTGACACCCTCACACACACGTACACACACATACACACACCCTCTCATAGACACTTGCTCATTTACAGATTTCTCTTTTACATTGTATAATAATTTAGCATAAAAATAGTTCTACACGTATTATAATATAAAAATAGTACGACCAGTCCTTTGCGTTTGTTAGCATTATTTTAAAAATATACGGGGGAATGGCACTGTTAACCGAAATACAGGCTTTGCCTAGTTCGGTTACAGAAGCTAAATCCACTTATTTGTATATAACTACTGCTAAACTGGTTTTGTAACACTGAACTAAGTTTTTTGGGAAATAAATTTTATTATTTTATTATTTTTTATATTATTTTATCGATAATGTTTCCCTCGTATTCACAATTAACTAATCGACCACGTTTGTAATGGATATGTCTGTTATTCTGTGCTAAATAACTGTATTTTCTTTCTATAATATATATCTAGTGTCTATCTTTCTATAATATATATCAAATAACTAGCTGACCCGGCAAACGTTGTTTTGCCATATAAATTATTTCTAGCTGCCCGGCGCTACTTCGTTCGCGTGGTGTGCTACCCCCTACCCTACTCTACTCCTACCCTACTCTACTCCTACTCTACTCCTACCCTACTCCTACCCTACTCCTATTTTTCCTGAATTTTCTTTGCTATAAACCTCACGGAGCCCGAGACCTTTCCAACGAATGCAAAACCGTGGAAATCGGTTCGTGCGTTCTGGAGTTATAGCGTCAGGAAGGAAAACCCGACTTATTTTTATATAGTAGACTAGCTGACCCAGCAAACGTTGTTTTGCCATATAAATTATTTCTAGCTGCCCGGCGCTACTTCGTTCGCGTGGTGTGCTACCCCCTACCCTACTCCTACACTACTCCTACCCTACTCCTACTCTACTCCTACCCTACTCCTATTTTTCCTGAATTTTCTTTGCTATAAACCTCACGGAGCCCGAGACCTTTCCAACGAATGCAAAACCGTGGAAATCGGTTCGTGCGTTCTGGAGTTATAGCGTCAGGAAGGAAAACCCGACTTATTTTTATATTATCAAATAATTACGGAAGTTCAAAAGAGGTTTGATAATTTAAAAAAAGAATCATCAACGGGAACGTTTGTTCCCGCGGCGCGGGCCCGATCAGCGCTTAGAAGCGCAAACATTTTTGAAGGTTCATTACATGTAAAAAGGGTCCATCATCAGCAGGTGAATACGTTTTTAGAGGATAAGTTAAATATTTCCCTTTATAATCCAAGTCAATTCAGACATCTTCAACGTCGGCTTTCTTAGGATTAATTAAAACTACTCCCACGAGGCCATAAAAGATAGACATGGTTCATAATGCTACAGTAATTTATTTTAGGTACCGGGCCATACACAATTTTCCATTGTCCTTTCATCCGCTATTTAACTCCTTTAGAGAGTGAATTTGAAAAGTTCTTCGTTAGTGCTCTTCTCTGTGCTAGTGCAAAATGTCATGCTTCTAGAGCCAGCGGTATAGGCTTCGCGTAGTTTGTCAGTGAATGAATTGTTATAAAGTAGAAGATACGAAGGTCATACATGCATCAACAGAATATGTTCTTTACGACGTTGATGTTGTGAGTTGAATGGTGTACAAGTTGCGTTGTTTTGATATAGCGACAAGTGTGTGTTGTGTCGGCGCGCAAGTGGCACAATTAGCGGCGCGGCGGAGTCAAGTGGTAGCAATCAGTGCGCACTGCTTCACAATCTGTACTCGTGCGCACTACACTGATAGTCTGCTATCACTATAACTAGACTAGTGTTCCGCCCACAGCAGCTGTTGACGACGTGAGCAGTGCTAGCAGTAGAGCTGGTCTCTACAACAACTGCTGTGGCACAGGCGGCAATGTGAGCAATGTTGCCTCGACTGACTGATTCGTTAGGCACAGAGATAAGTTTGTGCCTCGGATCCTTTTGATCCTGATTGTCATACTAGAGTCCGGAAGTCTGATAACCTAGGGACGTTTTACCCATTACTAGGTACGGGTGGCACAAGCAGCGACCATCCGTCGTCTTTATTGTAAAGCCCAGATCACAGATGGCAGCGGTCCAAGAGGAAAGATTCTGCTGCAGACTTACAATGACTGTGGCGTTCCTCGGTTCCAGGAGCGTAAAATAAGTAGAAACTCATAAAGATGAAGACAATACAGCTTTACTGAATGTTATTAACATAGTAATAAGTGGCGTGTGACGTCACGCAGGTGTAGTGAGTGATGATAACACGCGATAAGCGCACCTCTCGGCCGCGACGCCGCTGCGCCGAAGTAGGCCGATGTAATCACCACCGCTACGTCAACACGCGGAAACAACAAACGCCACAAACCGGTATAGTTAGTCATTTGTACATTAATCGCTTACATAAGAAACAAATATGGCGCCCACTCGCCACTACGCATCGATCTGTTTCTGAAAATCAAGCTAGATAGCCTTGTTTATAGCAAGACTATATATACACACTAAGTACTTGCTTGCAACGTTGGATTAATTACTAACATTAAAAGACAGCGATCGGGTTCCGTTTATTGCTTTGTTGTAATAAGTGGTATTTCAGTGCAGAGCACTCTTTTGTTTTATACCTCATAGGCCAAAAGACGAGGACACACCTGCAGAAGCACGAAACTGTGTCGTCGATGTCGAGCGGCAGCACCGTCGGCGTCGGGCTCGGCGCGGGCGAGGGCGGCACGCTGCGGTACTTGACGTGCAGCACGCGCCGGGCAGCGCGCGCGCCGCTGCGCCGCAGGATTCCCACCGGCCAGCGCGCGCCCGACCGCCCGCCGCTCTCCTCACAGCCTCCGCCGCCGCCGGCAGAGCTCATCCTGCGCACCCACGCCGCCACCACCATGCACCCTCCCACCCTCCCACCACCTCGCACTGCACTCGACCCACTGACACCGTCACACCGCACCACGATCGCGGAGAGCGCCACTATCCGCGTAGCGGGACCGCGATATGAGAGTCTGTAGCAAAAAAAACGGCGCTCACGTTTGCGCACCGCGACCGACTGAAGGCGGCTGCGAGAGGACGCGCCGGCGCCGCGCGGTGACATCACGCCTTATCAGCACACCTGTGTGCGCGGGGACACCGCCGCACTGCCGCGCACCCGACACACCTCGCCGAAACGAGACTCCTAACAACACTCGTGTTTACACTGCACAATGCACTGCTAACTGTAAACATGCCTTCCTTGACGCTGACGCTTCTTGTAACGAAATATCCTTTGAACACGCATTTACAGTTCAGTAATCTTGTTTATAAACGACAAGGAAGTACTTACATTATTATTAATATTATTTATTTATTTATCCTCACACTGGAACGCCATATAGCAATTACACCAAATGGAGCAAAAAATCTGTGCTGCTTTCCATCCATCCTGTGCGCGGTGGACATCGAACGAGTGGCGATGGATCAGGCACGCTCACGCAGCATGCAAGTGCAGCATTTCTCCATAATCTAGTTAAAACCTAAAAGTAAAATCGATGATCTGTGTGATACGTCCTCTCGACTGACGCTCGCGACTTCGCGACTCGCGACGATCTCATTACCTACACACATACAGCTTAGATTTGTTCATAGTTGGACCGAACTGTTGGGATTTGAAATTGTTGGTCATTTAATTTATTGCTCTCACGACATAGATATCTCCAACATGGGCTAAGTGATACAGATATAGAAAGAGTATGGAAATTAACCTGAGATACAGAGAAAGTACCTAATTTCAGATACCAGTACCTGCTTAGTAGTAAGTATAGTAACACAGTTAAAACTGTGGTAGTAATGTAATATAATACCGTCCTGTCCAACCAAGACCAGTGCTCTTCTCCAAAATAGCCACCACACACCACAAATACCCTTTAATGCAATATTTTTATTATTATCTCCTTAATTTGAATATACACCAAATTATATTTTTAAATATTAGAATATCAAAAGTATAAAAACATTTAAAAATATAAAAAATAGTAGCCCACCGGTATCGGGAACAGGGTCCAAGCTACCGGTGGTCAGGGCTCCAGAGAGAGGAACCTCCTGACGATGCGAGCCGTGTCCAGAAGTACCGCTTTCTGAATCAAGCCCTTGATCCAGCTGCCCAACGAGAGCCTCCTCAGGTGTTGGTCGAGGCTCTTGGCTACTAAGCCATTGGCTGTCACGACTATCGGCACAATGATCGCTGAGTCCACATCCCACATGTCGACAACCTCGCGAGCCAAGTCAAGATGCTTGATTTGTTTATCATTCTCGGCTTTCACGAGGTTGTCATCATGCGGGATGGTTATGTCAACAATCATTACGCGCCGCTCTGATCGATCCATCACCACTATATCAGGCTTATTGGCAACAATAGTCCTGTCAGTGATGATGGATCGATCCCAGTACAATGTGATATTACCATTTTCGAGAACTGGGTCGGGCACATACCTGTAGTACGGCTCCTCCGATTCCACAAGATTGTATTTCAGAGCAAGTTGCTGATGGATTATCCTAGCTACAAGGTTATGTCTATGCAAGTACTCTCCGTTAGCTAGACGAGAACACCCGGAGATAATATGCCTGATTGATTCCCCCGGCCGGTGGCATGCCCGACAGATGTCAACCGTGCCGTCTTTCAAAATAAATCTCCGGTAATTGTTCGTCATCATAACTTCGTCCATAATTGCAGAGACAAAACCTTCGGTTTCTCCAAAGAGGTCACCGAAACGCAGCCAGGCTACGGACGCTATTAGATCTACATCAGGCCCGGAAGAAGCGTCCGTGAAGCTCCTTACTCTGCCATACCTCTATGCGTTCATTAGTGTCAAGCTGGCCAGTTCTCTTTACCCGAGGAGAGCGGTGTGAGGCCCTTGTTCACCGCGACTACATCTCGATGCATCCCCACGTCGGTTTCTAGGAAATATTCCCTGAGACTGCATATCTTGCATATCTCGCGATTGTGGAGGTTCTTAGCGTTTAAAAAGCCTCGACCTCCACACTTTCGCGGGATATACAGCCTCACGATGACCGTGGGTGATGCATTCGATTTGCAGTTAGCAGCGTACGGACCCTCCTATCCAGGGCGTCGAGTTCAGTCTGAGTCCATTTGAGTATGCCGAAAGAGTACATCAAAACCGGCATGACCCAACCGTTGAAGGCGCGCACCTTGTGTCCGCCTGATAAAAAACTATTAAATACTTTTTTCAGGCGGCCAAAGAAGCGCTCCTTCAACGATTGCTTCATGTCAGCAACATTGATGCCCAACGCTTCCGATATACCCAAATACTTAAAGGTTTCGGTTGCGGAGAGGGCTCAAAGGTTAGTGGAATCCGAGAGTTGGGTTACCACGGATTCCACAATCTCCCCTCGCTTTACATGCATGACCGCACATTTGTCCACACCAAATTCCATCCTGATGGCGCTACTGAAAGTTTCAGTAATTTTCAGTAGCTCCATCAGTTGCAAATTGCTGGGGGCAAAGAGTTTTAGGTCATCCATGTAGAGGAGGTGAGATATAACCTGACCACCTCTCCTTAGCCGATAGCCTAGACCTGAATCTTCCAGCAGCGTGCTTAGAGGATTCAAGGCTAAGCAGAACCAAAGCGGACTCAAACTGTCGCCCTGGAATATGCCTCGCTCGATCCTTATCGGCTCGCTATTCCTCTGGATATTTCGACATCCTGGATAGCGAAGGACCGTCCTCCATTGCCCCATACACGTCATCGGGAAGGTGCGCAGAGTTGTATCTACTTTATACAACTCCAGCACCCTCATGAGCCATGTATGTGGCACCGAGTCATAGGCCTTCTTATAATCTATCCAACATGTCGACAGATCCTTTCGGGAACGAAGAACCTGTTGGCTAATGGCCATATCAATGAGAAGTAGCTCCTTAGTACCGCGGGACCCGTTCTTACATCCATTTTGAGAGACAGTCATGATGGAGTTGGTGTCTATATGTTTATTAATTTTATAGACCGTCGGTAGACAAGTGATCGGTCTATAATTTTTGGGATCCGCGGTACTACCTGATTTATGGAGCACGTGGGTTATTCCTGTCGTTAGGAACTAGGGCAGCGACCCTGACTCTAAGGCTGACTGGAACTGGGATACCAAGGGGGCGTGCGATCTTTGGAACAACTTTATACAAAAGTTGTGCAGCCCGTCCGGCCCTGGAGATTTCCAGTTAGGCAACGGACGAACTGCGCGAGCAATATCTTGGGAGCTGATGATAAGTGGCCCCATTTCTGGTATTAGTTTGCACGCTCGTTCGATCTTCCCAGTCCAATCACCTTCGGTGTGACTGACAGGCACCGACCAGATGTTTCGCCAGAACGAACACATGGCGTCGTCATCTGGTAGGTGTGTGTCAGTCACACCTTGGTCCGGTCGCTCCCAATCCCTTTAAACCGGTCCGAGTCCAGGCGGAATAGATCGGTACTCACGGAAAGCATCCTCCAAAGCGCCCCTCAATCTTACATTGCACTGGGAACTCACGGATATAGCCTCATCATCATCCTCTTCATCAACGCGGTTGGGTCGCGATGAAAAACTGGGTAAATTTTGCAGTTGCACCGCGACCAATGACGTAGCAGGCGTAACGTGGCTATTCCGTGATTCGAGGCGAAGTCGATCAAGGACAACGTCATCCAGCATATGGTTACGCTGGATGACCCGCACCTGATCCGATAGTCGTTGCGCCGACACGTTGACAGCTGGCTCAAGCACCTGAAACAGAGAGAGCATCCGACCACGGTACGTCAAGTCAAGTTACTTCCCCCCTCTGTAGCCCCAAAGTATGCGCGCATGACATTTTCATTGACAGTTTGTGTCCATCTCATGCGCTGCACGCTTCCACCGGCAGCGGGGACCCTATCAGAGGCCGGTGGGCCTCGGAGTCCTTAGCTGGCCGGTGGTCGGCCTCTTCCGCGTCGACGTACTGGTGGTGGTGTCGTCGGCGGCGAAATGTATTCGTCGCTCGAGCTCGACGCAACTGCAGCGGCCAATGTCACTGGACTCACGTCTGGAGCAGGTTCCGGCAGCTGCGAGGCGGAGTTGAGCGACGAATCCGAAGGTGTTGGGTGTGTGGTTTGTAATTGTCGTGCCCGACTTCGTGTCAACATTTCTGTGTCATCTGCGTATTTTATTTTCATGCATCCTGGTATAATAGTACCAATGTAAATGTCATGATGCTAATATTGGTCTTCAAAAATGGTATAGAGTACATATTAAAACATTATTTCTTAATTATTAATGTTTAAAAAATATCAGAAAATATACGGAGTAAAATATTTGTCACGGTCAAGTTGACAGCCGGGCCCAGTGGCGTGCACAGAGTTTTTAGACAGGGTAGGCAGAAAATTTTACGCCTTCAAAAATGAATTCAAACCTAAAACTAAATTATTCTAAAAAAGATTCAAACTCATAATTTTTTTTGATGAATTCGTAGTCTTTTAAATTGTCTAATAAAGAGGAAACTCGATCTAACGTCTCGCCATCCCAGGACTCTATGTGTTCAGCCATATCCTCAAATAAATCAATTCAATGTGAAGAAGAATTGAAAATGACATTTACAGTACGTACGCGAATTGTAAGTCGATCGAGTGTCAGCAACGCGAGGCAGTTTTTTCATATCAGCCGTTTTATTGTAGTGGTTTTGCCTTTTGGTACTATTATTAAAGAAATTGGCTAATGTTTTTATGCGACTGAAAAAACGTTTAGTTTCATGAATACGTTCGCACGACTTGGAAAGTATCAAATTAAGGACATGGGCGGAACACCGAACGTCTGAACGCCGTTCCGTTCAGATGATAACACAGCAGCACCGTCGCCAAATAATATGGCTCACAAAACAAATCAAAACGAATCAAACAAACAATATGGCGACTAAGTCACAAACTCGGAGATAGTGCAAAAAATAATTCGACAAAAAAAGAAATAGTGTAAGTTATGATGCAATATAAATGAAACAATGCTACTTTTTAAAATAGTTGTATAGCTAATTTCGGTTCGGAAAACATCGGATAATTTCGTAATTTGTCGTGTTGTAAAAAGACACTGTCTATTCTGTACGGTTGTGTGCGTTATTGTGACATTGTGTGCCACGTATTTATAGGAACGCACACCCATTTCAATCCGCATGACCACGAGAGCACACATATAAACATTTAGACCCGAATAGTTTGTGTCTTTCCCGAGGCACTGGGTACTCAGCGTAGGTAGCGGCGCTAGTGCCGCGCAATGCCACAATACTGAACGAGCTTGCTTGGAGCGACTGTTTATGATTTTTTTGTTTATTGTTAGTAAGTAGGTACTCGTCGTACTCGTAGATAAAATAATAATAGATATCAGAACAAGATTATACTGAGTTAGGTAGGGTAGGCAGTGTCTTTCTGTCTTTATGAAATGCACGCCACTGGCCGGGCCACAGATTATATTATTAAATAGTGTCCGACATACAACAGCCTGTGCACGATGACATCCTCGTGCCGCAAACCGCAACACCTTCACCCGTGGCACGCACTAGTTGACGGTCTATAAAGGCTAAACCTGTGGCGAGACTACTTCCCTACCCATCCCATTCGTTCCACCTGCAGAAAATCTCCCGCCTGGACATGTGTTGCCTTGGTTAACGTCTTAAATCAAGCTCTCTCTCTGACATCGTGGTCACTTTTTAAACGCAGGGTGACCTTAACTGGCGAGGACGTCGATATCTTCGCGTGCTTTAGCCCACCCGCAGCACTGCTCGAATTAGCGGAGCTACAGGCGCCCCTGCATTGGACGCCGCACCTGACGGTCCTCGCCGGCGAACTAAAAGCACCCGGCGTGGAACAGCCACACCACGATTCCCGGGTGGAGACGGCGCTTCGCAGACGCGAAAGCCTGTGGGTACACGGTGTCCGAAATGCCGCCCCAACTCTCTCCTGCAGCGCCACGTCGAGAAACGGACTGGCCGAAGTTTAAGGATGTGATGGCGACCACCACAGCGACTTGGCCAATCGTTACTGCCGCGGATGTTGACTGCCGGGAGTGATCACACCGTTTGCATCCAACGCGCCCACGAAGTGGCGACAACAACAGTCGCCGGGGTCGCTATTTAAATTTAAACCCCTGCCCACCCTACGCAACCTACCTACCTACGCAAACGGTGCCTAAGTACCTGGCCCGATTATGAAATCGGAACTCTCGTCTCGAACGTCTCGTGGAGAAGGTTAGGACCAAGCTCCAGGACTTCAACGCGAGTCTTCAATCGGAGTCACACATTGACGCTGTCGAAGGCCGTCAATGCACAGCCACAGACTATGCAGAAAACTCTCGGACACCCCAGCTCCGGTGCTCCCGCTACTACACAGCGACGGAGCTCCAAGATGTATCGCAGCCGCAGCAGACCGTGCGGAGATCTATGCTGAGCACTTGGAGCGTCAATTCCAGTCGAAAACGACATACTTCGCCTCACCGACAGCCCCAGAGGACGACCCTATTTTCTTCTCGCTTTGCGCAGTCAGACGCGCCATACTGAAGACCAGCAAGGCCCGTGGAGCGGACGGAATCACCAACACAGCGCTGCGCCACTTTCCACACCACACGGTAGCGGCACTGGCGCGTCTGTACACGGGGTTACTGTGCACAGGGATCTTCCCGACCAGCTGGCTAATGCTGAAGCCTGGGAGCTATCAGTATGCTGCCAAGCATGTCCAAGTTGTTTGAACAACAGCTGCGACAGCTAGCTCTGCAGCTCATCTCACGCCGCACCAGAACAGTTCGGCTTCCGCTCGGAACTCAGCACTGCGCCACTTGCCATACTGCACGGTAGCGGCACTGGCCGGCCCTGTGCACGGCGCCTGTTAACTAGCCTATATAGCTTTCCTCACGAATCGAGCTATCAAATGCAAAAATAATCTTTAAATCCGACCGGTAGCTTAAGATTAGCGCGTTTTTAAACCAAACACAAATAAACTCTTCAGCTTTATTGTTAGTGGGTATATTAGATATAGATAAGTATATGTGTCGCAGATGGATCACAGAGTCCGTTCTTTTAAAAAACCGCTAGTAGTTTTTACAAAACAGCTACGTTATGTAAAAATGTAATTATGGAAAACAATTGAACAATGTTCAGCGGTTTTCCATAATTACTGAACTTGAACACGCAGAATTGCATAAACGTTTGGCATATATCAATGCAGGCAGCGGGTCAACACTTAGCGGTTTTGTAAAACAATGAAAACAAATGAAATATCAGAAGGCCAATTCAAGTAATTTAAAACGTTCAAAATCTAGTCGCAGTCTTATCTCGGCGACAAACAAATGTCAGAAACCTGTCAAAATGTAGGGAAATTAGAATTTTTGACAGATTGAGACTGAGATCGAACTCGACTGTGAACGTTCTTAAAATTACGAGTTTTTTTTTATTGTAAAAACGTTGCCCCACACTAGGAATTACTCCTGTATCGTGGGTGCGTTCACAAACATTTAAACTCACATACACAAACAGCCAGACCCGGAACAACTACCTGTAGGCAATACAAATATTTGTTCCGTGCGGGAATCGAACCCGCGACACGCAGCGCCGCAGTTGATCGCTCAGCCACTGCGCCAACCGTGTCGTCGAAATTGGCCCTCAGATTGTAGATTTTTGTTCTAAATTTTGTCGATCGTGTTTCTGTGTGTCGTAGCAACTAGGGGTTTCTAATACCGGAATTTTTCAATACCGGGATCCCGGTAATAGACAATTTTTTTTTCCTAAATTGTTTTTAGAGTTCCGTACTCCGTACCAAAAACGGAATCCTTATAGGATCACTTCGTTGTACGTCTGTCTGTCCGTCCGTCTGTCAAGACCCTTTTTCTCAGCAACGCATGGAGGTATCAAGTTGAAATTAATATCAAATACTCAGGGCTGCAATCCCTTGAAGCAGTGAACAATCAAACTTCTGAGTCCACGCAATCAAAAGATACGGGCGTTTATGTTCCGTTTATGCCACATATTTTGACAATCGCAAGGGAATCAAAATCTATAGGGTACTTCTCGTTGACATAGAATCATAAAATTTGGCAAGAAGCAAATTTGTGCTACCTAAAGTAAAAAAACCGAAAACCGTAAATTTGTAGTTACATACCTACAAATTTGTACGGAAACCTCGGTGCGCAAGTCCGACTCGCACTTGACCGTTTTAATTTTTTTAAAATAAATCTATAACAAATAGGTCAGTCATCGTAGTTACCAAAATCGCGTTAGGCGATTAACACACGGCACCGCGCAACGCCGCGGTAGGCGGTGAAGCGGATCTCATGTCGCATTGGCCTCTAATAAATCCGTAGATGCCTAACACACGTATACCGCCCGACTGCGCGGTCGAGCGGTGCTCTCACCGCCACCGCCCCTCCGCGCTACCGTCCGCGCGGATCATCGTGGGTGCAGGACGACGACGTGTTGCAATTTAAAAATGGATTTCGATGTCGAAAACCGTGTTAAATCCATCCGCGCGGACAGGTGCGTAAACCGCCTTACCGCACGGGGCACCGCTACGAAATCCGCTTTACCGCTACCGCCCTCCGCGGCGGTACGCGGTGCCGTATGTTAATCGCCTTAGTTCGCAAACAATTGCGCTGTACGGATTTTTTGGGATATTGTTAGGATGAACCGATGAATCAAATCAGTGTAAAACCAAGTTTGCAGCGAAAGACCTGTGCTAACTGCGTGGTCTTCTATTGTTCTACAGTTATTTACTTATAACTTATAAAAAGTACATCATATGGAAAGTCACCCTATACATTTTTGAAGTATGTGTACAAAACTGTCTCAAGTTTAATTGGACCTACAGAGCTACGGGGCGCTCAAATTTTGTATACTATAATAATTTCGAGGTTTTTTTTTAAGAAAGGCAAAGTTCACTCTCCAAATCCCTGTTTCACTACTAACTTGCTTACATAAAGCGCGAGGTTGCATCCCCCACCTTCCTTCTCACCTCAGGAATCTCAGGATAGTACTATTATTGATCTATGGACCTCTTGTCACCAAAAATGGTCACCAATGGAGAGAATTGCCGAAAATCGCTAAATTATCTATTACAGGTATTTTTGAATGTTGCGCCATAGAACTTATAAATTATAGAATTGTTGTTGTATGTATATATAGAGTACCAAATCCAAGCAATTTTGATGAATTTATGAGTAGACTAGAGATATTGTTACGTGTTCTGATAAAAAAAACATTTAAAAATATTGTACTGGCGGGTGATTTTAATATAGATATATTGAAAAAAAACAAACAGACTCTAGAATTTGAAAATTTATTATTGAATTTTAATTTAAAATTATCTGTACGTCAACCTACCCGTTTGAAGAGCAAGACATGCATCGACAATTTTGACAAATCGACATAATTTTAATAAGTGTCGTCAAGCTATAGTTTTGGAACTGGCTTTGTCTGACCATACGGCACAACTACTTAACTGTCCGATTAGCACCGCAAGCACTAGAAATCATTGGCGGACCACTAGACGGGACTATAGTAAAGAGAACATAGACAAATTTAAATCCTACCTCAATAGCTTATCCTTTGCTGAAGTATATGAAGCTAAGGACCCAAACATGGCTTATAAAGCCTTCACAGAAATGTTTTCTTTCCTTTATACACAGTGCTTTCCTGATACTCTTATCTCTGTAAAAGTGAAAAGAAAGCCTAGTTGGGTTTCTCATGGCATTAAAATATGTAGCAAAAAGAAACGTCAATTATTATGGCAATACAGACAAAAACCTACCGAAATGAATAAAAATAAATTTAAGAGTTATTCGAAATTGCTTAAAAAAATAATTTATTTAACTCAACGCGCACAAAATATACATAAAATTAAAAAATCTAATAATAAATCTAAGACTACTTGGGAAATCATAAATCAATCAAAACTGAACATACCAAAAAACACTATAGACAAAATTCGATATAATAATGAAACTGTTACTGACCCCAAAATGATTGCAAACATATTTAACAATTACTTTATAGATAAAATTAAACCTATGAATAGCTCGGGAACCACAGTCACTAAACATATTTTAGCCAGAAAAGACTCAATGTTCATGGCCCCAAGTCTAGCACACGATATATTAAAAATTATAGCGTCCTTAAAAAATACAAACAGTGTAGGATACGATGGCATATGTACTAAAATTGTTAAGTCTGTAGCATATGAAATCTGTAGCCCCATAAGCTATATTATTAATCTAAGTATCAGTGAAGGTATATTTCCCAATGCCCTAAAAAAGTCTATTGTAAAACCACTTTTTAAGAAACAGGATAGGGAGTTAATGGAATGTTATAGGCCAATATCGTTAATTCCAATAATTTCAAAAATTTTCGAAAAATATATTTACAAAGAACTTAATGCCTATTTTGAAAAAAATCACATACTGTGTGATGAGCAGAAAGGATTTAGGGAGAAAAAATCAATTAACTTGGCCATATATGACTTCTTGCATATTGTCATGACAAACATGGACAAAAATACACCAGTCTGTGCCATTTTCTGTGACATGACACAGGCGTTTGATTATGTTCAACATAAGATATTACTAACTAAACTTGAGGCATATGGTATACGAGGAAACATATTTAATCTAATACAGTCATACCTACAAGACAGAAAACAAGTTACACAAATTAGCAAAATAAATATGAGCTCCAAACGTGAAGAGATTTTTACGTCATGCGAGCGTACCGTCCCTCATGGAGTTCCGCAGGGCAGTGTACTTGGACCACCCTTGTTTACAGTCTATATTAACGACTTCCCTAAATCCATTAAAAATCCCATGACATTGTTTGCGGATGATAGCACGATAACTATACCATGCCATAATAAGAATACATATGAAACGGACATAAAAAACACATTAATAGAAGCGTTAACGTGGCTTAATAATAATAATTTAAAAATTAATATAAATAAAACTTTGATTATGCACTTTAGCCAACGATCATTATTGTTCTCTAATCTTGACATCGAATATAATAATAATAAAATACAGACAGCTAACACTACAAAATTTTTAGGCCTAACAATCGACAGAAACCTAAATTGGAAAGCGCATATTGAGGCTCTAGCCAAAAGAATAAGCAGTGGTGCATATGCGTTATATAAATTATCACGCACTCTAAATGTAGAATCGTTATTAACGGCCTACTATGGTTTGATAGAATCCGTCATTAGATATGGGGTTATCTTCTGGGGTAACTCAACCGACAGGGATATCATCTTTAAAAGACAAAAGTACTGCTTGAGGTCTATGTTTAATCTCAAAACTACTGATAGCTGTAAAAACTATTTCATTAAACATCACATATTAACATTACCCTCAGTTTATATATTAGAAATAGTCATGTTCGTAAAAACAAATCCACAGTTGTTTCCTCGTATGGCAGACAAATTCCCTAGAAATAGACGTGATGATAGTAAACTATGTGGACATACATCGAAAACTGCACTTATGCGCAAGAGTGTTTTTTGCATGGCACCAATTGTCTACAACAAACTGCCCAAAAGTTGGAGAGAGCTAACAATACTTAAACTTAAACAAACAATGAAATCTTTTTTGGCACAAAAAGCATATTATAGTATTGCAGAATTTTTAAACGACTCATTGTGATAAAAATATATAACTTAAATATGCCATAATAAATGTTATTTAATTAAATTCCTATTGTAAATCTTCATAATATAATTTTATTATTATGTAATTTGTATTATTGGACTAGTCAAATATAAAATGAATAATTGGATAATGTAAATGATTGAATATATTTGTTTAACTGACATTAATTAATGTATAATTGTAATATTTTAAAATCAATGTATTAATACTATTTTCATTTTATTTTTTCCAAGATATTTGCACGCCATGAGAAATGGCAAACATGTCGTGAGCTAATCTTATTTACGACCTTGCATGCATCTATTATTTTAATTTTGTATGTGTACACATGTTTGCGCAAATAAAATTTCTTATTCTTATTCTTATTCTTGCATTGACCGAGAGGCAAATAAAAAACCACCATTTTTAATCCCATTCTTTACCAATGCAAGTAGTAATAAAATGTAAGTAGCAGTCTAAATAAATCACGAGCTAATTAAAATATGAAGTTTTTAAAACTTACCCAGATAAAAAATTGGTTGGAAATATAAATGTGCAATAGAACGGAAAAGTGTCACTGTAGTTTCTATTGAAACGAAAGTAAAATCATCAATACCGAGATACCGGTAATGGATTTTCAATACCGGCATGGAAAAATGGTAAAAATTTACCGGGATCCCGCTATTGGAAGCCCTAGTAGCAAAAATAATGGCGTCCGATACCGAAATAAATAAAACTAGTAAAAATTACCCTCACTCAAGTGAAAACAGTTATTTTAAGGACAATATTTATTAAAAGTTAATAGAGTTTTATGAAAGATGCTCATTGTGACTGCAGATAAGCCATTTTGCGTTACGTCTAAACGTTGGTAGCAGTTTTGAAAAACGTAGCACAGTCACAATCCAGCTGAACATTGTTCAGTTGTTTTACATAACCCAGCTGTTTTGGAAAACAGCAGCTTCTACAATCCATCTGCTACATAATTATGCATTATGTAATAAAGTATGTATGTATTTATTGAGATGTAACTGATGCATCACAAAGTACCTGCAATATGGTCTGTCTTTCTCCCTGTAAATCCATCCAAAGGTTGTCTTTAAAAGATTGCTTTTTATAAGACCAGTTATAAGACCGCCCACTGATTTATACTTGCGCCTACATTTATATCTGCAAATTGCATTGTGTACTAAAGAGTATTCTATTCTATAACCAATTAATATTGTTTATTGTGGTCTATTTTACACAAAATAAGAATTTTTCAGCAAAATACTACATTAACATGGAAGTCTTGTGGGCCAATACATGGCCTGATGAACTGTGCTAGACTTCCAACTCACTGCGATAAAAGGCTGTAAGATTGTAACAGACCCTTCTAAGAGGATTCCTGTCATCCATGAGGACTTCCACAAGCCAAAAAATAAAAAATGAACTATGATTTGGGTTTAGCTTACATGGATTTGTTCATTCCAGTCAGAAATTTTAATCTTTTTGCAAAAACACTTGTTAGTTTAGGCTAAGTCGTCATACACGCGCGCGATACAACAGGGCGAGGAATGCGCTACCAAGCCTATTTTTACAAAATGTGAATGAACCCGGTTCTTTACTGTCACACACTATGTGTGGTGAATGCGCTAATAGTTGTGGCCAGTGTGGAGACGGTTTGACCCAATTCTGTCTAAATACTGGTAAAGCAGTCCTTGATATGATGGTTAGGATGATCAGCAGATTATCTACTGCTGCTGGCTCCTTGGAGTGGTGGAAATGGCTGTGAGTTAGCTGTAGGTGATAGGTTCGAAACAAGACAGGACTAGTTTGTGAAAAACATCATGAAGAAACCAGTATGTCCAAAAACCAAGAATTTAAAGATGTGACACACACCAACCCGCAATGGGCCATGTATGGATTATGGCCCACAGGCCTGTCCCAGCAGTGGGACCACTAAAGGCTGATTGTGCTATGTTATGAGCTTTTTCTTTGTGAGTCAAAGTTTAACTTAAATGACCTTTTGACATTGTTAATTTATAATATTGAGAAAAGATCATTTAGGAATAGATTAGAATACTCTTTATTATTTATGTACAACATATAATTTACAGATATAAATGTAGAAATTTTACAAAGGGTGACACAACAGGCGGTCTTATTGCTAAGAGTGATTTAAGTCACCATCTGCCTAGGCTTTCAGTCTAACCAGATACAGCTGAATGCCAGTATTTTACATGGAGCAACTGCCTATCTGACCTCCACGACCCAGTTACTGGGTATTATGATACCCCTTGGTAAGACTGGTTGTCAATTTCCAGGCTTCTGACGAACCGTAACAACTGATCTAAGTAAGTAATACTAATGCCATGTTTTGCCTGTCCAAGTTACCCTAAGGAGGATCGCCCGCATTCTGTCATACTTTTATTGTTATTTTACTTACCTTAATTAATTGTTGATGATTATATTTATCTAGAACATACACTCTGCTTTGGTACTTAGGACCTAAATTGGATAACTACAATACTTTTTTTGTCATATTAGAAATGGATAGCTAAGCAGATAAGTATGAAGGCAAATCGGTCTATTCGGCGGATTTTCAACGATTTGGGAAACCAGAGGGTTTAAAGTGTCAACTAGGTACCTAACGAAACATCTTACTGAAAATGCAGGCGACATTCGTGAATACATGACGGTAGCTCGCAATGCCTTACCGAATGAAAGATATTGTGAAAGGAGCGTGCAGTGAACAACAAGTTTCGTATGAACAATGGCGTGCGGCCACTCACCCCATGAACCAGTCGACGGTGTCGCGCAGGTACTCCGGTAGTCGCTCCAGCTTGACGGATTCTCTCCGGCTTGCTTCTCAACCAAAAATAACAGCACTTTAGAGCAATAATTGCCTCGATATGTACGCGCCTTAGCCGCACAGAAACACTAGCTGTCTCATCACACAGCGCGATGATAACCGATAAATTACCACTAACTGTACTCTTTGAACGCGTTGAAATCTGGTGTTAAGTAGAGCGTGTCGTCGTCGCAAAACCCTATCATTGGAAATTTTCACTACAAACGATCAAAGCAGCTGAGCCATAATCGCCATGTTGCGCAACTTAAACAATTTATTTTTAGAAAATATTGTTCGCCATTATGTACTGTATTCAATTTAAAGTTTTGCACAACAAAGTTAACATTAACTGTTTTTTAAAGAGAATTGTGTATTTTTATTGCACAAACAGAAACACTTACTAAAGTAAAATGATACACAAAAAACAGAGTCAAGAAATAACATTCGTTTTTACTTTTTGCTATAGCAACACTTTATTTTCTGTCAATTGTCATCAATAACATTGAGATAGGAAAAACATGGAGACGCCGCGATATTCTATACATACATTTGCTTATACAAATATGAGTGAAATATGATTCAGAATTTGAAATATCGTTATGTCTCATTCTTTCTAGTGAGATAATCTTCTTTGATAAAAGAGACAACTATATTTTAAGTTGTTGCTAATTATGGCAACATTTGGTCTTGACGTAGTGACAGTTGTAGGTAAGTGCCGTAGCAGCCATGCCATCTTATGCGACGAGTTTCGTGGTAGTTCTGCTGTCAAATGGTTGTTTGTGTTTTGTATTATTGAGATTTGCGAGAAAACTACGAGGATTTTACCTTTTAAAACTGCATGTAAATGTTGGAAAACAGAAATTCAACATGCCTGTGTGTTGTATTGTTAAGTGTGGTGCAAGAAAGAATGAAAATAAACCTCAATTGACTTTGCACAGGATAGTAGCCGGTTTTCATGCATTAATACATATTTTTTTTTTTTAATACATACAATAATACACATTCGATGATACAATTTATTGTAACGCGATCACGAATTTATGGCTAAAGTATTGATATTTGGGTTCATTTCCATATAATAGGCCTTTTTTATTATATTTGTTAATTCATTCGTTTGTTTACAAAAATATGTCATAATGGAATAGTGTTGTACCGTTGCCGATTTGCCGTAATATTTTCCGAAACTAGTTCCTCCGCTGAAACGATATCCGTTGATTCTGCGATGTTAACATAAATAATCCTGCGTCTTATTCGGTCCGAGTGACCTAGCTAGGTCCGGCCTGTGGTTCACACTTCACAGCACCAGAATCCATCGTGATCCAAACGTGATAACTAGTAAAACCCATATTTAGTATCGAGTAACACCTATATTCCTTAATTGACACAACCCTAGCAATGGCAGCCATTTTATGAGAGAATATGAGTTGTAGGTATGCACGCTTTTTTTGTAGGTATTTCCAGTCCATACTTTTCTATGTCAATGTCAATAACACGGTAAAAGCTAACGCACAGTGCACACAAACCCTACAGTATTTTATGTTCTGTGCACACAAATCAGAAGGCAATTCTTGTAATTTTAAGAACGTTCACAGTTGATTTGTCTCAAGCTGACAAAAATACCTCTATTTTCCCTACATTTTCGACAAGTTTTTGACATTTTTGTTTGTCGCCATGATTAAATTGCGACTAGATTTTGAACGCTGTAAATTACGAGAATTGGCCTTCAGGTTTGCTCCGATTCGGCTCTAATGCTAGATACACACGCAGCGACACTTTTGAAATCGCAAACGATAAATCTGCGGAAACACTACAATCTACCTACCCGTAGTTTTTTTTTTAGAGTAGCATTTATTTGCGTTGATTTCACCATTTTTTAGATGTATCGGAAACAACAAAATGCGTCAAACCATTGTTTCTTTCAAGGTTTGTAGGATATTAGGAATATTAAGGGTGGGGAAGGAGACATGGCGTCAAGTCCCCAACGGTCAAGGACAAACCAAAATATGCTAAAATTCTTTGAAATCTTTCTCACTAAAGTCGCTGCATCAGAAACTAGCATTATGGTCTATCCACACTTAACAGGAAGTCTGCTGTCAGTGTCAGAAGCGGAATTGTCAAAATTGAACCCTGAAAATTATAGCGACTTCTAGCGACTTTTAGGCGGGTCAATATGTCGCTACAAGGGCAACCGTGGACCATCGTTTATCCTACAGAAAAAATGTATTAGAATTTTAGTAAACATTGATGAAGGAGAAAGTTGCAGAGTACATTTTAAAAACCTAAAAATATTAACTTTAACATCTATATATGAAATAGTCAAATTTGTAAAAAATCATAAAAACCTTTTCGAACAAACAAAATAAAGACACCAAAGATCTTATAACCTTAGAAACAAAAACGAATTATCTCTTCCCTATACAAAATTCCAAATAGTAAGATCCGCAACACACCATAAGGCCATAAAAAATATACAATATACTACCCCTTCAAATAAAAACAATAGAGACAGATTCAACCTTTTATAAAAAACTCAAAGAATATCTACTGGATAAAAGCTATTACAACATAAAATAATACTTTGAAATATGAATAAATAAAAATAAAATTTACTTTTAAACATCTGTGCCAAAAATAAAATAAATAAATAAACAATTATAGACATAAGATACTTTCAGTTACTATTCAGCATTAAGTATTATGTTAGTAGGTATTAATTTTAAGCTAGTAGGTATTAAGTGATTTTGTAGCGCCCCAACGGGGTACATGTTTGATACTCCATTTACCACATAAGACCTAGTGTAACGCAACAACATGTGAACAAATAAATAAATGATTCTAAATGATCGCCCGCTGCGCCACAAAGGTCGTCAGAGATGGAATAGAACAAACTACGGAGGAATAAAACTACAACTATTCAACTACTACTAAAATCGATATTTCGGTTTGAGCGTTGCTGAGGTTGGTTAGCGACTTCTAGCGGATTTTTATGGAAAGATTTTTTCCATATCTAGAGGAATTTTTAGATTTGACTAGCGACTTCTTATTTTGTTGAACGGCAACACTCCTTGGTCATAATTAATCGGAGTTGAACACCTAGCTGGTAACATAACCTATAAGCTAATTTATTTTTGACAACTTTGATCTTGAATATAATATTCTACAATCATGTTCCGCCTACCATATGGGGAAAGAGTTGACCCCATGGAAGAGAAGCGCCAGGCGCGTGAGAACACCATTAGCAGCGTGATTACCTTTGCCGTCCTATGTGCTGCTATCAGAGTGGGTAAGCTAAAATGAAAATAATAATTACAGTATTTAATCACTTTAGCTTAGAAGTTGTTCGTTTTCAACTAATCTATTCAAAATTGAATAGGCAGTAGTAATAGCACTCAATGTAATTCATAAAGGTCTCGGTCATTAAAATTATATTTTTATTAAAGATTAATATGTAATTACGATTTGAATTGTAAACTGAGAACTTGATACGTATGCCGTAAAGGTTTATACTTTCCAGTACAAACAGTAGGTAGTATACAAACCTGATGAATATTTTAGTCAATTTAATTGAAACTTTACCTTCAGTTACATTCAGTTTTGATTTGGTGAAATCCATTAGATGCCGGAGCCGTTAACTTCAATGGTTATTCATTTTAATGGTTCTTATAAATACAAGGTTGGTCTTGAACTAAAATAGTTTGAGTGCATTTACAAGAAAATAACTTTGGTTATGTTTGTGTACCTATGTCAGAATATTTCTGTTCACAGCTCCCATCATTCTAGAACATAGCGGACTTCAGTGATACAATCAACATAGTACCAGTTGCAACTAGGCAAAGATTATCAAATCATACTGGGTCATGTTGTCAGCACGCATGCGGCATGATCTATCAGGTCTATTAGAAAATAATTCATTCATTTAAATAAATTCCTATGCAATAAATTGTGTTTCTCTATACAACTGGTGATTGTTTCCCAAATAGGGTTGGTGGCTGTGTGTTTCCCTTGGTTGGCTGCACCAAATACCTATTTGGTTTGTTTTGCAATGTAGGTATGGTTGATGTCTGCCAATAACTCTGGTATCTGGTGGCAATATTTTAGCATATTACAAGGGCCACACTTGCCCAAGTTTCGAATTATTGTGTTCGCCTCTTTTATTAATTTTGTAGGACCAGACACACAGAAAAAAGTTAATTTAAACAGCTATTGTATATAAGTACTAGCTTCTGCCTGCGACTTTGTTCTCATGGAAGTCGTAAGACACCCTAATACCTATACTAAAATAACAGCCACATTTTATAAAGCTTCCCTGTACACTATGTTTGTTTGGTCTTAGCAGACATAGTGACGCGGGAACTAGCGAGTCTAGCGACGTACTCGTACAGTTGTCCGTGACGCGACGCTGCGCGCACACTTTAAAAGAGTGACTCAAAATATACTT
Source organism: Apamea crenata (assembly GCA_949629185.1). NCBI lineage: Eukaryota > Metazoa > Arthropoda > Insecta > Lepidoptera > Noctuidae > Apamea > Apamea crenata. The sequence goes on along the minus strand of OX451359.1, from coordinate 19,954,981 downwards.
TATTTTCTACAAGAGAAGGTACACACTGCATTGTGAGAGTTCAGAATACGTTGCGCCGTGCAGCGCTGCGCCTCGTGACGCCTCGCGGCGTAGAGCGACGCAGCGGTACTTCGTCGGTACGCGCGGCGTGCGAGAGCGGCGCTGCGCATCACGACGCCGCGAGGCGCAGCCGAGGCCGCCGTGGTAACTTGTCTCTACTATTTCCGTCCAGACTTCGTGCAGAATTGATGCAGTACGGTCGAGTGATCGAGTGATATTATAAAGATAGACTGGGATCTTGTTATAATCGGACCGCCAAATATACGTCGTTCTCATGCGCTTGCAAATGGTAGACTGCGGGTGGACGCGGGGCGGGGCGGGAGCACGTAGCTAATGTAGACACAACCAATATACTGTATAATCTATGGTAGACACGTCCCACTGCATCGCGCGGCGAGCTGCGCCGCGCGGCGTCTTGCTGCGTCGTGTTGCCAACGATTTTACGATGCGCCTCGCGACGTTGCGATGCGTCACGCGGCGGCGCGCGGCGCAGCGCGAAATCACTGGCCTCTTCCAGTATCGTCGCGTCTTGGTGTGAACTGACCCTTACAAGTAGCTCGTCCTGAATCCTGAGGTTGGTACCAACCTTCAGTAGTAATGCTTAAAATATTTATAATAAATATAATATGTATATAAGTAGTTTATCAGCCATCTTGTTACCATAACGCAAGCATTAGGTTGCTTAGCTTGGGACAAATGGTGCTGTGTGAAATGTCCAGGGATATTATTATATTATTATTAAAATATTCTACATACCTAATAATAGTATGAATGTAAATGAATGATGTATGAAACTAACTCTGTCAAGAGATCATTTTTATCCCGGTAGTATGATCTCATGGGATATCGACATCGTGGCCGCAGGCAAAAGCTAGTTTTGTATGAAAAGATATTTCTGCCTTTGTTTCATTAATAAAATTAGTTGATTGTAACGACAGCACATTAGCCGATAACGACACCGACTTGTTAGGGCCGTTACTGCGGCACCGCGCCACCGCTGTATTACTCACCCTTGGATTTGGATGGACCCTCACACATGACGCCGCCAGCTAGTTTTGAAGTCTTGACACCGCGGCGTCAAAAACGCTGCCGTTGCGGTGCCATGTGTAAACGCTCTTTGCTCTCCAAGTCCGTAGAGCTGCACAGTGGAGTTTTAAGAAGTCCAATTCAAGACTGCCATTATTTGGAACCCAACTGCCAACGCAACGATTAAAAAGCTGGCTTAGCTTCCTAGAATCGACTGAGGCCTATCCGCATCCGTATCCCGCCTGAAGCCCGTTGCCAACTGTGGCTGGAGATATTAACCCCCAATAACTAGCTCCTACTATCGAGGTAAATAATAAAAAAAAAAGACTGCCTACTTGGAAATCAACGAACCGATTACGAACCCGAGCGGGCAGATGCAACGCCAATTTGGTAGTGGGGATATCTCGACGAAACGGCTCAAGTTGCGCCCGTGCGGCTGTGGAACTGCATCTCAGACTATGGAAAAAAAATAAACTTATGAAATAAACTTACCACAAAACTTAACAAGTCTACAAAATTGTTAAATTGCAGAATAAAATGCGTAACAAAAATTACAACTAATAAATAGGAGTTGCAATTTAAAATCTACAATTCTTTCGTATTTTTTAAATCGTAACAATGCATGACATGTAGACTTGTCACTACAATTTAGATATTTGTAAGGGAATCCGTTACAACTGTGTGGTTTAGTTTTGTGTGACTTGTAAAATGTAATTGTAAATTTTTGTGGTATGCGGCGTCGCCTCCTTATCTGCCTTCTGTGCCCCAAAATCTGCGGAGCAGCTCTTATGGTGAACGTCAGAATCGCCGGTCAATAGTCGAATTTAGCTTTGAAATTGTGTCTAAAAATTACTTATCAATTGCTTATTATTTGCTTACCATGATAAGAGAATTGCTTATTTCATAATGCTAAAGAATTAAAACATTAAGATTGACCGACCATTCTGATGTCAGAAGGGCTGGTCAATCTCTGTAGAGTAGTAACTATGTGAAATTACTGAAATTTTAATGGGGCAAAGATTGCTTATTTCACAATTTGTAAGCCTAGACCCTGTTATTCTTTCAAGAGTTTAAAAGCCCCTGCGCCTGTTAAATTTATGAGAGCAAAGTGACGTATGTCGAAAATTGCGTTTATATATATATTAATAATAATTTTGCTACTATGTATTTCTGTAGTTACATTATACAAGCTTACCTTGTTCGTGAATTCATCAAGCAGCCTGCACCATAACTATGATCATCAATAGAAGCACACCACATTAGCAGTAATTCGCCACACTTATTATTTTATATTAGCTCTCACGCACTCTATAAATATTTGCAAAAACAGGAAACGGAACTGCCGAAACGCACGCGCACTCTACAAGATGAATTATGTGATTATGGAGCATGTTTAGTGCGATATGCAAACAATGCGCCCTTTACCCCACCCCTTCCGCGTCCCACCGAACGACATGTTATATCAGTGATTTTTGATAAGTTTGTGCAACTGGAAGATAATAATAATGTTTTCATAGTACAGATATTATTATATTATTAATGTATTTAACAGTGTACGCGTCTGTACCGAAATTGTAAGGTGTATTATACTAAACATTTCAAAAGATAGTATAATGTTCTGCGTTTTCGCTTTTTCGTAACCACCTAAACTTGGTCGGGTTACCACGGTCATTCACTTCCTAATGACTTTAATCGTATTATCTCATTAATTATCCAATGTACTAAGCTGAAATTTTACTGATATACAACTGAACTAAAAAACTAATAATTGACATAACATTCAGTTCATATATCCAATCCAGTGGCCAAATAACGCGCATCAAGACCGTGCTCGTGAAGAACTCAATATCATCATAACTTGTTAAATACTTACAGGATACAAAGAAACTTCACAAACATTTGAAGGCAGTTACAAGCTTTAAAATAACGTTTAAAGTAAGTCTTTAGAGCTCTTATTGAGAGTGCTGGGACCAATTGAAGTGTTTTTCTATTTAATGAAATAACCTTTAAGCTATGTATTATTTTGGTTTTTTTATTGCAGAACAAATTTAAACTAATTCCTAAGAAGCCATGTACAAAATATGATAAGAATCCGCTTAACCATTTCAAAGATCTAGCAAAACCAAAAACGTTACCCCAGCAAAATCTCGAATAACTTCGCAACCGATGAAAGAACAAATACCTACAAAATAAGGCACAACATTTACTTCATCTAGACAACTAATTTTATAGCTAGTAATTATTTAAATATTCCCATTAGAAAGAAAAAGGTCTGGCTGGGGTAACGTTACCCCAGCAGGAAATGTTTTTGTGAAATAATTAAAAAACTATAAGCGCAACAAATTCAAAAATGTGCGCAACAATTACAGAAGCCGCAAAACTAATTATCTATAATAATAAAATGACCATTTTCGACAACATCTGGCCTGGGTAACGCACACGGAATTATATTTCGTTGCTTCATCCTTCGGATATATCATTAACCACGTAGTCCTTTCTACCTACAAGGCATAATCGCACGCTTTTCAGAGAGAATCGAATAATCGATTCACTATTTTTTTTTTTTTGTCTTTGGTATACTACCTACTTACGCCATTATCGTCCGGCCGAATGTCACCTCATTCTTTTTTCGTGCGAGAAAAGGTTACATGCTCTGTGGTGCGAGGCAGAGTGCGCACGCGCCTAACATCGTTAGTGACATTAATTCGGTATACCCGCAATAAATATTTTTCTCGCAATCATGCCTAAAAGACATAGTGATAAAATAGAACGGTACCAACGTAAAATAAGAAGACAGACTCGTGGCTGTGAAACATCTGAGCGACAGCTGTCGCATTCTATGTGACCTCCACTTTGTAGAGACCGAGGCCCGAAAAAAGTACGTAACACCCGGCTTAGACAAATCATTTTTGACCATTATTCAAGAAATAGACAGGGATGATATGCTTATCGGTAATAAACTCCCGGAAAAGATAAAAGCGTCAAGAGCGATCGAAAAACAAGGTCTCCAAATCAAGAAGTCTGCCCCAACGGTAAAGTCGACGATCTTACCAACACCACAGCCATCGACTAGCCAGTTTCGGCCGCAGGGAAACTGGAGGGGCCCTCCTCGTTACCCGTCGTCGAACAGAGGGGGGCGAGGGGGGTTGAAGAAGACCACTCCCACGGGACGCAGGACAGCTCAACCAGCGCCACAAACAAGGACACCAACCTCAAACCAGTTCAGACATCGTGCTGCCAACCAACATCCATAGAGGTACATGCTGGTAGAATTAAATATTTTTACGATTGTTGGAAAAATATTTCGGATAACACAACGATACTTAAATGGATTTCAGAGGGTTTAACTATTCCATTTAAGCGTAATGTCAAACAAACCTTTATTCCCAGTACTGTGCTATCCCCTCGGGAAAAATCCGAAATGTATCTTGTCATACAAGAACTACTAGACTTAGGAGCAGTATCTATCTGCAGCCGTTCTGAAAATGATTTTATATCTAATATATTCTTAGCTCCCAAAGCTAATGGGGGCAAGAGGTTCATTCTTAACCTAAAGTCACTAAATAAATTTGTAGACAGCTCGCATTTCAAAATGGAGGACCACAGAACGGCGGCAAGACTAATTACTAAGGGGAGTTATTTAGCAACCATTGATTTAAAAGAGGCGTACCTTTTGGTACCCGTGGCTGAAAAACACCGCAAATACTTACGTTTTATCTTTGATAACAAAATCTATCAGTTTAACGGAATGCCTTATGGCCTCTCTGTCGCTCCTAGGATTTTCACTAAGATAATGAGGGAAGTTGTCAATTATCTAAGGTGTAACAATCACAAATCAGTCATCTACTTAGACGACATTCTTTGCGTAGGAGATACGTATTTAGAATGCTGCAAAAACGTAAATGAGACTTTAAGCCTTCTTGAATGCTTAGGGTTTATGGTGAATTACTTACAAGAAAAGCGTCTTACAACCACAAAAATCCTGCAGATTTCTAGGCTTCATAAGAAAGAAAGAAAGAAAATACATTTATTTAGCACAGACTAAAAGACACACAATACATCAGATACATAGGTACATCAGATAGCGTTGACTTGACTTTAAGTTTACCATCGGAAAAACGTGGCAATATATTTCAGTTAATAAAAAAGTTCTCTAGACTTCCTAAGTGTCTACAATCAGAGAGTTTTCTCGATTAATTGGCGTATTGATAGCGGCTTGTCCAGCGATAAAATACGGGTGGCTTTATACAAAAAATTTTTAGCCCTTCAGAGGCACCAATCATACGAAGCAAAGATAAAACTAGATAAATCTATTTGACCGGATCTGCATTGGTGGGAAGAAAATATAACAAACTCGAAAAACTCCATGAGAACAGATCAAACTTATGCATTGGAAATATATACAGACGCTTCTAGAAGCGGCTGGGGGGCTTACTGCAACGGTTTCGGGGCAAATGGCAATTGGACAGAGGACGAATTGTCATTTCATATAAACTTCTTAGAACTGTTAGCGGTTTTCATGAGACTAAAGTGTTTTGCCAAGAGCATGTCTAACTGTAATATATTGCTTCGAGTCGACAATACTACAGCTTTAAGCTATATAAACAGGATGGGTGGAATTCAGTTTCCGCATCTCAATAACTTGACAAGAGACATCTGGCAGTGGTGCGAGCAACGCAATATTTTTCTCTTCGCTTCTTACATTAACACGCACGATAATGTAGAAGCGGATGCAGAATCTAGGAAGATCAATGTTGACACAGAGTGGGAATTGTCGGACAAGGCGTTTCGAGTCATAGTCGAAAGACTGGGTCAGCCCGACATTGATCTATTCGCCACCCGAACCAATGCCAAATGTCCCTTATATATATCATGGAAACCCGATCCTGACGCATTAACGGTCGATGCCTTCACGGTGGATTGGCACTTTTACTTCTTTTACGCATTTCCACCTTTTTCGTTAATACTTAAATGCTTACGAAAGATCCTGGATAATAGGGCAACGGGTGTATTTGTTTTCCCCTACTGGCCGGGACAACCATGGTTCCCTCTACTAAAAAGTATGGCAATTTCTGAGATAATTTATTTTAACCCTAATCGAGATCTTTTACGCTCCCATTTCCGATCGTACCATCCGCTGTTCAACCGCCTTTCCTTGGGGGCCGCGACACTCTCAGGACGGCTTTCGCAAGACGTAACACCCCTTCGGTAGCGTTAGATTTAATATTAGCTTCTATCTCCCCAAGTACCATGAAGCAATACGAAGTCTCATACAAGCGATGGTGGCAGTTTTGTTCCCAAAACGACGTTGAAGTGTTCAATCCTTCAATTAATTCCGTCATAACGTTCTTAGTTGAAATTTTTCAAAATGGAGCATCCTATGGGTCCATGAATTGTCATCGATCTGCCTTATCATTACTCCTAGGGAATAACGTAGGGTCAGATGAGCTAATTAAACGTTTATTAAGAGGAATATATAGACAAAACCCACCAAGACCAAAATATTGCAGTATCTGGGATCCTCAGATAGTACTCAGCTTAGTTTCTAGTTGGCACCCAAATAATTCGCTATCTCTAGAGAAAATTACGAAAAAAGTGTCAATCTTGCTAGCCTTATGTACGGGACAACGGGTGCAGACCCTATCACTAATTAAAATTTCCAACATAGTTCAATCTTCCTCTGGATTAAAGATTTCAATAACTGATACTATCAAAACATCAGCAGCCGGGCGCGAGCAACCGGTTCTGAACCTTCCATACTTCAAAGAAAACCTAAAGATATGTCCAGCTACAACCTTAAATGACTATTTAACGGTTACTGCTGGTTTGAGACCAATAGGCACGGATAACTTGCTACTCACCTTTAAGAAACCGCACAATAAGGCTACGTCTCAAACTATCAGCAGATGGTTGAGACAGGTTCTGTCAGAAAGTGGCGTTAACGTGAACGTGTACGGCGCTCATAGCACGCGCCACGCGTCCACGTCAGCCGCCGCCTCTGCAGGTGTAGACTTAAACACTATTCACAAGACAGCGGGTTGGACGAACTCATCGTCAACATTCGCCAAATTTTACAACCGTCCGATCAATACAGACGGATTTTTTGCGCAAACTATATTATGTTCCATTAATCAAGATATGTTAATAAGGGATTAGATACATTACTATGTATATGTTGCTTTAATTTATTATTTTCTTTACTTGCAAATGTTATTTACCTGTTGATTATTCTTTAATTAATCTAAATCATTTAAAACGTTGTTTTCTTTTTTCTCTCTAATAAAGATTGCCTACCTATAATAAAATTGTATTATTTATCTTATAATCATAATACAGTTACCCAGGTTGAGGCTCTAAACATCTACGTGGTTAATGATATATCCGAAGGATGAAGCAACGAAATATAATTGATGATCAAACGAACTTCTGGAAGTGAAGTTCGATCAATATTATATGAGTTGCTTCATCCGAGGATATAAACACCCACCCACCACGCACCCAAAAGATAGGAATAGGCATCTTTATTCTTTACTAAGGTCTGTCTCTAAAGAAATGAGGTGACATTCGGCCGGACGATAATGGCGTAAGTAGGTATACCATAGACAAAAAAAAAAAAAAATAGTGAATCGATTATTCGATTCTCTCTGAAAAGCGTGCGATTATGCCTTGTAGGTTGAAAGGACTACGTGGTTAATGATATATCCTCGGATGAAGCAACTCATATAATATTGATCGAACTTCACTTCCAGAAGTTCGTTTGATCATCAATTAGCTTTAAATGCCTTGATGGTTTTAAAAAATATTGTGACAATTTGTTAACAATTTTTTGAGATATTTAGTTAGTAGAGTACGTTTTTGTTCATCCACACTTTGGGTAATAACTGAAGACCCTGGAGAGTGACAATTTTTTTACTTTGGGCTATGAGTTTTGACTAAATGGACAATCCCATTTTGTCACGAAATAAAAAAAGATCACTCAATCCAAATGCACATGCAGCTCTCAAAGTCCGTCAAAGAAGATACGGGTCCGTCCAAAAATTGTTGATCCGTCAAAACGTACGTCTGTAGGTATTAAAGTTGTCAAAAAATAAAAGGCCCGTTTTGACATTTGAGAATGCGTTCTTGACACCTGTCAGTTTCATACAAACGAATACGTGTTTTGCGAATTTGATCTTTACTAACTACTAGAACTATCAATGTCAAAACGGGCCTTTTATTTTTTTACAACTTTACGAAGAAGGAAACGCCCATAACTTTGTATTTCGTGTTTAGGGTGCAGACCCTCTGCAGTCATAGCGACCTCTGCGCTGCCTACGACGATGCCGTGAAAGCGGCGGAGTATTGGGCCCATAACATTAAACCGTATCATCGACACGAGTACGCAAAATACTTGCATTGTCGTGGAGTTACCGACACCAGCCCGTATTACAAAATACTTGCATTGACGTGGAGTTACGGACATCAGCCCGTATTACAAAATTCTTGTCGTGGAGTTACGGACACCAGCCCGTATTACTTGCATTGTCGTGGAGTTACGGACACCAGCCCGTATTACAAAATACTTGTCGTGGAGTTACGGACACCAGCCCGTATTACTTGCATTGTCGTGGAGTTACGGACACCAGCCCGTATTACTTGCATTGTCGTGGAGTTACGGACACCAGCCCGTATTACAAAATACTTGTCGTGGAGTTACGGACACCAGCCCGTATTACTTGCATTGTCGTGGAGTTACGGACACCAGCCCGTATTACAAAATACTTGTCGTGGAGTTACGGACACCAGCCCGTATTACTTGCATTGTCGTGGAGTTACGGACACCAGCCCGTATTACTTGCATTGTCGTGGAGTTACGGACACCAGCCCGTATTACCTATTACATCGACACGAAGAGCGGACTAATCTCCATTTTACAAAAATGAAACTCACTACTGTTTTTGTAATAAATTACACTGAAGTTTATTTTTCATCCTGAATACATATTGACCAATGTTACTTAATTAATGTTGCATTTGCATCATCAGTTCACAACTTTATTACAACTCACTCAACATACATTTCTTATGCCTTAGGGCAGTTTTTTTTTGTTTTATTTATCTAGTTACAAAATTCTAAAATTTGATAATACAATGAAATTTAAGCATTCTTACAGTTATCACTAAGTCCATTTAGCATTGAAAATAAATGATCATGATATTAATAATAAAAAATTGATTTAAGTTTTTCATATATATATTTTTTTACAATTTCAACTAAAACACGCTCACTGCTTGGGAGAGGGCAGATCGGGGTGCAATCATACGTCCAAACGAACACTATACATTGTATACATTTGTAAAAAGTATCAAAATCGAGTAAAAGGCCTACAAAAAATTATCTCGAGATACTAATATTCGTTTACGTAGTAACCTAAAAATTGTCCTATTTAACACTGGAATCGCCGACGACGGCAGTGGCGCGCGGCGCGTCTAGCGTTAAAGGGTAACAAACGTAGGTATTTCAACTATTTGGCTTAATTATATTTATATAATGAGATGAGCGCGAAATAAAAGCGGTGCGGCACATGAGCCGGCGAGCGCGGCGCGGCGCAGGCGCAGAGAAGTCTCTCCTAGTCCTCCGCCTCCTCGTCCTCCGACTCCTGCTGCTGCAGCCACGTCAGCCACGTGTTCACCTGCAGACACGCGCAAACACATCACGCGCTGGACAACTGAACATCCTTCAACTTCTACTATTTTTCTAATTATGGACTCCATAATTCGATGGAGAAAAATGCGCCAGGTCACAAGAAAAATAGCCCTAGAAGCAGTATCGAAACTGCACAACCTTGATTTTTATGGTTCCCTACCATAACCTATCAAATAATAATAAAAATACGTAAAATTGTTTAAGCATTGTTCCACTGCCACTGGTAGAAAGCTACATTGTCGCCGAATGTCGCAGGATAATTGGAAAAACAGATTATTTGCGAAATTCCTATTGCAATTAGAAAGAAAATACGTTTATTTGCGGCAAACATGACGCAGAGAAAAAACAAAAAAAAAAACCAGTCGGGGGGAAAATATGCGTCACATCTCAATTCCTATTGGGGATCATTGATAACCAAAACAGGTTTTCGTAATCATTCGAGCTATTATCAAGATATTTGCCAAAATCTCAGTTTGATAAGAGCAATTAGATACTTAAAACTAACTGGCTAATGTGAGGGCTCGTTTCCAAAATATGTTATGTACATACTCAAATTTTGAAACAAAATAAATAAAGAAAATATTTTTCTTCTTCTTTTTTAGGGTTCCATAGTCAACAAGGAATCCACACACATCACATCCCCCTGTCTCACCCCTCTGAGCAGCTGTATCGGGCTGGTTTTCTTATCCTGGATCTGGACAGTCATTGTGGCAGCGTCATACAAATATTTCAACACTTCGATTTCGCCAGTCAATTCGAGATCGTTGCTGAGGGCAGGACTGCCTAGAGTCGAAGGCTTCCTCGTAGTCCACAAATGTTTCAACACTTCGATGTAACGCCAGTCAATTCGAGATCGTTGCTGAGGGCAGAACTGCCTAGAGTCGAAGGCTTCCTCGTAGTCCACAAATGCCACATACAGCGGTAAGTTTTACTCTTCGGTCCTTTGTACAATTAGCTGAACAGTTTGAATGTGGTACGGTACTGTAGCCTTTTTGAAAACCGGCTTGTTCTGGTGGCTAGAACTCGGCAGGTCTTCTGGTCGCATATAATGTATGTAGGTAGTAATTGTGTGAGGAGTAATAGGGTGGGATAAAGATCCGTATATTACGGTTAGGTTAGCTTGCTGTTAATACATGCCATTTATTTATATCTCGTATAAGCTCACAGTAGGTAAACTAAGCATCAACTGAGTCAGACATGATACCATAGTACTATAGCAAATCATTTACCTAGTACTAGTAAACATTGTCAACTGGGTCTTGATAGCAGAGTACCTGCCTACACAATAATAGCATCATGTACCCAGCAGTAGTTACATGGGGAGGAACTGGGAACTCGCTCACAGTCAAGTGTTCATTGTCAACTGCAGCTATTACATACCGAAACCATCATGTCAGTGAAGTTTCGCTAACCGAATAAAAATAACATGTACCTACAATGGTGCCGAGTGAACAAAATATGACATGTTGGGGATGTCATATTTTGGGAATGATCAACCTGAGAGTCAAAATGGTGTGATCTGTATTCTGGTTAGTCAGACCCATGGCTCGAATGTAACTGAACATCAGTGCTGTCATCAGTTTTCCGCCAATCAATGCTCATACATACTCATCGCTTTCTTACGCGATAAGTTGGATTTACAATAATCCTACTAATAGCTCGTATGATTACGAAAATCTTTCTTAGTTGCCAATAGTCCGGTTGTTGCAATAATCTCGGATGTTTGCAGATTCAATGTTTCCAATAAGCTTCTCACGTATACTGTGTGGGCTTTTGAGACGGGGCAGCAAGTGCAGGTACTATAATCCTTGTAGCTACAGGAAAACGTTCTTCTGCATTCACAGATTTTGGAAACATGGTTCATTCAGCAAGAAAAACGTCAATTCCCACGTTCTTTTTTATGACGCCAATCGATGTAGTTTCGTTTAAGAACTAAAAGACTCTTCAGGACCAACTGAGGTTACAGTATACGAAAAGTCACACATCGCCTCAGGGGTAATAGATTCCGTTTATGAAGTGGTCATAGTGGTCAATTTATTTTATTCTATCCACATTATTATCTTACGATGTGTATGGAGTAAGTTATTTACGTTTTGTGGCTTTTCTAGTACTCTAACCTCAGTTGCTATAAAACTATAGTATTTTAATCCTGTTATAAAACTGAAAACTAAACCAGATTGGCATCATAAAATAAAACTTCTGAATTGACGTTTTTCTTGTTACCTGTATCATCCTCCATCTCCCAAAATGTTTTAATTCAGTTCAGCAATTATCAGAAAGTTAACCTTTTGAACGCCATTGTCACATATAGGTATGTGACAAACGAAATCTTACCTTGAACGCCAACGTCATAAATATATGACAAAATACACGTCGCACCACAATATGAAATAAACAATTTAAATCATTACTGGAATCCCTATTTTTTATGAAGGTCATTTGACAGAAAAAGTGGCCTGGCGTCAGGGGTACGGCGGTATGTTTATACTCTGGCATTCAAAAGGACGGCCTCATGAGGATGTTTCCTGTAACTATAATGGTTAAGCTATCTGCCCTTGCTGCCCCATCTCAAAAGTCCTGCTTATATATTAAATTGGTTTTGTATAATAATACATGAAGAAGCAGGCCTCCGTCACTCCATGTACTTGCGCGCTATAATTACCTACCGCCCGGCCGAGCGGTCACGGGCCGTTTGTGGACCAAATTCAGTGCTGTGGGATCGTGCGGTGCGAAGCAATCACAACTGTACATTTGAGCATTTAGACAAATTTTAGCATGCAGCGGTTGCTGACGCGACGGGGTAGGCTATTATAGCAGTAGGTATTGGAAATTTTCTACTGAGTGAAGTGCGCTAGAACATTCCGAAATTAAAATTTTCCACTTTTTTTTTAATGAGTAGCTCAATATCAGTTCGTAAGTTAATAATCAAGCACAAAAAAACGAAACTAAACATTTTGCGGGCTTCCCTAGCACTTTCGCCTTAAACAGCAGTATTTTTATTTGTTTTGTGGAAAAATTTCGTTAGGCTACCATTTCATTTTATTATGTAGTTATGTGGTAATTACCTGGAACAGCGCCTCGCCCTTGCCGGGGTAGGCGTCGGTGACGTCCTCGCGCCAGCGCAGGAAGGCGTCTTCCTCGCACACCTCCAGGTTGTACAGGTACATGAACCAGCGTAGCAGCATGCCTGCGAGATCAAGCGGACGTAGTCACATCGACGAGCGCGACGTGCGCAGTCAGACTCATTCTTTTTCTAGCCAGAATGGGTAGTTCTAAATTACAAGTGATAGAGAAAAACGCTGAGAGGAACCATGAGCCTAATTTTAATGACAATAAAGTGACACTAAACATTATTTTATAAATGTGTATTTACGAAGTTACTTTATATTTTAGATGTGAAACATCATTGGGTTACTCCACCGGCTGTTGGCGCGCTCGTAGCGCTGCTACTCTCTCGCAGAGTAACGCACTTAATTCATCATCTGCCTAGCGTATGGTATTAAATTAACATGTATTTTTTTAAAAAGAATATTTTTTCTTAAAAAAATCTTTATATTTTGTTTATTAATATTCTGCTTCTACATCACACATCACATACAAACTAAATCATGCGACAATCATAGGTCTTTAGTTACTATAAATTATCTAAAATATTATTTTGTTTTACTCGATGATTTTATATTTTATCTTGTGTGTGTACTTTTATCTTTTATTTTATCTTGTGTTTGTGTATATACAAATTGTATCTTTAATTACTGTAATTGGTTTTAAACCGTTTTAATTAAAGTAATAAATAAATAAATAAATACATTTAAGTACCTTGACCGTATAAACTGTTTCATCATTTTCCTGCCCTTATCCCATGTTACTTGGGGTCGGCGCAACACGTTTTCTTCTTCCATTCTCCCCTGTCAACCGTCACGCTATCATTCACTCTCTTCTCTTTCATATCATTCCTCACACAGTCCATCCATCTTTTCTTCGGCCTTCCTCTCCCTCTCCATCCATCAACATAACGCATGTGACTAAAAGAGTGATGAATATACATTCATCACTCTTTTAGTCACATGCGTTTCGTCCCTTCTCATCACATGCCCATACCAAGCTAAACGATTTCCTTTCAACTTTTCTGTCACTGGCGCCACTTTCAAACTTCCTCTTAGATACTCATTTCTTACTTTATACATCCTCGTCACTCCACACATCCATCTCAACATTCTCATCTCCGCCGCATGCAATCTTCTTTCATCCGTCTTCTTCACAGCCCAGCATTCAGACCCATAAAGTACGACAGGCCTTGTCACAGACTTATAAATTTTCCCCTTTAACTTGAGGGGCATCCGTGGGTCGCAAGTTGTTCCTGTGACCTGTCGCCATTTCATCCATCCTGAGTTGATCCGATGCGTTACGTCTCGGTCTACTTCGCCATCTCCTTGGACAAGCGACCCGAGGTACCGAAAGGCGGAGCAGATCGATAAGGGCGTTCCGGCGAGAGATATGGGCCAAGGACTGGAGAGACTGCCAAAATCGCAAAACAGATACTCCGTTTTGGTCCGACTTACTCTTAGGCCAACGGTCTCGAGTCTTTCGCACCACCCTTCCAATCTGCTCTGGACCTCTAAGCCGTTCTCGGCAACCAGCACAATGTCATCGGTGAACAGCATACACCAGGGAGCCTCCTCTTGGATATCCAATGTAAGAGCGAATCGAGTACGAAGAGGTACGGGCTGAGTGCTGAACCTTGGTGCAGCAAGCCAACAGCCACATCAAAGCTGCCAGTAGTGCCCGCTGTAGACCGGACTTGGGTACTAAATCGACTGTACATCGCTCTAATCAATTGCACATACGTCCCTGGCACGCCTTTCTCCTTCAGCGCCCACCACAAAACTTCACGAGGCAAAATCAAAAGTCATTTATTCAAATTAGGCTGAGAATCAGCCCTTTTTGAACGTCAAAATTACAAAAGACAGTCCCCCAAAAACGCCCGCCCTTCACCACTTCCTAGTGCTATCGCCAACAAACTCCCCAGCAGCACAGCTGTCTGTTCAATTAAAAAGAAAATACGTGATTGTATACAATACTAGGTACCTATGTTCGGTAATTAACATTACAAAACAGAACATAAAATTAAATTATTTGCCATAATATGTCAGCTAGCCACGCCAATAAACCAACAAATATAATAAAAACTATACATACTCAAGCTAAAAAATAATTACTTACAATGTAAATAAGAAAGATTACTACCCAAATAAAAGCCTCCAGGCATAAAGGGCGTGACAGCTTACATATTTATGCATTGCTAGGTTCTGTTCACATAGCCGTCACTTGAAGTCACAAAAAGATAAAGTAAGACCATCGAAGTAAAATAAGTTAATAACCTGTCAGTAAGCTAATTCTGGAGAAAGAACATAAACATTGTCTTGCGTTAAACTAGGGTGACCAACTATTCTTATCGTCTAAGTAGTCGTTGATGGAATAGTATGCCTTTGAACAAAGGTTGGATTTTAGTTGAGCTTTAAACGCATTAAAAGGCAAGTCTAGAAAAGAAGAGGGTATCTTGTTATAAAAGGTTATACCAAGCCCAACAAATGAGTTATGAACCTTATGAAGCCGGTGAAAGGGGGCACGTAGTTTGTCCTTATTTCTAGTGTTAACACTGTGAATATCACTATTTTTAGTTTACAAGTGTAAATTTTGCCTAATATATAAAATGTTGGCAAGGATGAATTGTGATGCAACCGTGAGAATACCAATAACTTTAAAGAAATCTCTTAGAGAAACTCTGGCACCTAGCTGGTAAATTGCTCGAACAGCTCGCTTTTGAAGGACAAATATATTTTGTATATCAGCTGCTTTGTCCCACAGCAGAATACCGTAGGACATAACACTGTGAAAATAACTAAAATAGACTAAACGAGCTGTATCAACGTCAGTTTATTGTCTTACTTTCCTGACGGCGTAGGCAGCCGAACTGAGCCTTCCTGCTAGACTTGATATATGAAGTCCCCACTGAAGTTTGGCATCTACTGTCAGTCCCAGAAAAATTGCCGAGCCTACAGGCACTCTGTCATATGCCTTTTCGAGGTCAACAAATATCATGTGCAAGTTCTTATGCGCACTTCTGTATTTCTCGCACAGCTGGCGGATAGCAAAGATGGCATCTGTTGTTCGTCGACCAGGCATAAAACCGAATTGGTTTTGCGAAATTTCACTCTCTTCTCTCAGTCGCCTTTCAATAACTTTCTCCCAAGCCTTCATACTATGTGACATTAGCTTTATTCCTCTATAGTTGTTGCACTCCAGCACATCACCTTTGTTTTTAAAGATGGGAACCAGCGAACTGTTACACCATTCGTCAGGGATGGCTTCTTCCAGCAACTACTTATTGAAGAATAAAGCTAACCACGTCCATCCATCTATCTGTAATAGCTTCCATACTTCAACTGGTATTCCATCCGGACTTATTGCTTTACCATTCTTCATCCCATTTACTGCTATTCTCACTTCATCCATAATAATCCTAAGCCGTATAAACTGTTTGAAGGACATAATTGACCATCCATAAATTTATGGCCTAAACAAAAAAAATATATATATATCGACGCTGGAAAGGAAAAATTATCCAAGCGACATCAGACTAACTTTACAGTAGAGCTGTTTAAAGTTTGAATTTTCAGAAAAAAAATTGTGTAAATTCTTGTAATGGTCCAAAAAGCGTAATTCTTAGAAATTTATTTGGATATTTTTTTATCTACATTATAGTATACATAACTATTAAAAATAATGCTTAATTTTAAAGTTAGTGTCGCTTAGTAAAATTCTCCCTAAAAGTAGAAACGGGGAAAAATTGATTAAACCGACAAGCTTTGATTAAGGAAGGTACGGTAAAAATGTAATATATATCTTTTTTTAGAATTTATATCAGAGTAAAAGTTGCCTTACCAAAATAAAAAACAGGTGGAAGTTGAGGCAAAACCACCTAAATATTAATTTAATATTATTTTTTTCCCGTAATTTTGACATAAACGATATTTTTACTGAAAATTGGATTAATATTTCATTAAAGAATGTAAATAAAATGCACCTATACTGTCTTGAGTCTTATTAATTTTAACAAAGCAACACTAAAGTACACAGCATTAGCATTAGTTAGGTATTATAAATCTACTAGTATATCACAATAATAATACTATGTATTTTAAGAACATTGATATCACAAATTTAATAATGAACCAGTTGAACATTAAAAAGGAAAACTGCCAATTTTAACTAAACGCCATGTAGGAAAAAAAACCAAATAAGTCAAAATTACCTAAGTGATAAAAGAACAAATCCTTTCTGAGGAAAAAATATACTATGCGCCTAACACTATATTGCCAGATACTGGAAAAATTAACTAAGTGGAGTAATTATCGTACGAACAGAAATGTCAAACTTGACCAAAGGCAAATTTAGCATTTCACAATTACGACAACCACTAAATTTTCAAAAATGCTCGAAAATTTTGTCGGTAAGTAAGGAAAAAAAAGTGAACTCTCGCGAACTTCAAAATGTCGAAGCGACATCGAAAGTCGTCGTAGAAGGACGTGAGTAAGACCAAACGACGCAGAAAAATCAGGTGATTCCAACAATGTACATATATAACTCAAATTGCCAAAAATGTCGCTTGGATAATTTTTTCTTTCCAGCGTCGATATATTCCGAAACAATGCGTTTTTCTCATATTTTGCTACTATGACAATATAATTATGCACTTAAATTTTCGTTGAAATACTTTTAATTCAATTTCAATGTCACTTTTATTGTCTTTAAAATTGCGCTCATGGAGCCCTTCAGTGTTTTTCTCTAGGACCGTGGAGGCGTTTTTGCGTAAGATCAGAACCTACGAATACTGGCTTGAAAAAAAATCACCTGAATGGTATTTTCAAAAGTGGCAAATGTCAGCTGGTTTGAACTAGGTTAGTAATTTAGTCAAGTACAGAGTCATTTAAAACCTGTCTGAACAATGAACATATTATCTAGTCGATTCATTTTGTTATATTTGTTTCAACGACCGGCGTCCGGTTTCGCTCGGCGGTCGAAAAAGTCAGACTCGACTACGACGACCGGTCACAGTCGCAGTGGAGTCTATCGGCCGATGCAGCCCATCATCTTAGAAACGCACGATATCGGTCGAGCTCACCCTTGGGGTAGCGGTGCTGGTGCGCGTGCACCTGCACGGCGTACACGGCCGCCAGCTGCAGCTCGGGCTGCCCCTCCAGCAGCGCCGTGAGCAGCGGCGCGTAGGCCTCCAGCAGCTGCTTCTCGTGCTCCAGCGCCGCCTTGTCGGGGGCCGCGCCCGCGCCCGCCGCGCGCGCCACGTGCTCGGCCACCAGCGCCACCAGCGTGGACACGAAGGCGGCGTTCTGCCGCACCGCCGGCTCCACGTTCGCCTGCGACACGACATATTCCGCATTTTATGAGCGAACGCTAGCTCGACGCTATCTACGTCTACGTTGTTACGAGTTCTTTCGGTTTTGTTTCTATATTATGAGATTTCATATTCTTTATTTATTGTTTGTCACAGGTGAAAAGACAGTTCTTAGGATTCGCATTATTGTATCACTGTAATATACCCATGGAGTGTACGATATTTATATGTATGTATGTCAATATTATTGGCCATGTTAAAAATATTTAATAATAATACAATTAAACTTTTCATTTTTCGCATAGCGAGGACTATATTAGAGCCGAGTTAATTGTGCATAAATTTGTCGCCCCATTTAAAAAACGTTTTTGAGTGTGCTCATCGCACGCTGGCTTCACTATCAGTCTGACGTATGACGTCCACACTATTACTAAGCATTGTCTTTATTGATTAAGTAGAAGAGGCCCCATTCATTCGGTTTTGGCAACTTAGTGAGCACTATTTGGGCACAGTTAATAGACACTCTTTCTTAGGTGTAGACATAGTAAACGGTGGACTCATTTAAGAGATCAAGAATGGGTAACAGCAAGCGCGTATGTAGGATACGAATCGTATTGAAGCTATATTTGTGCTTTTAAGAGGAACCTAGCTGGGCTTTAAGGTATCATTTTACGATACTTTTTTAAAATCATATTCTGCATGCATTTATTTTAAAAATAAGCCAGGGACGACAGAACATAATGAGCGACCTTGATCCAGCGATAGAGCGCGTGCGGCGCGGGCTCGGCCGCCAGCTGGCGCGCCAGCTGCGCCTGCACGCGCAGCTGCGGCACCAGCGCGGCCAGCCCGCGCGCCTCCAGCGCCTCCAGCGCGTCGGGGGCCGCCGCCTCGCCGCCCGGGGCCACGTGCGCGCACACGTTGAGCTTGCCCTCCTCGCACAGCGCGGCCAGCCGCTCCACGCCCAGCGCCTCGGCCAGCGCCTGCAGCACCTCCAGCAGCAGCGGGTGGTGCGCGCCCGCGTCGCACCACGCGCCCACGTCGGCCAGCGCCACCAGCTTGTGCTCCACGGCGGCCGCCAGCAGGCGCGGCAGGCGCGCGTGCGGGTGCGTCGCCTGCACCAGCGCGCGCAGCGCGTCGCCGGCCGGCGAGCGCTTGATGGCTCGCACCACGCGCACGCAGGCGCGCAGCGCGCCCGCGTCGCCGCGCGGCCCGTGCAGCGCGTGCTCCAGCACGGCCGCGATGCAGCGCCGCAGCACCTTGTCGGGCGGCTGCAGCTCGCGCAGGCGGCGCAGCGCGGGCAGGCCGGGCTCGGCGTCGCCCTCGTCGTCGGCCGCCGCGTCGGCCGCCTCCACGGCCAGCCGGCACGCCTCCTCCTTGTTGGGCCCCTGCGCAGAGCGGGCGTCAGCGACCGGCGGCGGGCGGGGCCTGCCGCCGGTCGCCGGGCGAGGGTCGCGACTCACCTTATCCTTCTTCGGCTTGTCCTTCTTGTCGGCGGCGGGTTTGATAGTGATGGCGGGCTCCTTCAGCAGCGGCGGCGCGCTGGCGAAGGCGGGCGTCAGCACGTCTGCGGACAGAGGGCCGGTGAGCGGGCGGGCCAGGGGCGGGGCGCGGGGCGAGGGCGAGGGGCGGGCGGTACTCACTCTGCTGCACGGGCGCCAGCGGCAGCTGCGGCTGCGGCTTGGACAGCTTGTTGGCGGTGAACATGAGCGAGTTGGCGGCGGGTCGCATCTGCACGTCCTGCAGCGCGCCCGCCGTGTAGGGTGACACGCGCGCCTTGTTCGAGCGCGACGACCCGTCCTGACACAAATCATACTTAATTATACACTAGCTATATCTGCGCGTGTTTTGTATTTAATGTTTTTTTTTAATACAACAGACAGGGAACACAGGCGTGGTGATACTCCTCTTTAAAGGGCGACAATGCCCTGCATAAGAATTGAGGGCCCATCTCATTTCTCAACCAAGTCTACATGCTGTTTTCCAGAGTCATCACGAACCGTTTCGCGGGCAGGTTTGACAACTTCCATCTTCCCAAAACAAGCCGGATCCCATAAAGTGTTTCGCACATATGCAAAACTGAAGTACATGTACATACACGCCTCTCTGCTTAGGTTTGTGGTCGTAGTCCACGATTCGTAGATAGCCCACGTTGATGAAAGCCTTCGATTCGATCGAGACTTAGGCTGTACTACAGTCTTTTTAACAGTGCCAGATTCACTATCGGTAAATCGAGGTGCTTAAGTGTCTGTATGAAAAAACTACCAGTTCGACGCCAGGACCAGACCTCAAAACACTACCAGTTCGACGCCAGGACCAGACCTCAAAATTTACGCTTCTGCAGTGAGGTGTGAGACAAGGAGACTATCTCTCCGAAACTGTTCTCCACTGCATTAGAGGACGTCTTCAAGGTTCTAGACTGGAAAAGGGTAGGCATAAAAATCAATGGCGAGTACGACAGACATTTAAATTGCCCATTTCAGCTTCAAACACAAGGTCATTAATCAGCTTCTCTGATAATAGTCGTTGTTCCTGATCCAATCCTCTCAGTGTCAGCGCAATCATTTTGGCAGCCCGCCCTCTGATCCTGATTAGTTTTGATGAACCCCGAGCATTGAGTTGGGATCTTGTTTTGTGAAACATTTAGAGTTCGATGCTGAGCTTAACTTGTCCTCTGTACATTAAATGTACAGAGGATTCTCCACAAAACAGCAAATGTGGAGAATATGCACAGACCATTTTTGTGAGGAATTTACCTGACAAAATACAAGGCTATCTTTATGAAATTATGATGATGGATTCTTTTTTTCTCTCAAGTTCGTTTAGCTCAGAAAATCAACAACCAATCTAATGCACATCAAAATATTGACGCTAAGAATATGTTTACTTGGGAAGAGACTGACCCTACAACGCAGAGAATCCTGTGGGGTCCAGGGATTTTTTTCCATTTCCTGAAAATCAAGAAAATGGAAGTAAAAATAAAACAAGAGTGCTTTCCGCAGTGCTTGGCCGCGATCTATGCTAATATATCTAACGCCACAGCATGCTTTAGGGACATCCTGTAATCTATTATGGAAAAAGTTAGTTAAAAGTCTATTATGAATTTCATTAGCAACTTACCTTAGATTAATTATTGTATTGTCCAAGTTGGAAGTAGACTCATTCTTCGGAGGCCATTTTTGATTAGTTAAAACGATAAATAAATAAATTGGAAGTACACCAGTTTAGTCTCATCCACTTCATCAGTGTCCCCGATATTTACGAATCTCTTTGTTTCCTTTCTGACGGTAGTTAGTAATGCTGCTTTTTTATTCTTTGATTTTCTTTTATCTTTAATTCTAAAAATTCATGAAGACCCTGCGATGCAAAGACTCGATTTCAACAGATATATTTGAAGAACTTGTCAACCCAGCTGAAATATTTATCAGTTATTTCACAGCCACGGTTCGATCGTATCGATATTTAATGCGGTTAGCTGTATGTATAGCAACCTCCACACAATTAGGGTACCAAATTACCGATCTCAAAACACCCCAAGATACACTGAACTTAATGTAATGACGAAATAAATGTGCTTACCTTGGAGCCGTTCCCTTGCTGGTTGGTCTGCGAGTGTTTGTTGTAGTGCATGTTGTTGCCCTGGCGCGGGTAGTAGCCGGGCGCCGAGCGCTGGCGGAAGCCGTCGCGCGGCGCGCCGAAGCCGTTGCCGAACAGCTTGTCGGGCGGCGGCACCAGCGTCGCGGCCGGCTGCAGGCTCAGGCCCGCCAGCACGTCGTCCAGCGGCCGCGAGCGCAGCCCGCCGCGGAACAGCGAGTCGCGGTCACGGTCGCGGTCGCGCTCGCGCTCGCGGTCGCGCCGCGGCACGTGCTCGTCGTCGTGGCGCAGCTGGTGCATGGGCACGGGCCCCTCGGCCGTGACGGCCGCGCGCGGCACCCAGCCGCCGCGCCGCAGCTCCACCGTGTCGCGCAGCATGAAGCGGATGCGCGGCGCCAGCTCGCGCGACGACGACAACGTCTCGATGCGCGCGAAGTACTGATCCATGAGGCCGCGGCCGCGCTCCGAGTCCAGCACGCGGCCGCACGTGCGCACTAGCTGCGCCAGGCACTCCAGGTCCTCGTGGTGCTCGGCGGCCGCGCGCCGCGCCAGCAGGTTTTGAATGCATCGATGCAGGATGGACTCGGCCAGGATCTCCAGTTTGCCGAGTTCTCCGATAAACTTGATATTGCCGAGCATCTTACATTTTGCAAGATGTCGTTTTTCCTCCTCTTCAGGCAGCAACGCCTTGTCCTCGAACGCGGCGAACGCCTAGCGAAAATAAACCGTATATCAAACAGCATTGTAGCTACTTATAGAGTGCGCTTGCGCTAAGTGTGGGAGGCGAGCGGTACCTGTGCACGGTTCTCGAACTCGGTGCGGCATTTGTTCAGGAGTAGCAGCTTGAACGTGCAGGGCTGTCCGGGCGGCTCGAAGTTAGGTGCCTCCTCGCTTAGCCTCTTGCACAGCTGTGCATACATCGACGAGTACTTAGGTTCATCGAGCGCCTTCTCGAAAATGAGAAGGATCACTCCCTTAAGCACCTTGTCGGAGTCGAGCTCCAAACCGAGCAGATCATCGCTCAGCTTCTGGAACTTCTCCGGCGTGAGCTTGTTAAGGATACCTCGGACCTGCGGACAGAAGGTGGCGGGTGAGCGAGGCGAGGGCCGCGGCGGCTGCGGCGGGGCCGCGGGGGCTGCGGCGGGGCCGCGGGGGCTGCGGCGGGGCCGCGGGCGGCGCACACTCACCTTACGGAATATGATGTCGTGCTTGGCATCTCCGTCGGGCACCTCGTGGTGTCGCAGGGTGGAGGGCGGGACCCAGCGGCGCCTCGGCGGGGGGACGGGCGTCCGCCCCGAGGCGCGCGGCGCGGGCCCCGGCTGCCGCGCGCTGTCCGTCTTGCCGCCGGTGCTGTCTCCTGCGCACTGCCGCGCTCTGCTCCCGCGCGTCACGTGCCCGCGCTGACCGCTCACTGCAGCGCTGTGCGCTTGTGCTACGCCTCCGCGAAGGGCCCTGCGGACAGGACATACTAATGGTTAGGCTTTCATCGATGAGTTAAGCTAAATAAAACTATTTTCTAATTGGATTTCTGATTTTGTTTATAAAGACGGAACTAGGTGGCGTAAGTGGTGTTATTAAGTAGTTATGTTTTTATTAGGTATACACATTCCGGTGTCTAGTTCCGCGTCTAGGTACTAGTGTTATACGAAAATGTACATTATACTACCACTGGTCATCAAAAATATCGACCCACCCATTTTTTGTTCAATAATGATGCGACTGTTTCACAGATAAGCCGTTTCACGTTTTTTTTATTATTTTGAGGGTCGATATTATGATGATTGACGTTTTGTTTGTCATAAATCTTATGGCACTTGAAGATAAACCATTTTTTTAAATACAGAAATACTGTTGAGTGTTGATTTGACGGTTAAACATCGGAGCAAATCGTCCCATTCTTTCAGTCAGTAACAGATTTTTCTAGGGAGTTTATGTGAATATCGTTAAGTTTAATTGCTGAGGCTGTAGTTTTGACTAATTCTGTCAAAAAATAACGGACACTACTGAAGCTGAGGCGGCCCAAGTTGTGACTTTGCTGCAACAAGGCATAAGTCAACGTGTAGCGGGCAGGAGGTTAAATCTCAGCCGTTCTGCAGTTCGGCGAGTTTACCAAAGGTTTCTGGAGACTGGGCAGTATCGAAGAGGATCTGGATGACATAGGGTGACAACTCAAAGGGATGAACGCTTTATAGTGGTATCCGCTTACATCTTTCTGGCGTAGATCTGCAGCGACACTTACGTGAAGATCGGGGCGTGGCTATAAGTGACACTACTGTAAGGAGGAGACTACCTGAGCAGAATTTAAGACCACATAAGCCAGCAACAGAGCCATAATTGACCACAGCTCATCGACAAGCCAGACTTCAATTTGCGCAGAATCACGTCAACTACGTCAGGACTATCGGCCAATGGGAGTCAGTTCTTTTTAGCGATGAGAGTCGGATGACTTTATACGGTTCTGATGGACGCCGTAATGTCATGCTAAGGCCAGGTGAACGTTATGCCCAGTGTTGCATAAGAGAAACAGTCAGTTATGGTGGGGGCTTTATAATGTTTTGGGCTGGGATATCTTTAACGGGACGCACGGAGCTGGTTTTCATAAGAAGTGGTGCTTTAACTGCGGTACTCTAAATCACAGAGATCTTGGAAGACCATGTGGTGCCATATGCCGGCTACATTGGAGAAAATGTCGAGTTAATGCATGATAATGCACGGCCACACGTAGCGCGCATTATCACGGATTATCTTGAAGAGGTCGGCATTCGGGTTATGTCGTGGCCAGCGAGAAGCATGTTCTTAACCCTATAGAGCATATGTGGGACACCCTAAAACAAAAGTTTGGAGCCCGTAATTCAGCCCCTACATCCTTAGGAGACCTGGAAACCGCTATCAGGGAAGAATGGAACCGAATCCCTCAAGAGACTATCAAAACCTTGATTAGGTCACTAAAACGGCGAATGCCGTCATTCGAGCAAGAGGGGGAAACACTCAATATTAAACTGAAAAAAAAAAAAATGTGTTCATAACGCTTAAGACTGAAAAATTACAGCGTGTTTTTATATTTATAATCAAATTTAATAATTTTTTTTATAATTTTTTTGTTTATATTGTGCTAAAGTTGGTGTAAATAAACAAATTAAATTAAACTTAACAGTACTAAACCATTTTGTTTTGTTTCGCTAAAGAAAAAACGTGTTTTGCGGTAAAACCGCAGGTGGGCAGATTTTATTTGACGACCGGTGTATATTATACACTCGGCGTCACAAAAATCGCACCTCGTTAAGAATTCCCTTCAAACTCATTTTAACCCTATTAATCAACGGTAGACATATAAGGTATCATTGGAAAGGCAATTTTTTTTAAATTTCAGAATAAATCAATAGATATGTCTTTTTGTTTACCAGTGAATAAAAAAAGCAAGCTAATGCAAATGATCAACAAGTTAAATTTTATTTTATCAGCAAAAATTACAACAAAGTCCTTAAAAACCACTTAAAACCTAGTGTTACACCCCTTAGCCCTGATGACGGCTTCCATGCGTTCTCTCATGGACCATAATAATGTGACAACAGTCTCTTGAGGAATGTTGTCCCATTCTGCAACGACGGCATCTTGGAGGTCTTGGAGAGTGGTAGGGGCAGGATCACGTGCCCGTACTCGCCGTTTCAGTTCATCCCAAAGGTGCTCAATAGGGTTCAGGTCTGGACTTCGCGCCGGCCAGCGCATAACAGGGATCCTAACTTCTTGCAGGTAGTCTCTTACAATTAATGCGGTGTGACAGCGGGCGTTATCGTGCATTAACGTGAACCCACTGCCAACAAAACCCGCATAAGGGACAACTTGCTCCTCTAAGATCTCTGTTATATACCGAGGAGCAGTCAGCGACCCTTGCCCGCGAGCACTTCCAGTCCGAGAAACCCACACAAGGTTCGTTTTGCCGTCGATTGACATGCCGCCCCAGAACATGCACGAGCCACCCCCGTATTCCACTGTCTCTTGGATACAGGCTTGTGCAAATCGTTCCCCTTGCATCCTACACGAGTGTATAGGAGGCAAGAAGAAGTAGAAGAGTTTCTACGCCTGTCGTTGCAGAAAAGACACACCCTCGTCTCATCCGAGAAGAGCACAGCCCTCCATTGGTCTATTGTCCAATCCACATGGTCACGGGCAAATTGCAACCGGTCTCTCCTATGCTGTGCAGTCAATTTTGGCCCTGTAGCAGCCCTGTGTGCTGCAATTTTCTTCTCCCGCATTCTACTTCTAATCGTGGAGACACTCACAGAAGTTCTGCGAGCTGATCGCAGTTGTTGTTGCAGCTCAACAGCATTGGAGAACCGATTACGTACAGACGTCGAAACAATGAAGCGATCGTCTCTTTCGGATGTGCACCGTTGTCTTCCAGATCCACGTCTTCGGATATAGCCACCAGTTTCTTGGAAGCGTTGGTACACTCGTCGAACGGAAAAACGAATCAAGCTCAGTTGCCGAGCAACATCACATTGTCGCATCCCTGATTGCAGTAGTGCAATGACTTGAGTGGCTTCATCTGCAGTGGTATCCATCTTCTGGGGTGTTTTTCTTGCTGTAGCTGTTCACGTGTATTCACTTCAAAGGTTGGATAGCGAATGTCCCACATTTAAATCGTCATTGTTCTTCCGACCTAGCCAAGTATTTGTAGGTTTATTCGTGAAGCTGGAGAGGGATTTAAAAAGTGTGGTATGATGAAATTATCTAATCGATTGAAACCTCTTTATGGGGTTGTTTTTTACAGAGGACTGATAAAGGTTTCTATAATGGGAATGAACTTTCTATAACGTTAAACTGAAAGCTCGTGAACTTTGCATACTACCCTATCCTCACGTGTGCTGCACAAATATGCTCTGCGAACAAGTCTAAACTCGAGGTTTGCCAGCGATGCGGCGACGCACGGAAAGCAATATTTTGGGAGTAAACATTGAAATACAGTATTGCGTTCCTTAACGAAAATTTTCCATGTGGGGGAATAGGCCTTGTGCACTTGTACAGTGTCCTCCAAAAGTTAGGTGAGGTTTTTTCACTTCAGATGTAATGTCCAAGTTTCAGTTTCCAACGCTGGCGCCGTGGAAGTGGCAAAGTTTTGGGAAATCTTGTTGTTTAAGCCGTACACTAACATTGTAACGTGTAGGGGACCCCTAGCTTACTGTTGTGATAACGTACACTAACATTGTAACGTGTAGGGTACCCCTAGCTTACTGTTGTGATAACACTGATAACGTACACTAACATTGTAACGTGTAGGGGACCGCTAGCTTACTGATGTGATAACGTACACTAACATTGTAACGTGTAGGGGACCCCTAGCTTACTGTTGTGATAACGTACACTAACATTGTAACGTGTAGGGTACCCCTAGCTTACTGTTGTGATAACACTGATAACGTACACTAACATTGTAACGTGTAGGGGACCGCTAGCTTACTGATGTGATAACGTACACTAACATTGTAACGTGTAGGGGACCCCTAGCATACTGATGTGATAACGTACACTAACATTGTAACGTGTAGGGGACCCCTAGCTTACTGTTGTGATAACGTACACTAACAATTTAACATGTAGGGGACCCCTAGCTTACTGTTGTGATAACGTACACTAACATTGTAACGTGTAGGGTACCCCTAGCTTACTGTTGTGATAACACTGATAACGTACACTAACATTGTAACGTGTAGGGGACCGCTAGCTTACTGATGTGATAACGTACAC
Source organism: Apamea crenata (assembly GCA_949629185.1). Classification (NCBI taxonomy): domain Eukaryota; kingdom Metazoa; phylum Arthropoda; class Insecta; order Lepidoptera; family Noctuidae; genus Apamea; species Apamea crenata. Next base: position 19,927,482 of record OX451359.1, on the reverse strand, counting down.
TAACATTGTAACGTGTAGGGGACCCCTAGCATACTGATGTGATAACGTACACTAACATTGTAACGTGTAGGGGACCCCTAGCTTACTGTTGTGATAACGTACACTAACATTGTAACGTGTAGGGTACCCCTAGCTTACTGTTGTGATAACACTGATAACGTACACTAACATTGTAACGTGTAGGGGACCGCTAGCTTACTGATGTGATAACGTACACTAACATTGTAACGTGTAGGGGACCCCTAGCATACTGATGTGATAACGTACACTAACATTGTAACGTGTAGGGGACCCCTAGCTTACTGTTGTGATAACGTACACTAACATTGTAACGTGTAGGGGACCCCTTGCTTACTGTTGTGATAACGTACACTAACATTGTAACGTGTAGGGTACCCCTAGCTTACTGATGTGATAACGTACACTAACATTGTAACGTGTAGGGTACCCCTAGCTTACTGATGTGATAACGTACATAGTAAGTAAGCCTACTATCTACTCTAAGGAACTTCCCGATCATTTGTTATTTTAGTTAATAACCGGATTTATTTGTTAAATACTTAAATGTTGTAGGTGTAATTTGTCACAGGCACTTTTATTTAATTACTAGCTGACCCGAGAAGTTGTCCTGCCAAATTTCAATAATTATACAAAAATCCCATAGATATCAGGACGTCCAGTTTATACCAAATTTGAAGATCCAATTTGTTTTCCATAACACAAGATTGTTGTGGGAGGGTAGCCGACATTCTTAACTGCATATTCACCACAAACTACAATATAATATCTAAGTTGTTGTTGTTGGTCATTTGCGTCACACATCCAAAATTAGCATCTTACTAATTTTTGAGTTAATTAATTACATTTGGTTGTCATAAACACAAAGGTGGAATTATCCGGTACAAGATTTAGCTTTATCGATATGTTTTGCTTGATAATGCCTTGAAAAAAAAATCGGCCAAATGCGAGTCGGACTCGCGCACCGAGGGTTCCGTACAATTACAATTTAAGATTTATGACGTATTAAAAAAAAACTACCTACTAGATCTCGTTCAAAAAAAATTTCGGTGGAAGTTTACATGGTAATTACATCATATATTTTATCTTATTATATTATTATTTGTTAAAGTTAGCGTTTAAAAAACATAAGAGAGATTGCGTGGCTCTCTGCGTTGCCGCTGGGCAGGTGAGGCGGCGGTCGTCGGCCGCGCCCGCGCCGGCCGTAGACCCTGCGCCGCCCCGCCGCCCCCACACCCGCCTCGCGTCCTCGCCGTCCTCGCGCACCTCTAGCCGTGTCCTGACCGACCGGCCCGACCGGTCAAGTAGCTCGCATTTTCGGTAACTTTTTCGTATGAATTCACAGAATCAAGCGCGTCAGCAGAGGGATTATGAGATATCTCCTGAGTGGCGTACGGCGAGGTTCGGGCGACGACGACGTGGCGCTGGCGGTCGATAGCGTCGCGGCACGAGGTCAACGCCCGCCGGAACCTTGGCGCTGCCGCTGCAAGGTCGCACCGGCCGCCAGCTGTCGCACACCGGCGATGAGACGCGCCTCCGCGCTCTCGTCTTTTTATACACGTATATTTATATTATAGTAAAATACTCAATAAATTAGAGTAGCCCCGATTATTTATGCCATCTTAAATAAAAATAAACTTCTAAATCGAACTGATCTTATATCAACACTATTATTACGATTGACAAAGAAGTGGCACATTAGTGCTCATTCAAAGTTTATTCACCTCTACATTTCGTACATTCGCTCCGCAATACAGCTAAATCAGTCGTATGGCAATTCAACTCGCAATAAGAAGCGCTCAACCAATGGGTATTGTTTACATAGGAGCTACATTACTTGAAGCACCCTCGGGGAGCATGATTATGAACAGTGCATGACATGCGCGGGCATCCCCCGGGGGCCGGAGCGGCCGGGACTGGCGGCGGGGCCCGCGGCGTGCGTCCCGGCCAGGTCATTGACCTACACTGCAGCCCGCACCCCCGCACTCCGTCTTTCACCTCTAACAACCCTGATCGCCCTCGTCGCCCTTATCTATAAGTCAGTTTGATAAATCGATTTTACCAAAATATTAAGACTAAAGCTACCTACATACCGAATTTGACTATAATATATCAAACATGAGTGGTATCCCAAATAAGGTGTTGTAAATACCTAATTTCCGATTGTATAATTATCCTAAAGCCAAAGCATGATGATCAGAAATTTTGGCGGTTAAATAGGTATCTAACTAAACTAACGCTATACATAACCTATACGTATCGAATTGAATGCGACTTACGAATACATAATAGACAATATTGCACATACGTGTGGCACCGTGCACGAGTATGATCAAGAAAATTATTGTTCTATATTTTCCATACATGTCGTAGGATGGATAATCGAAAATTAAAAATAAGTTAAATAAAAGCTTGTAAAAAAATTTTCTTTACGAGAATCATAAGGCGATTGCAAAAGACAGGATATTTTGAACCAAGAATATGATTTTCGTACAGATACAACACATTACAGATTGCGGCTGCTGACTTTGCAGACTGGACTGCTTGTATGTGAATCGCTGCTACAAACTTTCCACATCAGTGTTGAGCTTGTAGCAGGGATTCGCATGAACTATATTGCAGTGTTAGGTTAAGAAGAAATATTGTTACTAACATAATTTGAGTCCTTGGTTACTTGTTATTAATTTAAATAAATAAAATCAAATTATTAATTTTTTCTATCTATAATATGTATGTATTTACAAAAAAAAATTGTATATAAGTAGTTTATCAGCCATCTTGTTACCATAACACAAGCATTAGGTTGCTTAGCTTGGGACAAATGGTGCTGTGTGAAATGTCCAGGGATATTATATTATTATTATAAAATACCAGGATCATTCATTGCAAACATGTCAGTTGGATGTGTGGAGTGAATGAAGTTAGAAATGAGTAAATAAAAAGTTGAAAGGGTTATCTTGGTATGGGCATGTGATGAAGAGGCATGAAACGCAAGTGAATTGAAGAGTGATAAATATAAATGTTAGATGGATGGAGAGGTAGAGGTAGATCAAAGGAAAGAAAGATAGATCTATATTTCCTTTGATCTTCCTCTACCCGTAACCAATATATGGGTTGTGTTTTTGAGGGACAAACATAAACGAAAAGGAGTGAATGATAGCGTGACGGCTGACAGGGGAGAATGTAAAAAAAAATGGTTGCACCGACAAATTTTAACGCAAAAACGTGAATTCGTTCAGCTACGATTCGAACTCAGATAATACTTGAATCGTAAGTAGCTCAAGTAAGCTGCAGGTATGATATAGTTGTAAAAGCGCAATAGAGTAGAGGGTGCGAGGGGAGCGGACGAGAGGCGCGACCCAGTTAAGCATCGGCGGTCGCGGCGGCTCGATGGAGCGCCGTGAGCCCGCGTCCCTAGCGCGGTGCCCGCCCGGCGCCTGTGTGCCACTCCGCTACCATTGACCCAGATTCGCGTAGCGGCCCCGCGCCCGCGCACCGCGGCGCAGCACAAAAACTACCACGCGAAGGCCCTGGCCTGACCCGGTGCCGCCTACCTGACCTACTAAACCTTCCTGTCTGCCCAATAACATCGTTTTACCTCATTGGAAACTCTATTGATTGGTGCAATAAATGTTTTTTTTTTAATTAAAATAATACATTTACTAGTTTCTTAACATTTTGTAGTTGTTTGACCACGACTTCGTTTCGTTTCTGAAATAAAGCTTGTTCAATTAAATCCGCTGCCAAATCGTATGTCAAGTAATTTGATTGGCAATTTAACTAATCACTAAAGCTAACGTGTGATAAATCATACGTACAATACGACTACTTCATGAAAACATGACGTTCATGACGTCTCACTCACCGACGACGTCTAAGGCTTTCGATTCTATTTCCGTTCATATGACATTAAATGGAACGGGCGGTGGTGTTAGTTTGAACAAGTTATTTACTTACGCCGCCTGAAAATCATACCATAGTTTTTCCTTAGTAAAAAATAAATAAATAAAAATGTTTATTTCAGACTAGGTAATGTCCATACTTACGCAGAGACGCTTAGTGCATAAGAGATATGACCGTAAGCTGCTCCAAGATTGGGAGAGCATATCAAAGTTGTAAAAAAACATACATGATTTTTTTATATAATTATAATAAATGATATACTTTAGATACCATCTTAGGTGCTGCGACCGAGTCCTGCATGTGCAATGACAATAGTGATTGTAAATCGTACCTAATTCTACATTAATTTGTCCGTTTATCTTCTAACGTCGCTGGCAAGCGCGCGCGTCCGACGCTATATAATTTTTCCCATGCAAATTATTACTTACAACCATCATCATATACCAAGCCCAACTATGGGGTGGCTGCTTATCTGACCTCCATAACTGGGTAACACGATACCTGTTGGTTCGACTGGTTGTCAGACTTACACAACATAAATATTCGACTTATTAACAGCTAGATTAGGAAAAAGTTAGGAATTTCCCCAAAACTATGACATTATGATCTCTAAAGGACCGAGCGGGATAGAATGTACGCGTCTTCTTTGAAATTATATTTTGTAAAAAAATTACAAAATATAATTTCAAAGAAGACACGGTAAGATATAAATTATAGGCAAAAAAACCGGCCAAGTGCGAGTCAGACTCGCGCACCGAGGGTTCCGTACAATTTAAAATTATTAAAAATATTTTTATTATATGATTTAACCGATTTATATTTATTAGTCAAAACAATGTACAGTTTAATAAAACACGATGATGTATGATTTAACTAAAAAAATACGGTTTTCGCCATTTTTCCTTTATCTATGCTATAAGACGTTGCTTCGTACAGTCAACAGCAAAAGTAGATGATCAAAATCAGAAATCCAATACTAATTAACGGAGTTCGCGTCAGAACTGTGTGGCGTCGAAGTGATTCAAAAGTATGACACTGAGTCTGACATACTTTTGAATCACTTCGACGCCACACAGTTCTGACGCAAACTCCGTTCATTAGTAAGTATTAAATTTCTGATTTTGATCATCTACTTTTGCTGTTGACTGTACCAAATATCAAGATTCTGAGTTCACGGGAGGTACCCTGTAGGTTTTGATTCCCTTGCTAGTGTCGAAAATTTGCGGCATAAACGGCTGTATCTTTTGATTGCGTTGGCTTAGAAGTTTGATTTTTTTCACAGCTTCAAGGGTCAGTAGACCTGAGTATTTGATATAAATTCCAGCTTGATACCTCCACGCGTTCCTGAGAAAAAGGGTCTTGCCAGACAGACAGACGGACGGACAACAAAGTGATCCTATAAGGGTTCCGTTTTTTCATGTCGAGGTACGGAACCCTAAAAATGATACGCTTTAAACGTTTTTTGCATGATTATTCTACATCCTATTTTGCGAAACGGATATTGTTTGCGGTGGTCGGTATAACCCTCGCAAGGCGTGACGTCACCCCTCGCAAGAGCCGCCTCTGTGTAAGCTATTTTTAGGGCTTTGAACCTCAAAAGGAAAAGACGGAACTCTTGTAGTGTAGGATCACTTTGTTGTCCGCCTGTAAAGATCCTTTTTCTCAAGAACGGGTAGAGTATCAAGTTGAAATTAATACCCAATACAAGTTGACAACTTATATTGGCTCGGGTTAAAATCAGTTGTTGTAAAGCCTACTTAGTTGTGATGGTTGTCCTTTTAACTTCACACAAGAAGGGTGGCAGGGACATCGACGCACGACCATGGAATATGGATTTAGTGCATGATTCTGAACTCCCCTGCGTTGAAAATTTCCGTTGGTTATTTAAAAAAAAAATTGCTCTTTTCTATGAAACAGCCGATTTTTTTTTATAACTAGTAGGTTCTAGGATCCCTAGTCTAGGATCATGTGTTGAATTCATGGTTTCAGTTTACGCGTCGTTGAGGCTGCTACCCTGTATACTACTGCCGTGATTTTTTTCACATATGCAATAACCATCATTTACCGGGCAGGGGGGCACTTGACTCTAATAAAAAATAGCACTTTAATTAAAGCTATATTTCGCAGACGGATATCTGAATCTAAGTGTTTTTGCTAAACCGCGAACAGACAGACAGACGAACGGACATGGGAAACTACAAGGGTTCCTTGTTGACCACGGAACTTTAAAAAACCGGGCAAGTGCGTGTTGGACCGCGCAAAGTGGAGGGTTCCGTAGTTGGGATGAATATTTACGTGTGCACAGGATTCATTTTACGGGCCGCAAAATTTCTATGAAAGGGTATTTCTGCGGTTGTAACCAGAAATATCCCATATCTCAAAAACTATTGACTTACATTTAAAAAAATCACTAAGAAACATCATAATCTTATTAAAAAAGCGTGTTAATCATCATCCCGCCCCTGACTATTCCCTACACCATTGTTTATTTTTATTATTGTAATTTTTATTGAATAGTAATTGTTTTTTTTTTATTGACATTTTTAATTACAGTTATTGACATTTAAATTTATTTGATTGACATTTTTAATTTTAATTATTGACATTTTTAATTTCAGTTATTGACATTTAAATTTATTTGATTGACATTTTTAATTTTAATTTTTGACATTTTAATTTATTGTATTGACTTGATTTTATTTTTAAATGTTTGTTAATTTTTATAATCGGACAACTTAAAGTACTGAAATGCGTCAATGTTATTTTGGTTTGGTCTGTTTTTGTTTAATTTATTTAATGTTTACTACTTGTGTTTTGGGTACGATGTGAAAATGAATGACCTTAAATTATTGAATGTAATTTGCACGCTTGCTTGCAGGCAGAATACAATAACACTTAGGCTTTAAGATCTTCCCTTGTTGAACAATGTATTATCTGGCAAATAAATATTTTGAATTTTGAATTTTTTTAGCGGTACTCAGGCTCAGAACACAATTTCTTTCTAATGTTCATCTAGTAATCTCTAACAGTCTAATTCATAAAAATCCCCTAAAATAGGTTTAAAACACTCATTAACTAATAAACCTATTATAAAATTCTCTATTCTTAAACGTTCAATAAACCTCTCTAATAAGTATTCTTAGTCTTATATCTCAGTCTTCAATAAGTCTCTCTGAGGGATCGAATCCGCAACGAGGTGATCCGGCAGAGAACCAAAGTTGTCGATATCTCACAGAATAAGCAAGCTGAAGTGGCAATGGGCCGGCCATATTAGTCGTAGAACCGATGACCCGTTGGGGTAGACGTGTTCTTGAGTGAAGACCACGAATCGGTAAACGTAAGGTGGGACGCTCTCAGGCTAGGTGGAGCGATGATCTTCGCAGGATGGCTGGTAGCAGCTGGATGAGAGTTGCCGAAAATCGAGTTTAATGGCGTGCAATAGGAGAGACCTATGTCCAGCAGTGGACTGCTATAGGCTGATGATGATGAGTCTCTGAGTAAAATGGCTGTGTGACAGACCAAACATAACGAAATTATAAGGGTTCAGTTTTTGCCCTTCGGCTACGGAACCCTAAAAATCCGACAATATTATCTAACGTATTTCATTAGTTAGTTGGTAGTACGAATACTGAACCATTGTTGCGCGAGTGCGACTTGCACTTGACCGGTTTTTTAAAGATATTTCATTCGTTTTTAAGCTGTTATAATTTTTTTTAAATAGTATTCAGATTTATGATATAAACATCGAGAACACTATAATTGATGTAAAGAACTGCATATGTAATTGATTTTGGGGTTGAATGGTAGTTTTTTGAAGCAGGTACCCAAAAATAAAAAATAATTTCTCCTTAGGCTTTGCTGTAATTGGGTAAACATTTGTATGTATATCAGTAATTTTTCGGAAAAACGACGTCGAAAGTGCGTAGTCTATGAGTCAGTATAAAAAGGTTAATCACAAAAAAAAAAAAACCATGAAATGATGCAGTACTCTGGTGCAGCCTTGGAGGACAACATTTTATAATGATTAATATTCTTTGTTTTCAAGCTGTGATCAATGTACAGCAATATAAAACTGTGAAACCCAAAGTCCTTGCACACCCTTTGTTTGTATTCTAAGCTCAGAAATCACAATCTACATAATTATGTCTGAAAGTTTTTATCATTACTTATTTCAGGTTGTTTGTTTTGAAAAGTGAGAGAAATTAGATTGAGAATTATATTTTCTTCCACATGTTACACTTTGAACCTTGCTTTTGGAAATAACAAATGACATAGTGGTCATGCAAAAGAATTAAAAATATATTTAGGAAAAACTCAAAAGCATTCTATTTTCTTGAGTGCCATGCCAACCGATAGCATGCATTTAATTAGTTAGTGGGTAGTAGTGTCTAATTAAATTATAAAATTAAAAATTATGTTTAAAAGAGAAAAGTTAAGCAGTGAGTGTGAACAAATGACTACTTCTAAGTGCAGAAATACTAGAATGGTTAGTGCCGAAGATGCAGGTGACTATGAAGCTAGCATTCTTCTTTTCATTCTTTGTGCACAGGGTGATGGTTGCTACCAGCCACCTGCTGCTAAAGGACACAAAAGAGTCACCCATGAGGGTAAAATAACATAATTAGTAATCAGTACAATGTTATTTGTCAGAAATCAAGTGTTTATACTGTTTTATTGCATGTAAACCCAAGCCCCTAGTATCTTGTTCTAGCTAAAATATAGATTCCAAACCATCACATCTAATGCCCGACTGGTGAAAAACAAAAATGTATCCAGTCAATGATACCAATGCTTACAATTAGCTAGACACTCTCTGCCGTGACCACATAATGAAACTTGGCTCCTGTTCCCGATACCTGGGGCTTACATTGTCATTAATCTTTATAATGAGCTAACATTTAAAATAATAATCATTCATTTTTTCATTAATCTTTATTTTTTTTAAATTAAAGAAGAAATAATAATTTATGCCAGTCAGCCGGTATGCTATGTGAGTAAGCAAACTTGTTCAGATCACGGGTGGAAATTCCAAGTCATGATAATTTAAGGTTGATTTCCATATTGGTAGGTATACAAATACACTTGAAACAAAAATAAAACTATGAAGGTCAAATGTATGCATCATAATAATTATGATGAATCTAACAAGTTCATCATACATAGCAATGATATTTTTTTTGTATCAATTTGTTGCTGTTTTTGTGATTATTAAAATTCAGAGAAAACCTGAAAATGAGATATATGCTGCATGCAGTGTTTTACTTCATTGATTTGTACCAAATGTGACAAATTTATATGTAGTCGTCAAACAAAAGGTTCTTGAAAACGTCAAGAAGTGTGCTAACTATTATTGCTCACTTTATTATTACAAAGTATAGCAATTGCGAATTTTCGGGATGACATCGCAGATTAAATTGAGTCAGGATTTATCGTTGTCTACCGCTAACGGTATAGGAATGTGAGGACCCGCGAGGAGCAGGCACGTACGCAGGTAACATGGGGACGCGGTCGGCCGCGGTCGGCCGTGGCCCGCTAACGCAGCCCACCGATATCATTCTTAGCGGCTAGGTTAGAATGCACTTTACCTCGTCAACCAATTACCGCTTGCATTTCGACATTACTCCTGACCTCGCGTGAGGCCACGATAGAACGTGCGAGATGTATCTCATTCTAAAGCTACCTTAATGTGGAAGTTGAATAAAATGGCTCACAAAGGTGACGCATCGACACGATCCAATCGAATGATCTTAGTTGATCTCGGGTAATTTCCTGCTCGATCAATAAGACTTTCGCACGTACACGACTTTGTTCGGTTATATATGCACTAAATACACTATAATAAATGAAATTCACAAACTTACGAGGCGATGAAAGTCAATTTCGTAGAAAGCACACGTACCGCAACACGACAAGCGTGTTCTTTTGCACACATACAACTGAATAACTCACACGTACAAATTGACAGTTACTTGCTATTTGCTAATGCTATGTCCGACCTGCTTTGGCTGCTCTAATAAACAACTGAGGTTTTTTTAAGAGAACTGAAGTAGATACTTATAAAACATGGTCTCGGACAAAATAATTTAATCATTTAAATAATAATACGGTAACATTGATGTAGCCATATCATATAATTTACATAAATACAAATATTTAGAATGAAAAGTTTTTAATGGTTAGAACGGAAATGACGAACATCTACCAACATTACGTTACCTTATTTTTTTTATTTCGCCCAATGGGCAGGCTAAAGTCTTTCGACCATACCGCCTCATCTTCCGTGTAGAATTTCTTACGTGATAAGTTTAAAAACAATAAATAAATGTCTTTCATTTATATACTCATTATATGATTTATTTTATTTATTATGTCTTTTGTAGTTAATCCATTTTATATTATTTAGTCATTTTATTTTTGTCTTTACGTCAAATTCAGAATAAACGTTATTTTACTGTCAATGTCAATTTGTCAATACTTGAAGGTCTTGAATCTTGAATCTTGAACTGTTGAACATTAACGTACATGTACATGTGGTACATGTTTTCATCTTGTTTTCATTTTATTTCGTCAATTTCCAGTATTTTCCGAGCTATCTCGTCATCTAACAAGTTATTTGTGTTATTAAAATTTTTGAAAAGTAATATTTTATGTGGAGATTTCAATATTAATATTTTAGATGTTACTCCACTAATGTGTAGATGTTAATGGTGTGAAATCTTCCGGGCTACCAGTTCAGTTAGGTGTTCCGCAAGGCTCAATACTGGGTCCTTTCTTGTTCTTAGTATATATCAATAATTTACCATTCCATTTGAAGGGTATCTGTGACGTAGTACTGTTTGCAGATGATACCTCTCTTATTTTTAAAGTAGACAGGAATAGACAAGATTTTGACGATGTAAACAGTGCACTCGTTTACGTCAAATAACCTAGTTCTCAATGCCAAGAAAACGAAATGTGTAAGTTCACCTTACCAAATGTTAGAAATCTAGGACCCAACATCGTCTTAGATAAAGAGGTGCTTGAAACTGTAGGCTCGGCAATTTTTCTAGGACTAACAGTAGATGCCAAACTTCAGTGGGGTATATCAAATCTAGCAGGAAGGCTCAGTTCGGCTGTCTACGCCGTCAGGAAAGTAAGACAATACACTGACGTTGATACAGCTTGTTTAGTCTATTTTAGTTATTTTCACAGCATTATAATAATAATAATATCCCTGGACATTTCACACAGCACCATTTGTCCCAAGCTAAGCAACATATTGCTTGTGTTATGGTAACAAGATGGCTGATAAACTACTTATTATGTCCGGAAATATCATTAAAACACGAAATTAGGTAACTGCATGTTTATTCAGCTAGGTAGCCTGACACAATGTGTAGATTCAAACCTACCCCCAACTTAGTTCATCTTATATGTCAACAAGAGAAACAAGTACCCTCAATAGTCTATACACATTTCCGTACTAACAAACTACAATCATGTACATGACATACCTTTCCCCCAAGTAAACACACAAAATAGTAAATAAGAAATTAACGTGAATAAGAACAATTAAATAAGAAATATAACATTCTATGAATTAGAACAAAACATCATACAACATACAATTTCAAGTATGTTTAAAGAATCAGTTTAATTATAACTTTATTTATGCAATTATCTAGGTATTCCTAGAATATCAGCCCAAGACTCTTCACTTGGAATTTCTATCATCTGTTCAGGTTCTTCGCTGATCTGGTCCCGAGCTTCCTCACTTATCTCTCCCCTCTCGTTTTGTGGGCTCTCTACCTGTGGTGCAACTCTGATAAGTTGATCAATATGTCTGTTGATGACGAGACCATCATCCGTTTGCACTTTGTAACTGGATGGACCAGTTTTATCTACTATTCTGCCCGGCAACCACTTCGGACCGTTGCTGTAATTTCTGTATCTAATTCTACAGCTAACTTCAGACTCTCTGTGTCGCCTCTTATTATTGTCAAAAACTTGCTGTTCGGTCTTTTTTCTTTGTATATGGTCCGGGTGTATTGTGTCCAGTAGGGTGCGCAGTTTTCGCTTCATCAGGAGTTCAGCAGGACTCTTTTGTGTTCCAGCACACGGTGTCGAGCGGAGGCTTAGTAGCAGATTTGGAATTTTTATGTCCCAATCCATGTCATCCATTTTCGTATCTTGTCTTTCACCGTTTGGACCATCCGCTCTGCTAACCCATTGGTGGCAGGATGATACGGTGCTGTCGTGATGTGCCTTATTTTATTTGAGTCAAGGAATCGTTTCATTTCTTCGGACACAAAACCGGTCCCATTATCCGAAACCAATATCTCACATAAACCATGAGTCGCAAATACCCCCCGAAGGTATCGGATTACCGTCGTACTGGTCATATTGTTAACTATAAAAACCTCGGGCCATCTTGAGTACCTACGCATCGACGATGATCAGAAAGTTCTTGTTTCGAAAAGGCCCGGCGAAGTCGACATGTATTCTAGACCATGGTCTGGTGGGCGTGATCCATTCATGTTGAGATCGGATAGGCATGTGCCGGTGCTCGAGACACTTGTTGCACTGGCCCACGAGTGCTTCTATGTCTTCATTTAAGTGTGGCCACCAAATGTAACTTCTTGCCAGCGCTTTCGTTTGTACGATTCCATTGTGTGTCTTGTGTAAGGCCCGTAAAGTGGCCGCGCGCAGTGGCGGAGGCACAACTACGCGGTTACCCAGCAACAGACAGCCGTCTTGCAAGGACAGTTCGGTGCGATGTAGCCAGTAAGTATGCAGATCCGCCTCCTTAACCTTGGCAGGCCATCCCCTTTGAACGTAATGCACTATTTTTGATAACGTTTTGTCTTTTAGTGTTTCAGTTGCAATACGCTCTGCATCAAATGGGAAATCTTCAGGTTTTTCAGCCATCAGCAGTATCTCACTCAGTTCTGTTTCAGGTCGCTCAGGAACTGGTTGTGGCCATCTGCTCAAATTGTCTGCACTACCTATTTGTCTTCCAGGCTTGTAACGGTGACAGTATGTTAGGTGTCGGTTTTCTTGGGTTGAAAATACCCAGCAAAGGCTTATGATCTGTGACTACAGTGAATGATCTTCCTGCCAAGTAGTTGTGGAATTTCTGTATTCCAAACAAAATCGCCGTTGCCTCTTTGTCTAATTGGGAATAGCGCCTTTCGGTGGAGCTTAATGTTCGGGAACTCATGGCTACGGGACTTTCTTTGCTATCTTCCATCACGTGTGATAACACGGCTCCGACGCCGTATTCTGAGCTGTCGCATGTCAGAATCAGAGGTTTATTTAAATCGTAATGCACTAAAGTCATGTCAAATGTGCCTGTTTGGCAGTGTTGAAAGCATGTTGTTCCCGTTCGGTCCAGCGCCATATTTGCGTTTTGTCTAGCAGACGATGCAAAGGTTCAAATATATAGCATATAGGTAGCTTTGTGTGTTATAAACCTTTCGTAAAAATTGTACAAACCGAGGAACGCTTGTAATTCTTGAACATTCTGGGGCTCCGGTGTGTTCATTATCGATTCGACCTTGCTCGGCGACGGATGAATGCCATCAGCATCGATGATGAATCCCAAGAATTCGACTCTCTCTTTAGCGAACTTACATTTATTTTTGTTAAGGCGTAATCCCGCTTCTTTTATGCGCTGCAGGACCATGTCTAAGCGCTGCAGCATCTCAGGCATCGTACGTCCCGCGATTATGATGTCGTCAATCAGCACTGCGACTCCTCCGATGCCTGCTAGTAGCGCTGTCATCAGCCTCTGAAAAATACCGGGGCAGGCCTTCACACCAAATGCAAGTCTATGTACGGTATACAATCCTTTGCAAGTGTTGAGAGTTAAAAGTTTAGATGTTTCATCGTTGATAGTCACTTGCGTGTAAGCACGATCCAAGTCCAATGTTGTGTAGAATTTTCCGCCTGCTACAGCTGCAAATACTTCATTCGCCGTAGGCATAGGGTAGGTGTCCGATTCCGTTGCTTGATTGACTGTACAACGGTAGTCACCACATAGCCTAATCTCGCCTGATTTTTTGACAACCGGCACTACCGGCGTAGCCCACTCAGAGTACGCTACCGGCTGAAGCACGCCCTCGGATACAAGACGGTCGATTTCGTTTCCCACTCTGTCCTTAATAGCGTAAGGAACAGGACGAGCTTTTAGGAATTTCGGGGTAGCGCCCGGTTTTAAATGTATAGACACTGGATCTCCACGGTACGTACCGAGACCATCCTTAAATACATCACCATGTCTTGTGATTATTTTCTCCAGTTCAGTATAATCTCCGTTTGATACGAAATTAATATTCATAGTAATGCCTAGATGAAGCCAGTCTCTCCCCAAGAGATTCAGTCCATTACTCTTAGCCACTAGTAACGGAAGATGATACTCAATGTCGTTATAGCGCACAGGCAGCACTGTCTGGCCGAGCAGGTGCACGGGCGCGTTGGTCCAAGTGCGCAGAGCCAGCGGCGCCGCGTCGAGGCAGCGCGGTGGCGGCAGGCGCGGCCGCAGCAGGCGCCATGTGTGCTCGTTCACCAGAGTGTAGCAGGCGCCCGTGTCCACCTGCAGTGTGACGGGCTCACCCGCTAGCAGCACACGAATGACAAATGGCGCTACTCGAGTCGTACTTTGGACGACATAAATGTCGTTTAAATTCGCGTCTCCATCCTCCTCCATAAAGTTCATTTTACTTGAGTTCTTTTTAGAAATGCAGACTTTTTCGAGATGTCCCTTTTTATTGCAATATCGACACGTAACGTTAATGAACCGACACTCGCCAGCGTGTCGATCTCCACAGCGGTAGCAAAGACGAGGCGCGGAGCGCGGGGCAGGGCGCGGCACAGCGGCGCGCGGTGCGGGCCGCGGGCGCAGCGCGTTGATATCCATGGGCTCCGGCGGCGGCGGCGTGGCGCTGCTGCCGTCCCCCACGCGCATCATGCGCACGTCGTTACCCGCACTTTCAGATGACAACATGGCATCGACTACATTGTGATATGTTAAATTGTCCCTTTTAAGCAGCTCGTACTGCAACCTATCGTCCCTCATTCCACACACAAGTCTGTCACGTAGCATGCGCTCCAAATCAGTAAAATTGCAACTAGCGCTGATTTTCCGAAGTTGAGCTATGTATTCGGCGGCCGATTCGCCACGATTTTGATAAGATCACGTTTATAGAATTTGTATGAAATGGATATCTCATTCGGTTTCGGACTATAATGTTTGGTTAGAATTTCTATGATCTCATTGAACGTCACTTCAGTGACTTTTCGTGGTGTACTTAGTGCTAATAAAGTGTCAAATACTTGCGAACCGCACACAGTAAAGAAATTTGCCCGTTTTGCATTGTCTATCACGATTCCGTTCGCCTCGAAACAAAACTTAAGTCTGTCTATGTAAATGTCCCAATTGTCCGTATGTGGATTGAACTCACTAAACTTCACACATTTACGAATTACGATCCATTTTCACTTATTTTACTCCGTCGTCGCCACTATTATGTCCGGAAATATCATTAAAACACGAAATTAGGTAACTGCATGTTTATTCAGCTAGGTAGCCTGACACAATGTGTAGATTCAAACCTACCCCCAACATAGTTCATCTTATATGTCAACAAGAGAAACAAGTACCCTCAATAGTCTATACACATTTCCGTACTAACAAACTACAATCATGTACATGACACTACTTATATACAATTTTTTTTTTTTTGTAAATCTATATATATAAAATTCAAAGTCCTGACTGACTGACTGACTGAGACACCAACGCACAGCCTAAACCGCTGGTCCTAGAGACATGAAATTTGGAGAGTGTATTCTTCGTGAAGAGTAGGTATCCACTAAGAAAGGGTTTTTCGAAATTCCACCCCTAAGAGGGTGAAATGGGGGGATTTTGTTTATATGAAAAATCTTATTCCTTGAGTTAATAAACTTGAAACTTGGCACGAATACTTATCTAAGTAAATTATGAAGTTTGGGCATTTTTTGTTTTTATAAACTACCCCCTAAAAGGAGATTGGGGGGTTTCAAAGTTTGTATGGAAGAATTTTAGCGCGCGGTCCGATTTAATCGAAACTCAGTATTTATACCTAAAATTGAAAGGAAAGAATAATGTGTATCAGGGTTTTTCGAAAATCTACCCCTAACGGGGTGAAAAGGGATAGTTAATTTTACAGGGGAGGATTATAATAAGTGGCTTGATTAATTATAAAATTGGTATAAATAATGTTTGAGTCAAGTTATGAATTTTATAAAATTCCACCCCTGTGGGGGTGAAAAGCGGGGGTAGCAGGTATACAGTTTATATGAAAAATCTTATTAAGTTAGTTAATAAACTTGAAACTTGGCAACAATACTTGCCTAAGTAAGTAAAAAAGTTTATCATTATAAGTTTTTCAAACTACCCTTCAAAGGGGGATATAGGGGTGTTGAAGTTTGTGTGGAAGAAATTGAATGCGCGGTCCGATTAACTCGAAATATTTAATAATAATTATGTAAAGTTGTCGAAAATTGACCCCTGACCGGGCAAAAAGGGGTAATTCGGTTTTTAGGGGAGGATTTGAACTTGAAACTGTATGTTACATTTTCACGCCTAAACCACTGAACTTCTGATTTGGCAAAGAGATAGATGGCATCCTGGGGAAGCACATACTTTTTATCCTGGTAGCACGTTCCCGCGGGGTAAACTTCCGACATCCACGCGGGCGAAGCCGCGGGCAGAAGCTAGTACATACATATTATAGATAGAAAAACACCCAGACTCGGAACAAATACATGTAGGTCATACAAATATTTGTTCCGTGCGGGAATCGAACCCGCGACACGCAGCGTAGCAGTCAATCGCTTAACCACTGCGCCAACCGTGCCGTCGTCGTTATGTCCTACGGTATTCTGCTGTGGGGCAAAGCCGCTGATATACAAAATATATTTGTCCTTCAAAAACGAGCCGTTCGAGCAATTTACCAGCTAGGTGCCAGAGTTTCTCTAAGAGATTTTTTTAAAGATATTGGTATTCTCACGGTTGTATCACAATTCATCGTTGAAAACATCTACTAGGCAAAATAGACAAAATTTACTTGTACACTAAAAACAGTGATATTCACAGTGTTAACACTAGAAATAAGGACAAACTACGAGCCCCTTTTCACCGGTTGCATAAGGTTCATAACTCATTTGTTGGGCTTGGTATAACCTTTTATAACAAGATACCCTCTTCTTTTCTAGACTTGCCTTTTAATGCGTTTAAAGCTCAATTAAAATCCAATCTTTGTTCAAAGGCATACTATTCCATCAACGACTACTTACACAATAAGAATAGTTGGTCACCCTAATTTAACGCAAGACAATGTTTATGTTCTTTCTCCAGAATTAGCTTACTGACAGGTTATTGTTACTAACTTATTTATTTATTTAATTTACTTCGATGGTCGTTTATCATTTTGTGACTTCAAGTGACAGCTGTGTGAACAGAACACAGTGCTGCTGGGGAGTTTGTTGCGCCACTTCTTCCCAGCAATAGCACTAGGAAGTGGTGAAGGGCGGGCGTTTTTGGGGGACTGTCTTTTGTAATTTCGACGTTCAAAAAGTGCTGACTCTCAGCCTAATTTGAATAAATGACTTTTGATTTTGATTTTTTCGTGAATTATAAACAAATAATCATAAACAAAAACCCAATAGATATTTAAATCATATAAAGTGTCTACTATAAATTTGTATAAGATGAAACATTCATAAGTAGCTCCTGAATGCATTGCGGGACCTCGTCAGGCTTATTATAAATTTTAAGCAGTTCATCCGACAACACGAGGCGCTGAATGTTGAAAGACGAACACTCGAAGAAGATATGATGTACCTAGTGACTGAATTTTTTGTGATTGACAGTACTCACAGTTATGAGAATTGACCAATAAAAGGCGATGAATAATAGGTAAAGATGATAATTTAAATGACAATGACCAAAAAGCATACGACTGATGATTGAATAATTTTTTTTATTTATGAATTTGTTATTCTTGCAGAACGAAGGTATAGAGTTTATTTGAACATCGGTCTAAGGTAGCAAACCAAGTACCTTTATTTTCAGCCTGAGTGCACTGGTATGAAATTATGAATTGTCTTCCCCACTCTTGACACATGCGCTGTCTTAAAAGACTAACTGCATCTGTAGGTGGTATGGAAACATCCTTATCAGGGTCAGGATTATTGGGAATTAATTATTCTTCTAAATCAACAATTTGTTTGGCTAAACCACCGATGTGTGCAGGCACACAAAACTAACTACAATATTTGATTGATATAATTCCACCCATAATAGTTTTATTAAATGAATTATATAATTAGTGTTAGCATTTAATTTGTTGTTTGCCAAGTTTTCCAGAACACTCATGCTATCACTTACGACAGTCCATTTATTATGTCCTGAATAATAATATAATTTTCAATATGTTTCAAAGCACTCAAAATAGCAACAGCTTCAGCTGTAAACATACTTGAATTTTTGTCAATTTTTCGACCAATGCCTATATTTGAGGAGGGCTCGTATATGGCAAAAGACACAGCCCTATCATTCTTGGAACCATCTGTATAAACAAATTTATGATCTGACCACTCAGATAACATTGCATTTTCTTCCTCTTTTGTAGACAAGTCCTTTTTTCTTTAAAATTATATTAATAGCTGGAAATTTACCAATAAAAGTTCCTTCATAGCAAGGTATATGATTGGATTGATGGATATTCAAATTTTGAATAAAATTAACGAGACTTTGAAGACCTTGTAGCATAAAAATTGGTTTAGAAACTAAATGAGTAATTGAATGTAACAAATTGACCAAAAGACTGTTACTAGATAGGTACAGTATAAAGTTTTAGTATAAATCTTTCTTCTAAGTAAATAAATCAAATGCTTATAATGGTGGAACATTACAATCAATCTGCATTGCATTTATAGGAATGATTGATTTTTGGATTTTTTTGAATTTGCCCACAGTACTTGTTAACATTTTAAAGTTTTGGTATGGAAACCAGATCAACAATGTACGATGGGCTGGGATGTTTTCTCGTCCTTACGGGTTGGAGTGTGGGGTGAGGCAGGGTGGATTGAGCTCACCAACGCTGTTCAACCTTTATGTGAACGAGTTGATTGGCGAGCTCAGCAGTACCAGCCTCGGTTGTTATATAGACGGTACCTGCGTCAATAATATCAGTTACGCGGACGACATGGTGCTGCTGAGCGCGTCAGTCTGCAGTTTGAGAAAGTTAGTTGCTCAATGTGAGGCGTATGCTCATATGCTGAAGTTCATGGCTTGGCATACAATACTAAGGAGTCGGAGGTCATGGTCTTTGAGGCTGGGGGTAAAAGTCCGGATGCAGTACCGCCTGTATTACTTCATGGTACACCTATGCAGAGAGTCTACAGGTTTAAGTATCTTGGTCATATATTGACACCCAACCTCAAAGACGATGATGACATTGAACGGGAGCGGTGGGCGTTGTCGGTTAGAGCGAACATGCTGGCTCGCAGGTTTGCACGATGCTCACTTCCTTCCTTCCTTTCGAGCCTACTGTACTGCTTTTTACTCATGCAGCCTTTTTTTTTTTTTTTTGGTTGGGAAATCATCAAATGACCCCTCCCGCTCTGGGTGGAGTGGAAGGGAGTGTCAGACTTTTACTGACTTAAACCCATCCGTGTTCCTTCCTTAGCCCTTTCTGTTCAGCAGCAGGGGCAGCGATTAACCTTTCGGAAAATCCCGCCGCCCCGGCAGGCTTCGGCCCTATGGGGCCCCGTCCTCTGCTGACTCTTTGAGGCGCGCGTGGAACACAACGCGCCGTCCGGCACGGGCCTGGTCCTGATCGGACGGTGAGCTACCCATTACTCACCGCCCGCAGGCCCGCGCCTACGGTGGCCGGGAGTCGTCACGCGGCCCCCGACGCCCGGAGCGTCTCCCGCGGCGGCGGAGGCGTGGTCTCTCTCAGCCTCTCAGCCACCTCCTTCGCTAGCATGACTGCTTCGCAGAAGGAGGTGACTGCCTCCCACTCCCTCTCGCCCCGGACCATGGCTTGCACCAGGGCCGGACGCGAGAGGTCGCCGCCGTTGCCGATCGCCCCTACGAGGACACGGTGGGGCTAAGCCCAAGCAGGGCAGACCGCCACCGTATGCTCCACCGTGTCCTCCGGGCGATCCTGGCAGTGGTGACACCCGGGCGTCTCCTCCCGCCTGATTATGTGCAGGAACCTCCCGAAACATCCGTGTCCGGAGAGGACCTGCGTCAAGCGGAAGGTGAGAACGCCGTGACGCCTCTACTAGCCACTCCTCAAAGAGGGGTCTTATCGCCGCTATCGCGGCGTGCCCTGCGCTGGGTTGCGATAGTCGCGCCTTCCATTCCGCCATGAGATCGCGCCGGAGGTCCGTCCGCTCCGCAGCGATTTGCCGCGGGTGCAGAGTTTCCCCCCGGCGTAGTGCCTCCGCGCGCCAATCATGCAGGCGCGCGAGGACTATCGCCTCCAGATCCCATGGCGGCAGTCCGGCAAGGAGGCTTGCCGCCTCGCGCGAGATCGTGCGGTAGCCCCGGATCAGCCTTACGGCTACCACCTTCTGGGGCGCGTTCAGATAGTGTGCGGCTCGAAGCCGCAGTGAACGCGCCCACACCGGGGCCCCATATAGGGCCATGGACCGCACGATCCCCGCGTAAAGCCTCCGGCAGGAGGCGTTTGGCCCCCTCAGGTTGGGCAGGAGCCGCTTTAAGGCGGCCCCGGCCCGTTCCAGTTTGGGGGCCAAACGTCGGAAATGCTCGACGAAGTTCCACCGGCTGTCGAGGACGAGACCCAGGTATCTCATCGTTGTCTCGACGCCGATGTGAACCCCTCCTACCATCAGTTGAGATCCCGAAGGTGGCCCGTACCGGGGCCCATGAAAGGACATGGCCTCGGACTTGTGCAATGCCACCTCGAGACCCAACTGCCGGATCCTATCCACGACTATCGCAACCCCGCGTGTCATCGCGTCGGCCGCCGCCTGATGCGACCTCCCCTGCGCTAGGACCAGCGTGTCGTCAGCGTAGCAAACTACGCTGACACCATCAGGGAGGTCTGCCCGCAGCACCCAGTCGTAACCGATGTCCCACAGGAGCGGCCCCAGAACCGATCCCTGTGGGACACCGTACGACATCTCTCGCCGGCTCCAGTTCCCATCGTGACCGGGGTAGATGATACTCATGCAGCCTGTGGTCTAATTATACGCAAAGATCGTACAGCGCTCTCCGCGTTCAATATAACAATGCGTTTAGGATACTGGTGGGGTTGCCCCATTTCTGTAGTGCGTCAGGGATGTTCGCAGATGCGCATGTAGATTGCTTTTACGCAACAATCCGTAAAAGGTGCGCCTCTCTGGTGCGCAGGTTGTGGGGTGGCTCCAACAGTGTCTTATCGGATCGGATCGGCATGGTTGCGAGTCGCCTAGACTGTGTGTACGTGGGTCACTGTTGTGCCGTCTCTCATGGGATGTCGCAACGGTGACTGACCATTATTTTTTTTTGTATTATTTTCGTTGTTTTTGTTTAGTGTCTGTGCTTACTAACATAGTCGTAAGTTTTACTAACAATCTTGTTGAGTCTCTGTTACTCGAATAAAGACAATTCTATTCTATTCTATTCTATAGGAGTACTTCTGAATGCCCCAGTTATTACACGCAAACATTTATTTTGAAGAATGTCTAAATTATTTACCATTTTAACATCTGCAGCGAGCCATAGAAACCATATTCAAAATGACTACGAACTAATGATTTGTACGAGTAGGTACACACAGCTCCAAAAGACATGTGCGTTCAAATCCGTGATAGGCCCAAGTTGGTTTTTGTATTTTGTAAAATCATTTTATTTTATTTAATGTATTCTACTTCTAGTGAATAAATAAGTTTAAGTTAGTATTTATTTTTTTAAATTCTGTTAAATCCCACTTGCTACACGTCTCAAGCGTGTTCTTCGTGCAACCAACGAACGGGAGAGTTTCACAAGGTGCTCATGAACAACAAGCTACGCTGGGGGGTTTGCCAAAACTGCAACAGCGAGTTTGATCGTTACGCCAACGCCGCGAAGAATATACTCGTCAACTATACACGGTCTGCCATCTGCCGGCCAGGATGTTCCACGAACGGGGCATCGTAGCCTCCTGTATAAAAATGTAACTCGAGGGCAATAAGGTTCAATTTTGCACTTGGACTTGATTGTACTCGGGAGTTAGGAGGTTAATTGGGCAAGATGAGGAGATAGCTATGTGATTACCTTTGCAGTTTGCACATTTAGCATCCTTGGGGTCAACCTGACAATTCTTAAAATTATGGTTTAATGTACAAATTGAACATACCTCAGCGACAAAATTTAGCAATATGTCCATATCGCAGACACTTAAGGCATTGTTTTACTGGTGGTATGTATTTACTCACTTCGTGACGCCATGAGTCCAAGTAAATGTACTGAGGAAGAATAGTGGAGGCGAAGGTTACCGCAACAGCCTGTGTAGGGACGAAAGCTACGCCAGCGTCACTTCTGACCCTGCGCATGAAGCGCCTAACTTGAATTACATTTTTGGAACCACATCAATGAGAAAATTTGTTTATTGGACATTAAAACAATTTATTAAAAATTGTTTTTAAAAGTATAACTTCTGACGCGCGTACATAAGTACACGCACCCAATTTTTTAAAGTTTTACCAATAGAATCAGTAGAAGGTAGACTTTTTTGTAT
Source organism: Apamea crenata (assembly GCA_949629185.1). Classification (NCBI taxonomy): domain Eukaryota; kingdom Metazoa; phylum Arthropoda; class Insecta; order Lepidoptera; family Noctuidae; genus Apamea; species Apamea crenata. The sequence continues at coordinate 19,904,806 of OX451359.1, read as the reverse complement.
CCACACGAAAAGTAAGAAACACTAGTAGGTATTTTCGGAGGTTTTGGTTCAGATGGCGCTTAAAGTATATAAAACCAGCAAATCAGTAGGAGGCAGCAGTTAAATCAGTAGGATTGGCAGCACTGGTCAGGTTCAGGTAACATTTTAGATTGTTGCTAATAGAAAGTTAGTCTAGGACACAAAAAGTTAACAGATGCAAGTCCTCATTGGCGCCAGCTGGTGTCCATTGCGCCAGCTTGTGGGTTCCATTGTAGTCACCACTACGTCAGGCCCAGACTCATCAAGCTTATGCCTTCATAATCAATGACTTTCGTAAGTGATGGTTACAATAATAACCATCTACCACTTCCGTTGTGCGCTGTTGCAGGCGGAACATAAAGAGGCATAACGTTACGGGAATAAAAAAAAAAACTTAAAAAATAGATTATTTTATTGTATATTCTGTTCTATTTTTTGTATCCATATCAAATATTCATTTTTATGCAATAGGCCGTATCCTAACCAAAAGCGACTCGCACGGGTACTCCATCGAACCGGAAGGTGCCCTGTGTCGGCGCGACGACGCGTTCGCGTGTTCATGCGACGATAGCGATGGTTAGGACACGGCCGTGTACATAAATATGAATATGACATTATCGCGTATGTACAGACGCCAGCAGGTCAAGCTACCCGAAACTGTCAAATTTTCCCAATCAACCTTGAAACTTAATGCTTTAACGATAAAGTTGAAAATCTATTAAAGAATTTTGACAGATTGTAGTAGCTTGATGTGCTGGCGTCTTTACGTCATTATTCAGGTAAACAATCGCGTATTTGCGCGACAGACGCTTTCGGTTAGGGCCCGACCACAAGACGACGCGAGGTCGTGACGCTGCACGACGTCGTCTCCTCGCCGACGCGTTCATAGATATATTAGCAATGTTTGTTGTTGTAGCAAAGTTTGGCTAGTCGTCGTGATGTTGCTGGGCCCTTACACTCCGATGTACATGTTTATTATTTTAACTGTTCGCTATCGGGAATGTTATTCACTTAGTTTAAGTATATACGTTCTCATTAAGTTTTCAAAATATCACATCATGACGGATGGCGTCATGCAAACATTTATAGTCCGCGCTCCGCTAGTTGGCCGCGCCTTAGGTATGTTCACGCTGGGACTGCGGGCCCCCGCGCACTACGTACGTGCGTTGCAACTAACTAGTTGGCCGCGCCTTAGGTATGTTCACGCTGGGACTGCGGGCCCCCGCGCACTAGGTACGTGCGTTGCAACTAACTAGTTGGCCGCGCCTTAGGTATGTTCACGCTGGGACTGCGGGCCCCCGCGCACTACGTACGTGCGTTGCAACTAACTAGTTGGCCGCGCCTTAGGTATGTTCACGCTGGGACTGCGGGCCCCCGCGCACTACGTACGTGCGTTGCAACTAACTAGTTGGCCGCGCCTTAGGTATGTTCACGCTGGGACTGCGGGCCCCCGCGCACTACGTACGTGCGTTGCAACTAACTAGTTGGCCGCGCCTTAGGTATGTTCACGCTGGGACTGCGGGCCCCCGCGCACTACGTACGTGCGTTGCAACTAACTAGTTGGCCGCGCCTTAGGTATGTTCACGCTGGGACTGCGGGCCCCCGCGCACTACGTACGTGCGTTGCAACTAACTAGTTGGCCGCGCCTTAGGTATGTTCACGCTGGGACTGCGGGCCCCCGCGCACTACGTACGTGCGTTGCAACTAACTAGTTGGCCGCGCCTTAGGTATGTTCACGCTGGGACTGCGGGCCCCCGCGCACTACGTACGTGCGTTGCAACTAACTAGTTGGCCGCGCCTTAGGTATGTTCACGCTGGGACTGCGGGCCCCCGCGCACTACGTACGTGCGTTGCAACTAACTAGTTGGCCGCGCCTTAGGTATGTTCACGCTGGGACTGCGGGCCCCGCGCACTACGTACGTGCGTTGCAACTAACTAGTTGGCCGCGCCTTAGGTATGTTCACGCTGGGACTGCGGGCCCCGCGCACTACGTACGTGCGTTGCAACTAACTAGTTGGCCGCGCCTTAGGTATGTTCACGCTGGGACTGCGGGCCCCCGCGCACTACGTACGTGCGTTGCAACTAACTAGTTGGCCGCGCCTTAGGTATGTTCACGCTGGGACTGCGGGCCCCCGCGCACTACGTACGTGCGTTGCAACTAACTAGTTGGCCGCGCCTTAGGTATGTTCACGCTGGGACTGCGGGCCCCGCGCACTACGTACGTGCGTTGCAACTAACTAGTTGGCCGCGCCTTAGGTATGTTCACGCTGGGACTGCGAGCCCCCGCGCACTACGTACGTGCGTTGCAACTAACTAGTTGGCCGCGCCTTAGGTATGTTCACGCTGGGACTGCGGGCCCCCGCGCACTACGTACTTGCGTTGCAACTAACTAGTTGGCCGCGCCTTAGGTATGTTCACGCTGGGACTGCGGGCCCCCGCGCACTACGTACGTGCGTTGCAACTAACTAGTTGGCCGCGCCTTAGGTATGTTCACGCTGGGACTGCGGGCCCCCGCGCACTACGTACGTGCGTTGCAACTAACTAGTTGGCCGCGCCTTAGGTATGTTCACGCTGGGACTGCGGGCCCCCGCGCACTACGTACGTGCGTTGCAACTAACTAGTTGGCCGCGCCTTAGGTATGTTCACGCTGGGACTGCGGGCCCCCGCGCACTACGTACGTGCGTTGCAACTAACTAGTTGGCCGCGCCTTAGGTATGTTCACGCTGGGACTGCGGGCCCCCGCGCACTACGTACGTGCGTTGCAACTAACTAGTTGGCCGCGCCTTAGGTATGTTCACGCTGGGACTGCGGGCCCCCGCGCACTAGGTACGTGCGTTGCAACTAACTAGTTGGCCGCGCCTTAGGTATGTTCACGCTGGGACTGCGGGCCCCCGCGCACTACGTACGTGCGTTGCAACTAACTAGTTGGCCGCGCCTTAGGTATGTTCACGCTGGGACTGCGGGCCCCCGCGCACTACGTACGTGCGTTGCAACTAACTAGTTGGCCGCGCCTTAGGTATGTTCACGCTGGGACTGCGGGCCCCCGCGCACTACGTACGTGCGTTGCAACTAACTAGTTGGCCGCGCCTTAGGTATGTTCACGCTGGGACTGCGGGCCCCCGCGCACTACGTACGTGCGTTGCAACTAACTAGTTGGCCGCGCCTTAGGTATGTTCACGCTGGGACTGCGGGCCCCCGCGCACTACGTACGTGCGTTGCAACTAACTAGTTGGCCGCGCCTTAGGTATGTTCACGCTGGGACTGCGGGCCCCCGCGCACTAGGTACGTGCGTTGCAACTAACTAGTTGGCCGCGCCTTAGGTATGTTCACGCTGGGACTACGGGCCCCCGCGCACTACGTACGTGCGTTGCAACTAACTAGTTGGCCGCGCCTTAGGTATGTTCACGCTGGGACTGCGGGCCCCCGCGCACTAGGTACGTGCGTTGCAACTAACTAGTTGGCCGCGCCTTAGGTATGTTCACGCTGGGACTGCGGGCCCCCGCGCACTACGTACGTGCGTTGCAACTAACTAGTTGGCCGCGCCTTAGGTATGTTCACGCTGGGACTGCGGGCCCCCGCGCACTAGGTACGTGCGTTGCAACTAACTAGTTGGCCGCGCCTTAGGTATGTTCACGCTGGGACTGCGGGCCCCCGCGCACTAGGTACGTGCGTTGCAACTAACTAGTTGGCCGCGCCTTAGGTATGTTCACGCTGGGACTGCGGGCCCCCGCGCACTAGGTACGTGCGTTGCAACTGACTAGTTGGCCGCGCCTTAGGTATGTTCACGCTGGGACTGCGGGCCCCCGCGCACTACGTACGTGCGTTGCAACTAACTAGTTGGCCGCGCCTTAGGTATGTTCACGCTGGGACTGCGGGCCCCCGCGCACTAGGTACGTGCGTTGCAACTAACTAGTTGGCCGCGCCTTAGGTATGTTCACGCTGGGACTGCGGGCCCCCGCGCACTAGGTACGTGCGTTGCAACTAACTAGTTGGCCGCGCCTTAGGTATGTTCACGCTGGGACTGCGGGCCCCCGCGCACTAGGTACGTGCGTTGCAACTAACTAGTTGGCCGCGCCTTAGGTATGTTCACGCTGGGACTGCGGGCCCCCGCGCACTACGTACGTGCGTTGCAACTAACTAGTTGGCCGCGCCTTAGGTATGTTCACGCTGGGACTGCGGGCCCCCGCGCACTAGGTACGTGCGTTGCAACTAACTAGTTGGCCGCGCCTTAGGTATGTTCACGCTGGGACTGCGGGCCCCCGCGCACTAGGTACGTGCGTTGCAACTAACTAGTTGGCCGCGCCTTAGGTATGTTCACGCTGGGACTGCGGGCCCCCGCGCACTACGTACGTGCGTTGCAACTAACTAGTTGGCCGCGCCTTAGGTATGTTCACGCTGGGACTGCGGGCCCCCGCGCACTACGTACGTGCGTTGCAACTAACTAGTTGGCCGCGCCTTAGGTATGTTCACGCTGGGACTGCGGGCCCCCGCGCACTAGGTACGTGCGTTGCAACTAACTAGTTGGCCGCGCCTTAGGTATGTTCACGCTGGGACTGCGGGCCCCCGCGCACTAGGTACGTGCGTTGCAACTAACTAGTTGGCCGCGCCTTAGGTATGTTCACGCTGGGACTGCGGGCCCCCGCGCACTAGGTACGTGCGTTGCAACTAACTAGTTGGCCGCGCCTTAGGTATGTTCACGCTGGGACTGCGGGCCCCCGCGCACTACGTACGTGCGTTGCAACTAACTAGTTGGCCGCGCCTTAGGTATGTTCACGCTGGGACTGCGGGCCCCCGCGCACTAGGTACGTGCGTTGCAACTAACTAGTTGGCCGCGCCTTAGGTATGTTCACGCTGGGACTGCGGGCCCCCGCGCACTAGGTACGTGCGTTGCAACTAACTAGTTGGCCGCGCCTTAGGTATGTTCACGCTGGGACTGCGGGCCCCCGCGCACTACGTACGTGCGTTGCAACTAACTAGTTGGCCGCGCCTTAGGTATGTTCACGCTGGGACTGCGGGCCCCCGCGCACTAGGTACGTGCGTTGCAACTAACTAGTTGGCCGCGCCTTAGGTATGTTCACGCTGGGACTGCGGGCCCCCGCGCACTAGGTACGTGCGTTGCAACTAACTAGTTGGCCGCGCCTTAGGTATGTTCACGCTGGGACTGCGGGCCCCCGCGCACTAGGTACGTGCGTTGCAACTAACTAGTTGGCCGCGCCTTAGGTATGTTCACGCTGGGACTGCGGGCCCCCGCGCACTACGTACGTGCGTTGCAACTAACTAGTTGGCCGCGCCTTAGGTATGTTCACGCTGGGACTGCGGGCCCCCGCGCACTAGGTACGTGCGTTGCAACTAACTAGTTGGCCGCGCCTTAGGTATGTTCACGCTGGGACTGCGGGCCCCCGCGCACTAGGTACGTGCGTTGCAACTAACTAGTTGGCCGCGCCTTAGGTATGTTCACGCTGGGACTGCGGGCCCCCGCGCACTAGGTACGTGCGTTGCAACTAACTAGTTGGCCGCGCCTTAGGTATGTTCACGCTGGGACTGCGGGCCCCCGCGCACTACGTACGTGCGTTGCAACTAACTAGTTGGCCGCGCCTTAGGTATGTTCACGCTGGGACTGCGGGCCCCCGCGCACTAGGTACGTGCGTTGCAACTAACTAGTTGGCCGCGCCTTAGGTATGTTCACGCTGGGACTGCGGGCCCCCGCGCACTAGGTACGTGCGTTGCAACTAACTAGTTGGCCGCGCCTTAGGTATGTTCACGCTGGGACTGCGGGCCCCCGCGCACTAGGTACGTGCGTTGCAACTAACTAGTTGGCCGCGCCTTAGGTATGTTCACGCTGGGACTGCGGGCCCCCGCGCACTACGTACGTGCGTTGCAACTAACTAGTTGGCCGCGCCTTAGGTATGTTCACGCTGGGACTGCGGGCCCCCGCGCACTAGGTACGTGCGTTGCAACTAACTAGTTGGCCGCGCCTTAGGTATGTTCACGCTGGGACTGCGGGCCCCCGCGCACTAGGTACGTGCGTTGCAACTAACTAGTTGGCCGCGCCTTAGGTATGTTCACGCTGGGACTGCGGGCCCCCGCGCACTAGGTACGTGCGTTGCAACTAACTAGTTGGCCGCGCCTTAGGTATGTTCACGCTGGGACTGCGGGCCCCCGCGCACTACGTACGTGCGTTGCAACTAACTAGTTGGCCGCGCCTTAGGTATGTTCACGCTGGGACTGCGGGCCCCCGCGCACTAGGTACGTGCGTTGCAACTAACTAGTTGGCCGCGCCTTAGGTATGTTCACGCTGGGACTGCGGGCCCCCGCGCACTAGGTACGTGCGTTGCAACTAACTAGTTGGCCGCGCCTTAGGTATGTTCACGCTGGGACTGCGGGCCCCCGCGCACTACGTACGTGCGTTGCAACTAACTAGTTGGCCGCGCCTTAGGTATGTTCACGCTGGGACTGCGGGCCCCCGCGCACTACGTACGTGCGTTGCAACTAACTAGTTGGCCGCGCCTTAGGTATGTTCACGCTGGGACTGCGGGCCCCCGCGCACTAGGTACGTGCGTTGCAACTAACTAGTTGGCCGCGCCTTAGGTATGTTCACGCTGGGACTGCGGGCCCCCGCGCACTACGTACGTGCGTTGCAACTAACTAGTTGGCCGCGCCTTAGGTATGTTCACGCTGGGACTGCGGGCCCCCGCGCACTAGGTACGTGCGTTGCAACTAACTAGTTGGCCGCGCCTTAGGTATGTTCACGCTGGGACTGCGGGCCCCCGCGCACTACGTACGTGCGTTGCAACTAACTAGTTGGCCGCGCCTTAGGTATGTTCACGCTGGGACTGCGGGCCCCCGCGCACTAGGTACGTGCGTTGCAACTAACTAGTTGGCCGCGCCTTAGGTATGTTCACGCTGGGACTGCGGGCCCCCGCGCACTAGGTACGTGCGTTGCAACTAACTAGTTGGCCGCGCCTTAGGTATGTTCACGCTGGGACTGCGGGCCCCCGCGCACTACGTACGTGCGTTGCAACTAACTAGTTGGCCGCGCCTTAGGTATGTTCACGCTGGGACTGCGGGCCCCCGCGCACTAGGTACGTGCGTTGCAACTAACTAGTTGGCCGCGCCTTAGGTATGTTCACGCTGGGACTGCGGGCCCCCGCGCACTAGGTACGTGCGTTGCAACTAACTAGTTGGCCGCGCCTTAGGTATGTTCACGCTGGGACTGCGGGCCCCCGCGCACTAGGTACGTGCGTTGCAACTAACTAGTTGGCCGCGCCTTAGGTATGTTCACGCTGGGACTGCGGGCCCCCGCGCACTACGTACGTGCGTTGCAACTAACTAGTTGGCCGCGCCTTAGGTATGTTCACGCTGGGACTGCGGGCCCCCGCGCACTAGGTACGTGCGTTGCAACTAACTAGTTGGCCGCGCCTTAGGTATGTTCACGCTGGGACTGCGGGCCCCCGCGCACTAGGTACGTGCGTTGCAACTAACTAGTTGGCCGCGCCTTAGGTATGTTCACGCTGGGACTGCGGGCCCCCGCGCACTAGGTACGTGCGTTGCAACTAACTAGTTGGCCGCGCCTTAGGTATGTTCACGCTGGGACTGCGGGCCCCCGCGCACTACGTACGTGCGTTGCAACTAACTAGTTGGCCGCGCCTTAGGTATGTTCACGCTGGGACTGCGGGCCCCCGCGCACTAGGTACGTGCGTTGCAACTAACTAGTTGGCCGCGCCTTAGGTATGTTCACGCTGGGACTGCGGGCCCCCGCGCACTAGGTACGTGCGTTGCAACTAACTAGTTGGCCGCGCCTTAGGTATGTTCACGCTGGGACTGCGGGCCCCCGCGCACTAGGTACGTGCGTTGCAACTAACTAGTTGGCCGCGCCTTAGGTATGTTCACGCTGGGACTGCGGGCCCCCGCGCACTACGTACGTGCGTTGCAACTAACTAGTTGGCCGCGCCTTAGGTATGTTCACGCTGGGACTGCGGGCCCCCGCGCACTAGGTACGTGCGTTGCAACTAACTAGTTGGCCGCGCCTTAGGTATGTTCACGCTGGGACTGCGGGCCCCCGCGCACTAGGTACGTGCGTTGCAACTAACTAGTTGGCCGCGCCTTAGGTATGTTCACGCTGGGACTGCGGGCCCCCGCGCACTAGGTACGTGCGTTGCAACTAACTAGTTGGCCGCGCCTTAGGTATGTTCACGCTGGGACTGCGGGCCCCCGCGCACTAGGTACGTGCGTTGCAACTAACTAGTTGGCCGCGCCTTAGGTATGTTCACGCTGGGACTGCGGGCCCCCGCGCACTAGGTACGTGCGTTGCAACTAACTAGTTGGCCGCGCCTTAGGTATGTTCACGCTGGGACTGCGGGCCCCCGCGCACTAGGTACGTGCGTTGCAACTAACTAGTTGGCCGCGCCTTAGGTATGTTCACGCTGGGACTGCGGGCCCCCGCGCACTACGTACGTGCGTTGCAACTAACTAGTTGGCCGCGCCTTAGGTATGTTCACGCTGGGACTGCGGGCCCCCGCGCACTACGTACGTGCGTTGCAACTAACTAGTTGGCCGCGCCTTAGGTATGTTCACGCTGGGACTGCGGGCCCCCGCGCACTACGTACGTGCGTTGCAACTAACTAGTTGGCCGCGCCTTAGGTATGTTCACGCTGGGACTGCGGGCCCCCGCGCACTACGTACGTGCGTTGCAACTAACTAGTTGGCCGCGCCTTAGGTATGTTCACGCTGGGACTGCGGGCCCCCGCGCACTACGTACGTGCGTTGCAACTAACTAGTTGGCCGCGCCTTAGGTATGTTCACGCTGGGACTGCGGGCCCCCGCGCACTAGGTACGTGCGTTGCAACTAACTAGTTGGCCGCGCCTTAGGTATGTTCACGCTGGGACTGCGGGCCCCCGCGCACTAGGTACGTGCGTTGCAACTAACTAGTTGGCCGCGCCTTAGGTATGTTCACGCTGGGACTGCGGGCCCCCGCGCACTAGGTACGTGCGTTGCAACTAACTAGTTGGCCGCGCCTTAGGTATGTTCACGCTGGGACTGCGGGCCCCCGCGCACTAGGTACGTGCGTTGCAACTAACTAGTTGGCCGCGCCTTAGGTATGTTCACGCTGGGACTGCGGGCCCCCGCGCACTACGTACGTGCGTTGCAACTAACTAGTTGGCCGCGCCTTAGGTATGTTCACGCTGGGACTGCGGGCCCCCGCGCACTACGTACGTGCGTTGCAACTAACTAGTTGGCCGCGCCTTAGGTATGTTCACGCTGGGACTGCGGGCCCCCGCGCACTACGTACGTGCGTTGCAACTAACTAGTTGGCCGCGCCTTAGGTATGTTCACGCTGGGACTGCGGGCCCCCGCGCACTACGTACGTGCGTTGCAACTAACTAGTTGGCCGCGCCTTAGGTATGTTCACGCTGGGACTGCGGGCCCCCGCGCACTACGTACGTGCGTTGCAACTAACTAGTTGGCCGCGCCTTAGGTATGTTCACGCTGGGACTGCGGGCCCCCGCGCACTACGTACGTGCGTTGCAACTAACTAGTTGGCCGCGCCTTAGGTATGTTCACGCTGGGACTGCGGGCCCCCGCGCACTACGTACGTGCGTTGCAACCCGCCGCCTCACCCCCGCTGTCCCTCCCGTCCCACCGTGAACATACCTAAGGCGCGGTCACCTAGCGGAGTGCGGACTATAGTAAATATCGTCTTCATGATAACGCTACTTCAGGCAGCAACCAAACTCAATTTACATTTGAATTTTTGAGCACAATATAATAAATCGGAACAGATGTAAGTTAGTAATATATGAAATGTTGAAAAGCAGTGTATTAAAAACTATTGTATCTGTTGTGTTAATAGATTTTCGTTGCTGACCGTACTGTACGGCTAAGTAATAACACAACTACTCTCCTGCTCGGCGTCACTTCATCTTAGCTGTGAGCAGAAATTGCACAGGTTACTTCGCATCAGACGAACATTATTTCAAGTGAGATGTTACTTTGAATTCACGATTAATTGAGCAATGATGTCCAGTAAAAATATATTTAAGTATGTATAAAGATTAAGTACAATTTTGAGATTCAAGATATAACTCATGCTTATTTGAAAATTAATTGAGTACATATAAAACTATTATTTATAATCATTTAACATGGATATCAAAATACACTCATAAAATAAATAGTGTACACATGCAACATAGTGTACACCTGCAAACGGGCACGAAGCTGAGGTCGCGCCCGCTCGTTGCGTTCACTTAGTCTGACTCCGCGTCCTAACCAAGGCGACCAAGGCGATCGTGCGTAAACGCGATCGTCGCGTACATACACGTCACTCGTTTGTTCGGAAATCGGAATACGCTCTCTGTCGGCGCGACCACGCATTCGGGTTCGCTGTAGGCCACGTTCTAACCAAAAGCGATGTCGACTGTCGCTTTCGGGTAGGACACGGGAAGCAAAATAAACGCGTCGATCCCATTGGTTAGGACTCGGCACGACACGAGTTCTCTCTGCTTCGCTTCATTATATTACCAACGTAAAAAAATAACAAATTAATTATTTAAACTTAGTCTATTTACAATTAACGATTGGTCCATTTTATTAATGTACATTTTTATAAAAATATTTTAGTACAAAACTTAACACTACTGCATCCAAGCGATCTCATCCGAAAAAAAAAAACATCAATTAAGTACATAAGGCTGTGCACGTCGCTCGGCCGGCAGTCCCGCGTCGCCGCGCGGCTCGGCTCACATGCCCGACTCCGCGATGCCCTCGTCGTCTGCAACAGAAAACCGCGTGAGTCTCGCGCGCCTGCTCGGCAGGCCCACACATGCGACACAGTTAGTACACACTCGCATGCGCATGCGCACACACACTCACGTGCGCCCGTCGCTTCGCCGCCGCCACTCCATTACCCTCCCCTACCCTCCACCTAGCGTTCACACTCACATGTTAACCTCCTCTACCGATCGATCATTACCCGCAGACTCCATCCGATAAATACAAACAAGTAATAATCTGAACGACGTTTAAAAATGTATAGCCATGTAGTTACTACATGGCGATTACACAAAAATATGTCGTGAACGTTCAGTTAAGAAGCAGACGGTGGAGTACCTTCGAAGGCGGCGTTGAGGTGGTGGTTGTGGTTGTTGTGCGGCGGCGCGGCCAGGTCCTGCCCCTCCAGCACGGCCACGAGGCACTGGTGGATGCAGATGTACTGCTGCTCCGTCTGCACCATCCACACGCGCTCGCGCCGCATGGCATGCACCATGCCGAAGATGTCGATGCACTCCGCGTGGCTCGCCAGCTGCAACACAACGCCAGGCTTGCTGTAGTCGGCGCGACTGCACGCGACACCCTGTCTCACCAGTTATACTGTTAGCTATTAAGACTGGTGTTACCTATATAGAGTTTGGCGCATGGCTTTTGAGCCAGGGAATTAATTGAACCATTTTATATGGCCACATTCTAAAAATGTTCGATAATTGTCACCCGAACTATAAAGTGTCCAGCTATTGTATTTGTTTAATAATAATTCCAGCGCATTACTGTCCGGTTGTCCCACTGCAGGGAAAAGGCCACTTCTCATATAGGGATGGCATTGTATTTGTTTACATGTATTTTATCGTTAAAAAGATTGAAAAATAAACAATAAGCAGTGACGTGCGCAAGTTACTACATACTATGGTGCATAAATTGAAGCAAAACAACAGCAGAAACGCAATGCTTTCGACAAAAACCCACTGAGTTTACTTGTATGAGTTGTAATGGACTATATGCTGTTGTTTATAAAAATATTAAAAAATGTAATTTATAAGTATTTAAATGAAATAAAGGAAAATAATAATTGTACGCAAATATACATTATTTTGATTACATATTTTGCTTTTTATTTTTATAATTACCCTTTTTATCGCAATATAATCAAGTAAATACACACAATAACCAGCTAAGTTTTCAAGAATTTATTTTCCTATACTTATATAAAACAAAGCACTTTAATTAAACAGTTTTAGTACGGAACCCTAAAAACGTAAAAAGGTTCTTCGAAATAATTATTTGTTACGAATGTATTCAAAGTGCAATAAATCAATTGCAGTTTCTTATGCCCTCAAACTTTATCGTCATGTTAATGAACATCCACTCTATGTAACTTACTTCCTCGAGGTTTAGATGAATTCTGAAGGTGCCGGAGCGGCCCACGCCGGCGCTGCAGTGCACGACGACACACTCGCGTGTGTAGTGTTAGTGACTGACCTGCTGCAGCGCGGTGTCCAGCGTGATGAAGGTGCCGGAGCGGCCCACGCCGGCGCTGCAGTGCACGACGACACACTCGCGTGTGTAGTGTTAGTGACTGACCTGCTGCAGCGCGGTGTCCAGCGTGATGAAGGTGCCGGAGCGGCCCACGCCGGCGCTGCAGTGCACGACGACACACTCGCGTGTGTAGTGTTAGTGACTGACCTGCTGCAGCGCGGTGTCCAGCGTGATGAAGGTGCCGGAGCGGCCCACGCCGGCGCTGCAGTGCACGACGACACACTCGCGTGTGTAGTGTTAGTGACTGACCTGCTGCAGCGCGGTGTCCAGCGTGATGAAGGTGCCGGAGCGGCCCACGCCGGCGCTGCAGTGCACGACGACACACTCGCGTGTGTAGTGTTAGTGACTGACCTGCTGCAGCGCGGTGTCCAGCGTGATGAAGGTGCCGGAGCGGCCCACGCCGGCGCTGCAGTGCACGACGACACACTCGCGTGTGTAGTGTTAGTGACTGACCTGCTGCAGCGCGGTGTCCAGCGTGATGAAGGTGCCGGAGCGGCCCACGCCGGCGCTGCAGTGCACGACGACACACTCGCGTGTGTAGTGTTAGTGACTGACCTGCTGCAGCGCGGTGTCCAGCGTGATGAAGGTGCCGGAGCGGCCCACGCCGGCGCTGCAGTGCACGACGACACACTCGCGTGTGTAGTGTTAGTGACTGACCTGCTGCAGCGCGGTGTCCAGCGTGATGAAGGTGCCGGAGCGGCCCACGCCGGCGCTGCAGTGCACGACGACACACTCGCGTGTGTAGTGTTAGTGACTGACCTGCTGCAGCGCGGTGTCCAGCGTGATGAAGGTGCCGGAGCGGCCCACGCCGGCGCTGCAGTGCACGACGACACACTCGCGTGTGTAGTGTTAGTGACTGACCTGCTGCAGCGCGGTGTCCAGCGTGATGAAGGTGCCGGAGCGGCCCACGCCGGCGCTGCAGTGCACGACGACACACTCGCGTGTGTAGTGTTAGTGACTGACCTGCTGCAGCGCGGTGTCCAGCGTGATGAAGGTGCCGGAGCGGCCCACGCCGGCGCTGCAGTGCACGACGACACACTCGCGTGTGTAGTGTTAGTGACTGACCTGCTGCAGCGCGGTGTCCAGCGTGATGAAGGTGCCGGAGCGGCCCACGCCGGCGCTGCAGTGCACGACGACACACTCGCGTGTGTAGTGTTAGTGACTGACCTGCTGCAGCGCGGTGTCCAGCGTGATGAAGGTGCCGGAGCGGCCCACGCCGGCGCTGCAGTGCACGACGACACACTCGCGTGTGTAGTGTTAGTGACTGACCTGCTGCAGCGCGGTGTCCAGCGTGATGAAGGTGCCGGAGCGGCCCACGCCGGCGCTGCAGTGCACGACGACACACTCGCGTGTGTAGTGTTAGTGACTGACCTGCTGCAGCGCGGTGTCCAGCGTGATGAAGGTGCCGGAGCGGCCCACGCCGGCGCTGCAGTGCACGACGACACACTCGCGTGTGTAGTGTTAGTGACTGACCTGCTGCAGCGCGGTGTCCAGCGTGATGAAGGTGCCGGAGCGGCCCACGCCGGCGCTGCAGTGCACGACGACACACTCGCGTGTGTAGTGTTAGTGACTGACCTGCTGCAGCGCGGTGTCCAGCGTGATGAAGGTGCCGGAGCGGCCCACGCCGGCGCTGCAGTGCACGACGACACACTCGCGTGTGTAGTGTTAGTGACTGACCTGCTGCAGCGCGGTGTCCAGCGTGATGAAGGTGCCGGAGCGGCCCACGCCGGCGCTGCAGTGCACGACGACACACTCGCGTGTGTAGTGTTAGTGACTGACCTGCTGCAGCGCGGTGTCCAGCGTGATGAAGGTGCCGGAGCGGCCCACGCCGGCGCTGCAGTGCACGACGACACACTCGCGTGTGTAGTGTTAGTGACTGACCTGCTGCAGCGCGGTGTCCAGCGTGATGAAGGTGCCGGAGCGGCCCACGCCGGCGCTGCAGTGCACGACGACACACTCGCGTGTGTAGTGTTAGTGACTGACCTGCTGCAGCGCGGTGTCCAGCGTGATGAAGGTGCCGGAGCGGCCCACGCCGGCGCTGCAGTGCACGACGACACACTCGCGTGTGTAGTGTTAGTGACTGACCTGCTGCAGCGCGGTGTCCAGCGTGATGAAGGTGCCGGAGCGGCCCACGCCGGCGCTGCAGTGCACGACGACACACTCGCGTGTGTAGTGTTAGTGACTGACCTGCTGCAGCGCGGTGTCCAGCGTGATGAAGGTGCCGGAGCGGCCCACGCCGGCGCTGCAGTGCACGACGACACACTCGCGTGTGTAGTGTTAGTGACTGACCTGCTGCAGCGCGGTGTCCAGCGTGATGAAGGTGCCGGAGCGGCCCACGCCGGCGCTGCAGTGCACGACGACACACTCGCGTGTGTAGTGTTAGTGACTGACCTGCTGCAGCGCGGTGTCCAGCGTGATGAAGGTGCCGGAGCGGCCCACGCCGGCGCTGCAGTGCACGACGACACACTCGCGTGTGTAGTGTTAGTGACTGACCTGCTGCAGCGCGGTGTCCAGCGTGATGAAGGTGCCGGAGCGGCCCACGCCGGCGCTGCAGTGCACGACGACACACTCGCGTGTGTAGTGTTAGTGACTGACCTGCTGCAGCGCGGTGTCCAGCGTGATGAAGGTGCCGGAGCGGCCCACGCCGGCGCTGCAGTGCACGACGACACACTCGCGTGTGTAGTGTTAGTGACTGACCTGCTGCAGCGCGGTGTCCAGCGTGATGAAGGTGCCGGAGCGGCCCACGCCGGCGCTGCAGTGCACGACGACACACTCGCGTGTGTAGTGTTAGTGACTGACCTGCTGCAGCGCGGTGTCCAGCGTGATGAAGGTGCCGGAGCGGCCCACGCCGGCGCTGCAGTGCACGACGACACACTCGCGTGTGTAGTGTTAGTGACTGACCTGCTGCAGCGCGGTGTCCAGCGTGATGAAGGTGCCGGAGCGGCCCACGCCGGCGCTGCAGTGCACGACGACACACTCGCGTGTGTAGTGTTAGTGACTGACCTGCTGCAGCGCGGTGTCCAGCGTGATGAAGGTGCCGGAGCGGCCCACGCCGGCGCTGCAGTGCACGACGACACACTCGCGTGTGTAGTGTTAGTGACTGACCTGCTGCAGCGCGGTGTCCAGCGTGATGAAGGTGCCGGAGCGGCCCACGCCGGCGCTGCAGTGCACGACGACACACTCGCGTGTGTAGTGTTAGTGACTGACCTGCTGCAGCGCGGTGTCCAGCGTGATGAAGGTGCCGGAGCGGCCCACGCCGGCGCTGCAGTGCACGACGACACACTCGCGTGTGTAGTGTTAGTGACTGACCTGCTGCAGCGCGGTGTCCAGCGTGATGAAGGTGCCGGAGCGGCCCACGCCGGCGCTGCAGTGCACGACGACACACTCGCGTGTGTAGTGTTAGTGACTGACCTGCTGCAGCGCGGTGTCCAGCGTGATGAAGGTGCCGGAGCGGCCCACGCCGGCGCTGCAGTGCACGACGACACACTCGCGTGTGTAGTGTTAGTGACTGACCTGCTGCAGCGCGGTGTCCAGCGTGATGAAGGTGCCGGAGCGGCCCACGCCGGCGCTGCAGTGCACGACGACACACTCGCGTGTGTAGTGTTAGTGACTGACCTGCTGCAGCGCGGTGTCCAGCGTGATGAAGGTGCCGGAGCGGCCCACGCCGGCGCTGCAGTGCACGACGACACACTCGCGTGTGTAGTGTTAGTGACTGACCTGCTGCAGCGCGGTGTCCAGCGTGATGAAGGTGCCGGAGCGGCCCACGCCGGCGCTGCAGTGCACGACGACACACTCGCGTGTGTAGTGTTAGTGACTGACCTGCTGCAGCGCGGTGTCCAGCGTGATGAAGGTGCCGGAGCGGCCCACGCCGGCGCTGCAGTGCACGACGACACACTCGCGTGTGTAGTGTTAGTGACTGACCTGCTGCAGCGCGGTGTCCAGCGTGATGAAGGTGCCGGAGCGGCCCACGCCGGCGCTGCAGTGCACGACGACACACTCGCGTGTGTAGTGTTAGTGACTGACCTGCTGCAGCGCGGTGTCCAGCGTGATGAAGGTGCCGGAGCGGCCCACGCCGGCGCTGCAGTGCACGACGACACACTCGCGTGTGTAGTGTTAGTGACTGACCTGCTGCAGCGCGGTGTCCAGCGTGATGAAGGTGCCGGAGCGGCCCACGCCGGCGCTGCAGTGCACGACGACACACTCGCGTGTGTAGTGTTAGTGACTGACCTGCTGCAGCGCGGTGTCCAGCGTGATGAAGGTGCCGGAGCGGCCCACGCCGGCGCTGCAGTGCACGACGACACACTCGCGTGTGTAGTGTTAGTGACTGACCTGCTGCAGCGCGGTGTCCAGCGTGATGAAGGTGCCGGAGCGGCCCACGCCGGCGCTGCAGTGCACGACGACACACTCGCGTGTGTAGTGTTAGTGACTGACCTGCTGCAGCGCGGTGTCCAGCGTGATGAAGGTGCCGGAGCGGCCCACGCCGGCGCTGCAGTGCACGACGACACACTCGCGTGTGTAGTGTTAGTGACTGACCTGCTGCAGCGCGGTGTCCAGCGTGATGAAGGTGCCGGAGCGGCCCACGCCGGCGCTGCAGTGCACGACGACACACTCGCGTGTGTAGTGTTAGTGACTGACCTGCTGCAGCGCGGTGTCCAGCGTGATGAAGGTGCCGGAGCGGCCCACGCCGGCGCTGCAGTGCACGACGACACACTCGCGTGTGTAGTGTTAGTGACTGACCTGCTGCAGCGCGGTGTCCAGCGTGATGAAGGTGCCGGAGCGGCCCACGCCGGCGCTGCAGTGCACGACGACACACTCGCGTGTGTAGTGTTAGTGACTGACCTGCTGCAGCGCGGTGTCCAGCGTGATGAAGGTGCCGGAGCGGCCCACGCCGGCGCTGCAGTGCACGACGACACACTCGCGTGTGTAGTGTTAGTGACTGACCTGCTGCAGCGCGGTGTCCAGCGTGATGAAGGTGCCGGAGCGGCCCACGCCGGCGCTGCAGTGCACGACGACACACTCGCGTGTGTAGTGTTAGTGACTGACCTGCTGCAGCGCGGTGTCCAGCGTGATGAAGGTGCCGGAGCGGCCCACGCCGGCGCTGCAGTGCACGACGACACACTCGCGTGTGTAGTGTTAGTGACTGACCTGCTGCAGCGCGGTGTCCAGCGTGATGAAGGTGCCGGAGCGGCCCACGCCGGCGCTGCAGTGCACGACGACACACTCGCGTGTGTAGTGTTAGTGACTGACCTGCTGCAGCGCGGTGTCCAGCGTGATGAAGGTGCCGGAGCGGCCCACGCCGGCGCTGCAGTGCACGACGACACACTCGCGTGTGTAGTGTTAGTGACTGACCTGCTGCAGCGCGGTGTCCAGCGTGATGAAGGTGCCGGAGCGGCCCACGCCGGCGCTGCAGTGCACGACGACACACTCGCGTGTGTAGTGTTAGTGACTGACCTGCTGCAGCGCGGTGTCCAGCGTGATGAAGGTGCCGGAGCGGCCCACGCCGGCGCTGCAGTGCACGACGACACACTCGCGTGTGTAGTGTTAGTGACTGACCTGCTGCAGCGCGGTGTCCAGCGTGATGAAGGTGCCGGAGCGGCCCACGCCGGCGCTGCAGTGCACGACGACACACTCGCGTGTGTAGTGTTAGTGACTGACCTGCTGCAGCGCGGTGTCCAGCGTGATGAAGGTGCCGGAGCGGCCCACGCCGGCGCTGCAGTGCACGACGACACACTCGCGTGTGTAGTGTTAGTGACTGACCTGCTGCAGCGCGGTGTCCAGCGTGATGAAGGTGCCGGAGCGGCCCACGCCGGCGCTGCAGTGCACGACGACACACTCGCGTGTGTAGTGTTAGTGACTGACCTGCTGCAGCGCGGTGTCCAGCGTGATGAAGGTGCCGGAGCGGCCCACGCCGGCGCTGCAGTGCACGACGACACACTCGCGTGTGTAGTGTTAGTGACTGACCTGCTGCAGCGCGGTGTCCAGCGTGATGAAGGTGCCGGAGCGGCCCACGCCGGCGCTGCAGTGCACGACGACACACTCGCGTGTGTAGTGTTAGTGACTGACCTGCTGCAGCGCGGTGTCCAGCGTGATGAAGGTGCCGGAGCGGCCCACGCCGGCGCTGCAGTGCACGACGACACACTCGCGTGTGTAGTGTTAGTGACTGACCTGCTGCAGCGCGGTGTCCAGCGTGATGAAGGTGCCGGAGCGGCCCACGCCGGCGCTGCAGTGCACGACGACACACTCGCGTGTGTAGTGTTAGTGACTGACCTGCTGCAGCGCGGTGTCCAGCGTGATGAAGGTGCCGGAGCGGCCCACGCCGGCGCTGCAGTGCACGACGACACACTCGCGTGTGTAGTGTTAGTGACTGACCTGCTGCAGCGCGGTGTCCAGCGTGATGAAGGTGCCGGAGCGGCCCACGCCGGCGCTGCAGTGCACGACGACACACTCGCGTGTGTAGTGTTAGTGACTGACCTGCTGCAGCGCGGTGTCCAGCGTGATGAAGGTGCCGGAGCGGCCCACGCCGGCGCTGCAGTGCACGACGACACACTCGCGTGTGTAGTGTTAGTGACTGACCTGCTGCAGCGCGGTGTCCAGCGTGATGAAGGTGCCGGAGCGGCCCACGCCGGCGCTGCAGTGCACGACGACACACTCGCGTGTGTAGTGTTAGTGACTGACCTGCTGCAGCGCGGTGTCCAGCGTGATGAAGGTGCCGGAGCGGCCCACGCCGGCGCTGCAGTGCACGACGACACACTCGCGTGTGTAGTGTTAGTGACTGACCTGCTGCAGCGCGGTGTCCAGCGTGATGAAGGTGCCGGAGCGGCCCACGCCGGCGCTGCAGTGCACGACGACACACTCGCGTGTGTAGTGTTAGTGACTGACCTGCTGCAGCGCGGTGTCCAGCGTGATGAAGGTGCCGGAGCGGCCCACGCCGGCGCTGCAGTGCACGACGACACACTCGCGTGTGTAGTGTTAGTGACTGACCTGCTGCAGCGCGGTGTCCAGCGTGATGAAGGTGCCGGAGCGGCCCACGCCGGCGCTGCAGTGCACGACGACACACTCGCGTGTGTAGTGTTAGTGACTGACCTGCTGCAGCGCGGTGTCCAGCGTGATGAAGGTGCCGGAGCGGCCCACGCCGGCGCTGCAGTGCACGACGACACACTCGCGTGTGTAGTGTTAGTGACTGACCTGCTGCAGCGCGGTGTCCAGCGTGATGAAGGTGCCGGAGCGGCCCACGCCGGCGCTGCAGTGCACGACGACACACTCGCGTGTGTAGTGTTAGTGACTGACCTGCTGCAGCGCGGTGTCCAGCGTGATGAAGGTGCCGGAGCGGCCCACGCCGGCGCTGCAGTGCACGACGACACACTCGCGTGTGTAGTGTTAGTGACTGACCTGCTGCAGCGCGGTGTCCAGCGTGATGAAGGTGCCGGAGCGGCCCACGCCGGCGCTGCAGTGCACGACGACACACTCGCGTGTGTAGTGTTAGTGACTGACCTGCTGCAGCGCGGTGTCCAGCGTGATGAAGGTGCCGGAGCGGCCCACGCCGGCGCTGCAGTGCACGACGACACACTCGCGTGTGTAGTGTTAGTGACTGACCTGCTGCAGCGCGGTGTCCAGCGTGATGAAGGTGCCGGAGCGGCCCACGCCGGCGCTGCAGTGCACGACGACACACTCGCGTGTGTAGTGTTAGTGACTGACCTGCTGCAGCGCGGTGTCCAGCGTGATGAAGGTGCCGGAGCGGCCCACGCCGGCGCTGCAGTGCACGACGACACACTCGCGTGTGTAGTGTTAGTGACTGACCTGCTGCAGCGCGGTGTCCAGCGTGATGAAGGTGCCGGAGCGGCCCACGCCGGCGCTGCAGTGCACGACGACACACTCGCGTGTGTAGTGTTAGTGACTGACCTGCTGCAGCGCGGTGTCCAGCGTGATGAAGGTGCCGGAGCGGCCCACGCCGGCGCTGCAGTGCACGACGACACACTCGCGTGTGTAGTGTTAGTGACTGACCTGCTGCAGCGCGGTGTCCAGCGTGATGAAGGTGCCGGAGCGGCCCACGCCGGCGCTGCAGTGCACGACGACACACTCGCGTGTGTAGTGTTAGTGACTGACCTGCTGCAGCGCGGTGTCCAGCGTGATGAAGGTGCCGGAGCGGCCCACGCCGGCGCTGCAGTGCACGACGACACACTCGCGTGTGTAGTGTTAGTGACTGACCTGCTGCAGCGCGGTGTCCAGCGTGATGAAGGTGCCGGAGCGGCCCACGCCGGCGCTGCAGTGCACGACGACACACTCGCGTGTGTAGTGTTAGTGACTGACCTGCTGCAGCGCGGTGTCCAGCGTGATGAAGGTGCCGGAGCGGCCCACGCCGGCGCTGCAGTGCACGACGACACACTCGCGTGTGTAGTGTTAGTGACTGACCTGCTGCAGCGCGGTGTCCAGCGTGATGAAGGTGCCGGAGCGGCCCACGCCGGCGCTGCAGTGCACGACGACACACTCGCGTGTGTAGTGTTAGTGACTGACCTGCTGCAGCGCGGTGTCCAGCGTGATGAAGGTGCCGGAGCGGCCCACGCCGGCGCTGCAGTGCACGACGACACACTCGCGTGTGTAGTGTTAGTGACTGACCTGCTGCAGCGCGGTGTCCAGCGTGATGAAGGTGCCGGAGCGGCCCACGCCGGCGCTGCAGTGCACGACGACACACTCGCGTGTGTAGTGTTAGTGACTGACCTGCTGCAGCGCGGTGTCCAGCGTGATGAAGGTGCCGGAGCGGCCCACGCCGGCGCTGCAGTGCACGACGACACACTCGCGTGTGTAGTGTTAGTGACTGACCTGCTGCAGCGCGGTGTCCAGCGTGATGAAGGTGCCGGAGCGGCCCACGCCGGCGCTGCAGTGCACGACGACACACTCGCGTGTGTAGTGTTAGTGACTGACCTGCTGCAGCGCGGTGTCCAGCGTGATGAAGGTGCCGGAGCGGCCCACGCCGGCGCTGCAGTGCACGACGACACACTCGCGTGTGTAGTGTTAGTGACTGACCTGCTGCAGCGCGGTGTCCAGCGTGATGAAGGTGCCGGAGCGGCCCACGCCGGCGCTGCAGTGCACGACGACACACTCGCGTGTGTAGTGTTAGTGACTGACCTGCTGCAGCGCGGTGTCCAGCGTGATGAAGGTGCCGGAGCGGCCCACGCCGGCGCTGCAGTGCACGACGACACACTCGCGTGTGTAGTGTTAGTGACTGACCTGCTGCAGCGCGGTGTCCAGCGTGATGAAGGTGCCGGAGCGGCCCACGCCGGCGCTGCAGTGCACGACGACACACTCGCGTGTGTAGTGTTAGTGACTGACCTGCTGCAGCGCGGTGTCCAGCGTGATGAAGGTGCCGGAGCGGCCCACGCCGGCGCTGCAGTGCACGACGACACACTCGCGTGTGTAGTGTTAGTGACTGACCTGCTGCAGCGCGGTGTCCAGCGTGATGAAGGTGCCGGAGCGGCCCACGCCGGCGCTGCAGTGCACGACGACACACTCGCGTGTGTAGTGTTAGTGACTGACCTGCTGCAGCGCGGTGTCCAGCGTGATGAAGGTGCCGGAGCGGCCCACGCCGGCGCTGCAGTGCACGACCACGGGCCGCGAGTCGGGCGGGCAGCGCTCGCGGAAGGTGCGCACGAAGCGCGCCAGCGTGGTGGGCGGGTCGGGCACGCCGAAGTCCGGCCACGTGGTGAAGTGGAAGTGCTTGAGCACGCGCTGCTCGGCCCCGCGGCACAGCATGAGCTCCGTCACGGTCCAGTCGGGGTAGCGCGACTCGTTGAGCGCAGTGACGGCGATGTCGCCGTAGTACACGGGCCGCGTATCGTACGGCCAGTAGCGGTCGCACTTCTCGCGGCCCTTCTCCACGCAGCGCGTTAGCATGACGATGGCGCGGCTGCCGGACTCCCAGCACATGCGCCAGAAGTCGTCGCGCGTGCAGTGCAGCGGGCCTTGCGTGACGATGAATTCGCGTGGCGAGTTGTGCCCGGGCACGTAGTTGGCGTTGATGTAGTCGGAGCCCTCCTCGTCGTCCACGGGCTGCAGCTTGTAGCGCGAGTGGTCGTAGGGCAGGATGTTGGTGAAGCGGTTCTTGGGCCGGTTGACGGGCAGGTCGGCGGCCGAGCACGCCTGCTCGCGCCCCACGTGCTTCAGCTCCTCGAACTCCTCGCTGAACCTGCGCGCGCACCGACGACTCATTACATTCTACTATTAAACAGTGATGGTAGTCATGCCAACCGGCAACCGTTAGGGCCGGTTCACATTTCGTCAACCGCAACGCAGTGCAGTTGTGATTGCCAAACAAATGTTGACTTTGGGAGAAATACATACATTACTTAAGGATTATATGTTAGCTCGAGAGTGCATTAAAGTGTAAGGAACCGTGCGACCGAGACTAGAGTCAGATTATTCATATTCGATTTTATTTTAAGAAATGCAAAGTTGATATTTGTCGTACGGTGACATCGTCCGTAGAGAAGAAAAGATTTGAAATTAGAAATCCGATTCGTATTAAAATCAGACTTAAGTAAAAGCAGGTTTCAAGTTAATATCGTTAGAAGAAGAACTGAGAGTTCAATAGAAACGAGCGCACCTGAAGTCGGAGTCGGCGGACATGAGGCGGTAGTGGTCGATGAAGTCGGGCACGCGCACGGGCCGCGCCGTGCGCAGCGGGGCCGGCGCGGGCGCGGCGGGCAGCGCGCGCGCCCTGCGCCGGCGCAGCCCCGCCAGCGCCGCCGCGCCGCCCGCCGCCGCCGCCATGCCCACGCACGCGCCCACGATCCACGCCGTGTTGTCCACCTCTGCACACGAGCCGCTCACGTTATGGACGGGCAGTGTTCACGCGTACGGTGTCGATTCCGTGTATTAATACCGAATAGCTCAGGACGACGATGATAAATCCTATTGAAAATTTATCACCGGAACTATCTTTATTTAGACGTAAGAAATACTGCGCGAAAAGTCCACTACGATATCGTGGCATTACTCAAAGTTGAATCTAAACTAATATTATAAAGAGATTTGATTTTTTGTATATTTGTTTGTAATGGATAAACTAAAAAAATACTTAACCGATTTAAAAAATTATTTCATCTATAGAAAGCTACATTATCAAAAAATAATCCTGGGCTACATCGCAGCTATTTTTCGCTGGAGTGACGTCATCGCTCGCTTTTCTCAGAAACAAAGAAGAAAAAGTATAAGTTTTGCTAGTTTCATTTAATTTGAGAAATAAAAAATGCGATATTTTACGTTTAAGAACTTATTTGTGTTATTTTTGTCCTCAAATATAGCAGGAAATGGAACTTGTCTAGAAACATTTACACGTAAACACAGAATTATAATTATCTACAAGTACATACTCAATAAAAGAAAATGTGTTTGGTACTTTACGTTAAAGCTCAATATTACCAACTTTTCGTAAATGGTTCACGTAGATGTATGGTTCACCGATGGACAGTACGCTCCGTACCTACAACGATTTGTGTATAAATGTTATGATGATACCGGTGAACTGGCCATAACACACTCGTGTACTCTCTGGTAAATATTAGGCGACTGAGCGCTATCGCAAGGAGGATATCGCGCGTTATCGTTATCAGCACATTAAATATATTAGGTATAAGTACGCTGTAATCGATCTATAGACACTCGAATCGGTGAATCAGTCGAGCGATCAAGTAAAGTTTGGAGATAGTCACGATACCGCGGCGCGGGTACGTACCGGTGTAGACGACGGTGTAGCCGGTGTCGGTGAACTTGTCGGGCGCGGTGAAGGCGCGCAGCTTCACGAAGTACTTGGTGCCCGGCTTCAGCGGCCCGTTGCAGTAGGCGCGCCCGCCCGCGTCGCAGCGCTCCGAGCCGATCGTGAACTCCTCCACGGGCGACGAGTGGAACGGGTAGTAGGGCTCCGTGACCTGGTAGGGCGGCCACGCGTCCAGCGCGTGCACGTCGCGCCACGACGGCAGGCGCGCCGGCGTGTCGTTGTGCGGCCGCTCGGCCAGCACCAGCGTGTAGGCCGTGACGTTGCCGTTGGCGGCCGAGAAGTAGTCGGCGCGGAAGCGCACGGCCACCGTGGAGGACGAGCGCCGCACCTCGCGCGGCGTGGCGGCGGGCGGCGGGCGCGGCGGCGCGCCCAGCGGCAGGTGCGCCGCCAGCCGCGCGGCCGGGCCCGCGCCCGCGCCCGTGGCCGCGCGCACGCTCAGCGCGTACGCCGCGCCCGGCACCAGCCCCGCCAGCGCGCCGCCGCGCGCTGCGGACGCGATACCATCACATTATGTTTTGTCGCGTCATGTTATTATGTTCTCATTCATTTCCGCATTCTCGAACTTCATTCGATCACATATCCCTCTTAGCGTTCTTACTCTACGAACATTCTCGTATGCATACCTCACTATGTGCATAGAATAACTAGTCATATATATTATCTGTAACACACTAACATAGCTTTTAAGTTTTATCGTACCGAACTAACCTGCTGCGGATCATTGTCGTCCGAGCAAAATAAATAATTAGATTATTATAGGCGTGCAAACGTAAAGTTACCGGTAGGCGGGAACTCAAGCGTGGTGATGCGCTCGGGGTCGGTCTGCGGCGCGTACTCCAGCAGGAAGCGGCGCAGCACGCCGTTGGCGTCGCCGGGCTCCAGCTCCCAGCTGAAGTTCAGCGCGGCCGGCTGCGTGGCCGTGAGGCGGAAGTGCGCGGGCGCGGGCGGCGGGGCCTCGCGCGTGGCCACGCGGGCCGAGTGCGCGCGCGACGCGGCCCGCAGCGCGTCGCCGCGGCCCGCGTACACCACCACGGTGAACGTGTACTGCGTGTGCGGCCGCAGCGCGCCCACCTGCGGCCGCGAGAGGACGACCACGTTTATTTAGATTCAACTTTAGCTGCTGCTGCTTTCAGCTGACCTACAGATGTGTAGTACGGCAGTAAGCAGCGAGCGAAGAGATCGCTAGTAGTGGATACCCGCGACGATTGAACGATGTCGACATTGTGTTAAAAAAAAATCACTCACATTCGATACGAATCTTTTTACCTGTCTACCTAGCTTTTTTGTTGAGTATAGACGAGCGACCTCTGCCCGCGCGGAAGCGCTAGCCTAGGCCAAGCTTTAAAATAACACTAGGAATATGAAGTCCGTGTCGTGTCCCGCGGGCATGTTCCACACGACGTTATCTCGCAGCAGTGAACACAGAGCGCACTGACCGTAATGCCGAGCTCGTCCGTGGTGTGCGTCTGCAGCTGGTCGGTGCCGGTGAGGTACTGCACCTCGAAGTCCGTGTAGTCTCCCGCGGGCTTGTCCCACGCGAGTGTTATCTCGCGCGCGCCGATCTCGGTCGCGTTCAGTTGCGTTATCGGCCGCGGATCTGCGGATGTCATTAATTTCATTAATAATATTAAAAGAAAACTTTTTAAAAACAAGCTTTTATTACTTGTTAATAAAAAGAGCTTAAACCTGATAAGAAAAATACCATTATATAGGTACATACCGGAACACCATACCGGTACATTGCAACCTTTAACGATAATTAACCTTCTTCGTCTACGTCACAATAATCCCATATCGTACATACCTAATTATATATTTTTATTAAACCCTAAAACTTTACACATTGTATTAAATCTTTGCGTTCTTATCACAGACCCAATTTTTTATAAATAAAAGCGTGTTACATTTTGACGGATCATTAAAGAACATTTAGCATATTACACCTTCATTATTTTTCTTTTGCAATCACAAAGTAATGCTCACAGCTCCATCATCAGACCCTGGTTACCATCTAGCACCAAAGTACTCGTCAAGAGGAATCATACGAGCCCAAACTCGATGGGCTGTGTGTGTCGTTTAATTACAGAGTTCCTATGACCATCTTCCAGCTCCATCATCAGACCCTGGTTACCATCTAGCACCAAAGTACTCGTCAAGACGGATCAAACGAGTCCAAACTCGATTGGGTTGTGTCGTTTAACTACCGACTTCCTATGGCCACCTACCGGTTCTATCATCAGATCACCTCCATGTCATAATAATTTTGCATTGTCATCCGATTTACACATGCATGCAAAATTTCAGCTCAATCGGTAACCGGGAAGTGGATCGAAACTAAGTTGCAAGATTTGATCACAGACAAACATCGGGACAGGTGAAACTCAATAAAAGCTTGTAATAAAAAAGAGTGTCCATGGAGTTTCATGCCCGTTCTTCTCCATACAAACCTGCTACGCTTTGGAATGGGCGACTATCTTCATATCCTGTCAAATCGACATATTGATCATTCCAAAATACCTGTAGTTGGTTTAATTGAATTAGAGAAGAAGAAGTCACTATGCTTGCAGCGACATAGGCCGTGGATGACACGACTCACTAGGCTAGTACACAAGTCAATATTGTGTTTATAAATAAACTAGCTTCTGCCCGCGGCCGTTAAGTTATCCCACGGGAACGTGCTACCAGGATAAAAGTATGTGCTGCCCCAGGATGCCATCTATCTCTTTGCCAAATCAGAAGTTCAGTGGTTTAGGCGTGAAAATGTAACAGTTTCAAGTACAAATCCTCCCCTAAAAACCAAATTACCCCTTTTTGCCCCGTCATCAGGGGTCAATATTCGACAACTTTACATACTTATTATTAATTATTTTCTGTCGAAAGTATCAATACTGAGTTTCGAGTTAATCGGACCGCGCATTCAATTTCTTCCACAAAAACTTCAACACCCCTATATCCCCCTTTGAGGGGTAGTTTGAAAAACTTATAATGATAAACTTTATTACTTACTTAGGCAAGCATTGTTGCCAAGTTTATTTACTAAATTAATAAGATTTTTCATATAAACTGTATGCCATGACTGCCTTCGTGCAGTGCAGCGTGTCTGTGGCTGTGCGTTAACATAAAAGGCCCTTTTCAGGGCCACAATATGTATCAGATTATTAACACAGCCTACAGCGCCCTGCGTGTCCAATATAATAACGGGCTCAGGATGTTGTTGGGACTGCCTCGGTTTTGCAGCGCATCAGGCATGTTTGCTGAAGCGAGACTGGACGACTTTTATTATAATATCCCTGGATATAATATATATTATATATATATACCATCATGCGCAAGCGAAGTGCATCTATGCTGCGGCGATTCCGAGGTAGTCCGAACAATATTTTGGGTACACTGGCGGACAAAATAGATGGGCCGTTTATTAGGCACTGGGCTGAGAGACGTGTGCGTACAGACGTACATGTGCCAAATTGATTGTTCTTTTTTTTTTGTTTTAATTGAGACGTTACTTTTGTTTTAATTCATTTTTTCACTAACAATAGGTTAAGGCAATACTAACACATTATGGATCCTGTTATCCGAAATAAAGAATTATTATTATTATTAACGCTTTTCACTCCCACAGGGATGGAATTTAAAAAAAATCATAAAAATTCATAACTTGACTCAAAGATTATTTATACCAATTTTATAATTAATCAAGCCACTTATTATAAGTAGTTAATATAAAATTACTTAATATAAAATTAACTACCCCTTTTCACCCCGTTAGGGATAGATTTTCGAAAAACCCTCATAAGTGTTACTATTTATTTTTAGTATTGTTGCCAAGTTTCAAGTTTATTAACTAAATTAATAAGATGTTTCATATAAACTGTATGCCCGCTTTTCCCCCCCCACTTTTAAAAAATCGTTTGTGGTATACCTATTCATAATTTGACTCAAAGAGCCACTTATTATAATACTCCCCTGTAAAATTAACAACCCCTTTTCAACCCGTTAGGGGTAGATTTTTGAAAAATCCTGATACATGTTATTCTTTATTTTTGGTCTTAAGTATAAACACTGAGTGAGGGGGTTAATCGGACCGCGCGTTCAAATTCTTCCACACAAACTTTAACACCCCTATATCCCCTTTGAGGGGTAGTTTTGAAAAACTAATAATGATAAACTTTATTGCTTACTTAGGCGAGTATTCATGCCAACTTTCAAGATTATTAACCTAACGAATAACATTTTTCATATAAACTGTATCCCCGCTTTTCACCCCCACAGGGGTGGAATTTTGAAAAATCATTTGGGATGTGTTCATAACTTGACTCAAAGGTTATTTATACCAATTTTCGAGTTAATCAAGCCACGCTGTAAAATCCTCCCATGTAAAATTGACTACTTACCCCTTTTCAGGCCGTCAGGGGTAGATTTTCGAAAAACCCTGATAGACATTATTATTTCCTTTAAATTTTTGGTATTAATACTGAGTTTCGATTAAATCGGACCGCGCGCTAAAATTCTTCCATACAATCTTTGAAACCCCCCAATCCCCTTTTAGGGGGTAGTTTATAAAAACAAAAAATGCCCATGATTTCCCATCCACAAAAAAAAAAGGGGTAGAATTTCGAAAAACCCCTTATTAGTGGATACCTACTCTTCACGAAGAATACACCCTCCAAATTTCATGTCTCTAGGACCAGAGGTTTAGGCTGTGCGTTGATGTCTCAGTCAGTCAGTCAGGACTTTGAATTTTATATATATAGATAAAGAATTACTGGCGAGGCGACCTACTAGCCATAAAGAGCCCCATCCTATTAAACTGTCTCACTGATAACCGTCATTAAATTTTTTTCCGGATGGGTGCCACCAAGGAGCGGAAGTAGTAAGGAGTCATGATAGTAAAAGGTCGCACAGATCAACTTCCCTATCCCACATTTAATTCTCTTTTAAAGTGCATATCAATGGTCGAATTCATGGGTCGGCAACCTGCGGCTCGCGAGCCACATGCGGCTCTTTAGTTCCATACGCAAATATTGTTTATTTTATTTTAAAAAAAACATTTAAAAATCGCGTGCTGACTATCTTCGGATGGACATATTCGTGCGAGCAAGCGTTGTCTTGCATGAATATAATTAAAAGTAAAGTAAGAAGCCAACTAACAAATCAAAATTTAGACTCGTGTTTATAACTTAAAACAACAAGTTATGAGGGAAATTTATCCAAACTTTCTAAAACCATGCAAAGCCAACGCTCCCATTGATTTTTTTTTTGCTGAAATGTACGAGTATGTTCTTGTTTTCTTTATTTTTAAGTATAAGTTACATTGTTTAGTAAAGTTTAAATTTTCTACTTGAATAACCACGCAAAGCCATCGCTCCCATTGAATTTGTTAGCTCAATTGTTTGTTATTGAAGTACAAGTCAGTGTTGTAAGTAAATGTTTAATTGTCTTAATTTTTTAATTAAATAATAAGTGACTATCTAATAATACCATATATATATATATTATCTAATTTGTAGTGAAAAAACACTACTTATATTATATGAATAAATAGATTTTTTTATAGGTTGCCGACCCCTGGTCTAATTGAATACATAGTAGAACGACGTTATTTGACGATTTCTGAATTTCACAGCTTGAAATTTTAGTCTTAGCAGATTAAATAATATTGAACTGACTCATCGGTCATTACGTAATAGGCTCGATCGTAAAGTACATACATAAAGTATCACGAACTGTGATACTGTACAAAAAGAAAAAAAAGCTGGTATACTCACAGAGCCTGGCCTGGCGCTGCACGGGGTGCGAGGTGACGTTGCGCGACACGGTCCACATGGTGACGTTGTAGAGCCGGCCCGGCACCAGGTCGCCGAACTCCACGGCCTGCCCCGGCGCGTCGGCCGCGCGAGCCAGCCCGCGCGCCGCCGAGCCCGCGCCCTCCAGGCGGAAGGCGTACGAGTCGAAGCGCGACGCCGACTCGGGCGTGCGCGTGTACACCACGCGCTGCACATACCGACACGTTACTACCGCACCGTGGGTTGGACGTGTGTCCGATCCACGGTGTCCGGTGTCTGCGCCATACCGACGATTTCAATATTATTTTTATTACAGAATGTAAAATTAATGTCACTCGCACACTTATTCATTGCTTTGTTAAAATGTTACAAATTGAAATTTCGTGATCCTCCGCCCCATCGCATCACCTGCCCGCGCTGTCACTTCCTTTTCGCTTACCGTTCTCTGACTTTTTTTCTTTTTGCTCGGCTCTTAAGAATCATAGATTGATGTTAAATAGCCTTCCTCAACCAAAACGAACAGCAAATGCAAAAAGATTTTTTCAAATCCGACTGGTAGTTACAGAGATTACCCCTATATACAAACAAATTTTACCTCTTTATTATGTGTATGTCGCCGCCAACTAGTTTAATTAGCCTTTCAGTTAACAGCCTAACCGTTTTAGTAAACGGTGCCCATGTGTAGATCAGTGCCCATTTAAATGTCTGGGCTTGGAAGTAGTTAAATGTTTTAGTAAACGGAGGCCATGTGTAGATCAGTACCCATTTAAATGTCTGGGCTTGGAAGTAGTTAAATGTTTTCGGTTCAAGTAATTTGCTGTTCAATTAAATGACTCATTCAGGCCGCTAGTTGAACGGCGCCGTTTAGTAAAAAGGCTAGGCTGCTAACTGAAAGGCTAATTAAGCTAGTTGGCAGCAACATCCTCTGCTACTTTCATAATCATACTGCACAAACAAAGAAGGAACAGAAATCTTCGCGGTGAAGTGGTTTGCAAACATGGGTTTAGTACATAGATTTTTTATAATGCCTGTGTAACTTGTTATAATGTTCTACCGTCACATGGGCATGCAAATCATAAAGATATTATAATTACAACTGTGAGATTTAATGAATAGTAATTTATCATCCAGCTTAGTAATAGCGGTACTCACCAGAGAGGTAGACAGGGTATCGTTATCGTCGCCGGTACCGGGCTCGTTCACTATCGTCATCTCCGACTGTATGAGAGGGCCTGAAACGAGCGCAGAGCATGAGCGGCGCCGATGTACGCAGTGCGGTGTAGTACGACACAACTTAAACATTTTATCGAGTCACTCACGAGTTGGAAACTGACACTCGAGTCTTTTATATTTTCGTCAGTTCTCAAATTCTTTCCTTTATCAACTCATACATCATCAACTCCTACCTTTTGAAGCTGTGGCACTGCTGACACTATTGCATAGAAAACTATATTTTAGTTAATTGAAAAATAGACAAAAAAAAAATGTTTCAGGTTAACCTGAAACTTTTTTTTTTTAATAATAATAATATCCCTGGACATTTCACACAGCACCATTTGTCCCAAGCTAAGCAACCTAATGCTTGTGTTATGGTAACAAGATGGCTGATAAACTACTTATATACAATTTTTTTTTTGTAAATACATACATATTATAGATAGAAAAACACCCAGACTCGGAACAAATACATGTAGGTCATACAAATATTTGTTCCGTGCGGGAATCGAACCCGCGACACGCAGCGCAGCAGTCAATTTTAAATCCGTAACTACCCTATTTGTTTTGATAGTTTTTGAGTTGTATATTGTATAAACGTTTGAATGGATATTATCCGTTTATGTACCCTTCGAACATTATTTTAGACTGTTTAGGGTACAATTCTCTCGAGGTTAGAAGAAAAAAATACCAAATTATTGATATGTGCAAGATCCTGTGATCCGGAACCGTCCCATATTTATAATTATTTTTTTTCAATTTCTTGACAATTTTATGGGAACCGCTTTAAAAAATTATATCTTTATTTTTACATGGCTTTTTCACATTCTTTTTTGCAATTTTCATTGTTACGGAATATTTTTCAGACATAAAATAATCATCTCTCTATCATTCATTTAACATAGACAGCAATCTTATTGAAAAGGCGGAATTTACATTTATCGTGCAATGAGCGGACAAAAACAGACATTAAGGTGACGAACATAATTATTTAGTATACGTACGCGTGCGCGTCTCCATGGTGAACAGGTCGCTGGTGAGGTTGTAGGAGTGCGCGGCGATGCTGAGCTTGTAGCCGCGGCCCGGCTCCAGGCCGCCCAGCGCGGCGCGCACGGTGCGCGCGGCCCCGGGCGCGCTCAGGTTGCGGGCCCCCGCGGCCCCGCCGTCCTCCAGCGGCCACCAGCGCAGCGAGTACCACTCCACGCGCCCGCCCGGCCGCGGCCACTCCAGCGTCATGTTGCGCGTGTCCACCAGCTGCTCCACGTTGCTCACCGGGTTGGGACCTGGCGGATCGGCACGCACGGCTATGACGAATCTTCATCCGAATATCGAATACATAGATAAGGAGGCACTACGACGAGGAGGACGAAGGTCGCCATTTTAAGTCTTTGTAAAAGGGCTTTATTACTCCACACAAAACTTTTATTGACGGTTGTTCGACGCGTGACTAATGTAGGGTTGATTCGAGACAAGTAAATACATGTAAGTAGTACTCGATACTTTTGTTTCGATACCGAGTAATTTTAGTATCGAATGTTCTTTCGATGCCAAAATCGGTATCAGAAGAAAACCGGATAGCGCAGGTAGGTTGCTCGTCAATACCTGACTGTTGCCACTAGTGAATGTTTATTTTCCAAAGCTGGTGCAACTGTGACACAAAATAGAAACACGTTGTCTGCTAAATATTTAGAGCAATTACTGTTTTTGAGGAACATCTGCTGCATCAGAAAAGTTTTGTGTGTTGATTCTTAACTGCCTTGTATTTAAAATGTTAAGAAACAATAGTATGTAACATATTTTCACTAAACTACCTAAAATATCAAATACATTTCAAATTTCGGATAAAAAAAAATATTATATTGAGTATTGTATTGCTAGACGATGAGAGTCTACTCGCACGAGTAGGCACCGCATACGTACGGACGGTGTGCTCCTCGCGCAGCGGCAGCTCGCTCTCCACGGCCTCGCCGGCCGCGTCCTCGCTGAGCGAGTCCAGCTGGATGAGGTAGTGCTCGCCGTGCGTCATGTTGCTGATCTGCGACGAGGAGGGGATCACTTTCGACTAGTTTTAATTACGTCGGTTGCATACCAATATTTCTTAAGGGGTTCTTTTATACAATGTCGCCCATGCGCATGTGACCGCCCGTAATATTCTGAATATTCATGAAAATATGTCGAAAATAAACTTCAAAAGGGGGGGTCTATCTATAACATTTTTCATGTTATTCAATTTTGTAGATTTGCTTTCTATTTTTTGACACATCTCCGAAGTTTATGGGTCGATCTGGATTCTGTTTGTTATTTCCAAAAGCTTATGAGTTATTTTAACAGGTTAATTAACATTTTTACAAAAAAATATCGACTACGAAAAAAAGACGGAATCGAAGTCATTTTTTCGGTAAAAAATTGTGTATTTATTTATGTAGTAGATTAAAAATAATGATTAAAAAAGTCTTATGGGGATAATTTATGGACTTACACTAGTTTTTTTTAAATAAATACACAATTTTTTACCGAAAAAATGACTTCGATTCCGAGTCGAGTCGATTATTTTTAGTAAAAATGTTAATTAACCTGTTAAAATAACTCATAAGCTTTTGGAAATAACAAACAGAATCCAGATCGACCCATAAACTTCGGAGATGTGTCAAAAAATAGAAAGCAAATCTACAAAATTGAATAACATGAAAAATGTTATAGATAGACCCCCCCTTTTGAAGTTTATTTTCGACATATTTTCATGAATATTCAGAATATTACGGGCGGTCACATGCGCATGGGCGACATTGTATAATATATATATATTATATATTGAATTAAAATGTACGAAAAAAAAAGATAGGCACCGTTTTTATGGTTTTGTGGTCATTAAGGATGCTAATGGCGATACCTGGTGAATACACACTTCTGAATTTCAAGATGCTAGTAATATAAATTGTAAATGAATCGTCAATGCTACTATTTTTATGTCGTGAATTAAATAGATTTGCCAATTCTTTAAAAAATACCACGTTCCGTAAACGATGAATTCGTAACCGCGTCGTAAAGTAGCGATACCTACATGTCTAGGATTCATACTGTACTTTTTGAATAAATGAATATGTTCACCTCGGCTTCGGTGTCGGTGGGCTTGAGCGGCGGCAGCTGGTGCCAGCGCGGCTCGGCGCGCGTGCGGTAGCGCAGCACGAAGCCGCCCAGCGCCGAGGCCGCCCGCGCGGGCGCGGCCCAGGCCACGCGCACGCTGTTGGACGTGGCGCGCGACACGCGCAGGCCGCGCGGCGCCAGCGGGCCTGCGCAACACGGGCATTGTCATTCGCAATACTATATTATTCCACGAGAGGATAGAGCAGTGTCTTTTGTCCCAGGCACTATACTCAATGTTCTTCAAGTTATTCATAAACTAATAATAATAAAACTTTGGCAAACGCTTCTATAGCTTTGACAAATCAAATCTAACATAGGACGTAGTACTTAAAAAGGCTTCGTTACAAAGATATTTGTAATTTCATTTAATAAAATGTAATTTAGCTATGCATTATGAAATGGTCTTAGTTTGGCCTATGTATTTTTCCGCTTAGTGCAATTACAATGATAAATCTATGAAATGCTTCGGATAAAGAGATAACGACGCATGCATATCGGGTGATTTACGTCAAGGTATATAGGTTATATGAAAATTAACAAAAAATAATAGTTCATTAATGTGTCCATGATGAAGTTTATGTATATTATCGTCCGGAAAACGGTGTATAGAATCCCGAGCGTAATGAAGAATTTCCAGTGCTACTTCTCACACCTGTTGGGTAATAAACGCAATTCCATAGAATATAAGTTTTTAAACGAGTTTTTAGTTAAGGTTCCAAAGTCAAATATCATTATCGACGGCGGGTTATAATTTATAATTACATATATTCATTACAATATTATTGCCCGCTTAGACCCCAGGGCTTTTATGACTTACTTTAGGCTATGTTAGCATAACATATAATTTTACTTTATGGAGCAGCTGGTGTGAAAAATAATTAATGTTGTTTGTATTTGACAATATTATTTATTTATACAGGGTGAATTTTTCAAGTGTGCGTGGATGGCCAAATCGGAAACTATGAGGAATAGCGAAAAGTACTCAAAGGACTTGTCTCCTTTGAGTACTTTTTGTCAGTTAAGGTTTAATAGGTAGGTAACATAAGAAAACAAATAAAATTATTTTGTTAAAAATGAGCTCTTTTCTTTATTTTGCCGTATGTCATTAGTTCCTAAAATTTTATCCTTATTAGGGACACTATCGAATGGTGTAATAATAGAGTGTATTTATTTTTAGTTCAAAATCAACGGATTCGATTCCTGGCTGGAAATGTTGATTTTTCAAAAATCCAATGATGCAGTTTTACTTTTCATCAGAATCGAGCACGAGACCCCTTTGAGTACTTTTCGCTAGTAGTCGCCCTCATAGTTTCGGATTTGGCCATCCACGCACACTTGAAAAATTCATTATGTATACAGCGTGTCACGGAAAGGGTATATACATAGCAAAGGCACGGCTTCTTTGGATGATATCAAACGATATTGGAAGGGTTTTTAAATCCTATGTCTACAGGTTCGGAAGTTATGAGATTTTTTAATACATTGATACCAGAAACCGAACTTTTAAAATTGAAATAAGCACATCACTAGCACTACGTCAGCTGATCGGTGTCAGCGAACTGTTTGTAAGTAAAAATAAACCTCTTACTCCTGGTAATTCTGAATAAAAGGTTCCGCATGTTTATTTTTTGTTAACAAAATATTATTACTGACTTTTCCTAAACTTTGATTATGTTTGTGAACTAGCTACAATACAATTAATTGGTCTTGGTATCATTTAACGAAATATTAATTAGATACCTGCTTGCATTGTCACGTATCATTTACACACTTGTTGGTTTTTTACTTAGTTGCCCTTTTGTAGAAGATTACTTTGTAGATAATTATTATCTACCTAGTAATCTTCCACCCACCTTACCATCGTACCTACAACATAGTAAATACCTAATTCAAAAACAATATTCCTGTAAATATCCTGGGTTATGTCATTCGAAATGAGAACTTCTATCAAACCGTCAAATGTTGCATGTTGTTGTTGTTGTCGCTTATTGCTAACATAAACAATGCAGACAAGTTAAAAAGTGTCGGCATAATAATTATGTATGTAATTGATCTTATTTTAAATAAATAAACCTACCGATTCGCTGTTTATGATTGTCACTTGTCAGCACAATACTTTGGGCAAATATGAACTTCAAAGATTGTGAACCCATAACATAATAATTTTTACACATACGATCCAGGAGTTGTTTCGTAAAATCGTCAGCTCGTACCATTGAATTGATCATAAAAATCGAATCCTTACGTGCATTCACGAATTAATATTTAATTTTGCCATTAGAACTTAGAATAGAAAAAGGATTTAGTTAACAATTTATGTCCAAGTGAACCCAAAACATCATTTCAATTCACCTCTTCGGAACTTATTCTTCTCCTAGTACAAATAAAATCACAGTTGACACATCGGGTTCCGTTCATAATTTTATTTTTAAAATAAGGTTTTTTTTTAATAATTATGACGAAAACAAGTTGATAGTTTTTTTTATTACAAAATAATAGCACACACGTATAATTTTTGTCTGTAAGACTAACCGAAGAATTATCGGAAGTTCACGGTCTGTCGGTGCTGTTTGAGTGGTACATGGGTTTTATTGGTTTGAGCACGTTTAGTCTTTATTAATTCAAATAAAGTCAATAAAAAATGTCGCAAAACTGCATCTAACTGTGGAAAGACATTAATAAAGTACTAGGAGCGCATGAGTAACAGGAATTGTTATTGCCGAATTGAAAATTGTTTGCTCACAAAACCCCGATTACGTCGTTACACACACAATGAAGTATCATAATGTGTGTAAACCTACTGGGTTAGGGTCATAGGGAAAGTGAACCAATTGCAGTCCGTGTAGTTTCAATTAACAAGTCCTGGACCCTGGTAAATACAACTTCTATCGAGATAACGCGGCCGCGTAATATGATCTTTAATGGATTGAAAAATGAATGATTTTCCGGAGTTGCGGGAATTTCCGGGGTTGCGGGAATGTTCTAACGAGATAACGCGGCCCCGGAATGCAAGGGCAACTGAAGGAACAGGGTGGTTTTTAATCAGTAAGAGTCTAACACTTCCTTCCTCCCCACCCAGGGCGGGAGCTGAGTCATTGATGATTTTCCCATCCCAAATAAAAAATAATGATTTTTCAATTTTGGATTTGAATTACGTAATTAGTTTGCTCTAGTGTATTAGATTTACGGAGTTTAATTGAAATTATTAATAGGATGTAAAATAATCTTGAATTCTTGAACAACATTTTTTAATAGTAGTGGACAGGACACTAATAGGTACAGCTACCCTGTACCAGGATAGCAGGAAATAGCGAGTTTAATTTATTATTTTTATTTGTTTTGCTCGTCAGTCGACGTCTGTTCCGTGTCTAGTGCACTCGTTTTTATCCCTGTGATACGCGCATCAGTTCAGTACGACTACGGACTACACCTAATTGACTTTTTTTTGTTGTGTTTGCAAAATGTTCAGTAATAGCGAATATTACGAAATGATGATGTGTGTTGGAGCAGAACATGGTAATTTGCGAGCTGCCTGAGAACTGTACTGTCGCCGTTTTATTGAGGGAAGACCAGATGCTGAGCGTCGGCAGCTGCCTTCGGCATGTTTTAGTCGGATGGTACATCGTCTGTCGTCGTGGATTGGGCGTGGTAGTAGTAGCGTGGCTTGGCCTCCGCGATCCCCAGACCTAACCCCGTTAGACTTCTTTTTGTGGGGGTGGGTACATTAAAAATGTAGTGTACGCAGTGCAGTGTGATACAATGGACAAAATGAAAGTGCGGATTGAGGCCGCTTTCCGGACAATAACACCAGACATGCTACGCAATGTTCAGGTGTCCATCAACAAGCGAGCGGCTTTGTGCATACAATACCAAGGTCACCACATCGAACCCCAACTTTAAAAATGTAAGTCAATTTTCTAAATTAGGCAAAGCTTTAAGATTTTACTGTTTACTCGGTAATAAGTAATAATAAGGGATGAAACTAGTTAACCTACCTAAACTTTGTTTCGATTTGTTTAGTAAGTTTTGAATGTCAGTTTTTACGTGCAATTTCTGGCTTGATATTAACGAGTAGTAAACTGTAAATCAATATTTACGCATTATTTTTTACATCACGGTAAAGTAGGTATGGTCCGTATGGTTTAATATTGCGCGCGCGCCGCCGCCGAAAAAGCCGCCAAAGGGATTGCGTCCCTTTGACGGCACGTGCGGCGACATGTTTTATTTCGTCAGTTCGCGCCGACCAAGAACAGCGCCTGCAGCAGGCTACTACGATACTAGGCGCGCAGAATTACGGAAGAGATTTATCGTAATATTGGCAACTGAAGTTGAAGTCATTGACCTACGTAGTGCGGTGACACGTTTGTTATGATTTGAATTTAAGAAACCTAATAAACCGAAAATTTGGTATCAATTTTTAGAGTATTTTATTTTGAGTTGGAACCCTTCCAATATCGTTTGATATCATCCAAAGAAGCCGTGCCTTTGCTATGTATATACCCTTTCCGTGACACGCTGTAGTTAAGTCAGAGTTATTTATTTGTCACAAACACGGTAAATAGAATGGTCTCGGTTCATGTATTTGTTCCGAGTCTGGGTGTTTTTCTATCTATAATATGTATGTATTTACAAAAAAAAAATTGTATATAAGTAGTTTATCAGCCATCTTGTTACCATAACACAAGCATTAGGTTGCTTAGCTTGGGACAAATGGTGCTGTTTGAAATGTCCAGGGATATTATTATTATTTATTTATTATTATAGGATTACGAATAGGTCTACAATACAATATCTAAATGAATATACAGGATATTAATTTAGATTTCCACAGGAACAGAAGCTACACAATTTCATGCAAGTAGACAATAACAGGAACAAGTACTAGTGTGCGCTTCCAATTACAGGAGAGCACATCATTCTCTTATAATCTAGACAGATACAGTACCTTTCACAAAGCGAAAATATTAAAATAAATCAAAACATATATATAACACGAAAATCATAGAAAGGAAACTAAATGAAATACAAAACAACAGACAAAATAACAATAATGATGACTTGGATATTAAGACTTTCATAGCATTTGGTTTAAACGCATCCACGAGAATGGCCACGCTCGTTGACCAATAATGGTCACTCAAGGTGATAGCGTGTCTTTTTCACTTTAATACTCAATATACTTATTGCAGTCCACAATGTGAGCTTAGGCGGTAGGTTTTACACAGCCAAGTTCATTGTGTGCCTTACTGAGTGCAAGAGAAAGCGCCCCACATCGGTATACTCACGGACGGGCTTAAGCAGCGTGTGTTGCTCGCTGTACAGGCCGTAGCTGACGGCGGCCAGCTGGATCTGGTACACGGCACCCGGGAACAGGCCCTCTAGCTTGGCGCTCGTATTAGTCGTCGTCAACTGCACAATCATACGTCATCATCAAATTTAAATCTAAAATCAAATTATGTATTTCTTTGCAAACGTGGGTAATTGGTACATATATCTTTTTTTTTAAATAAAGTCCTCCTCACAGCTGAATGCGCACTTCGTGCAGTAATAATGTTCCTAAAAATGTAGAGAGGCAGAGCTCTTTGTTGAGGAGCTCATCCGGGGAAGTGTTATCACGTAATGACGCTAAAAAAAGAGATTTTCTGAATTCATAATATAGCGGTTTTACATAAAAATAAAACAATATTATGCGCCGAGAGGAAAAACGTGCCCTCTCACAGACAGGAGGCCTGTGTCCCAGCAGTGGGAACATCATTAACATCGCTGATTATGTATGTTATGTTATTGAATGATTTCGAATGACTCCGTGACACAATATCATCGATTGGTTGATTATCTAACCAATTTAAGGAAGCTACTGCTGACCTACAGCTTCTCGGAGATGCATGATTGCCACTATCCCTGAGAACTATGCGTATCCAGTTCCCAATTACAGTGCGTGAGGCAGCTTTTGTTTTGACTAAATATTTGACTAAATACGGTGATATAAAAGTGACACAACATATATTTCTATCATTATATGTTGTGAAAGTTTCAATGCAGACTGTCGCATGTAGGTATTAAATAGATGCTATCGCCGTCATCCAAGATGCTGTCATTTGAGATTTTTTAAGTTAGGTCGCGAACCTTACGGCCTGATGCCTGCAATAAAACTGTGGCTGTTCTACGTGCTAAAACGAACAATGTGTCTTTAAATGCCTTTGGTGACAGCCAATGTAGTACGATACGTGGATCTCATGTGAACGATGGCGGCACGTATTTTGGTTTGACTACTCCTATTGCCTTATTTTTTTTTTTGTGTTCTCCTTATATCTGCGATCAGCTTTCTAGCCATAATCAGATGGGGTCTTCGTGTGAGATTATTTTTGTGGTGTTCCATTGAACATTCAAATTATGTGGTTCAGCACTAAATAAACTTTTTAACTTTTTACTGTCTCTGGTCCAGGTTTAGGATTTGCCATCTCTTTAGGCGCATTATATCCCCTTGTGTGTTTAGAAGGTTCTTGGCTAAAACATTGCTGTGCTTCTTCAGTCTCTGTTTATATGTTTTGCATTTTTCGCATAGTTCTTCTTTTACTGTTGGTATATTTAAGTGCTCGTGTATTTCTGTGTTTCTGACAAACCAGGGTGCGCTTGAGATTGTTCTTAGAGCTAGGTTTTGGAACCTTTGTAAGATTTCGATATTGGAGTTGCTAGCCGATCCCCAGAGTTCTATTCCGTAAGTCCAGATTGGTTTTACTATGACTTTGTAGACAAGTATTTTCTTACTAAGAGATAACTTTGATTGTTTTCCCAAGAGCCAGGAAAGACTTTTCATCTCGATGGAAGCTGCCTTTTTCTTGGCCTTTATGTGGTTGGCCCAGGTAAGCCAGATGTAGCCCCAGGTAATTTACTGTGTTACTGTTTGGCAGTGGTTTGTTTTCCAAGTACACTGGGGCACAATCACCCTTCCGGAGAGTAAAAGTCACTTGAACTGACTTAGTTATACTAGGTTGAATTCTCCATTGTTTCAGCCAAAGATCAATTTTATTCAACTGGACTTGTAATTTCTGAGATGCCTGCGTTGGATCCTTGCCAATGTCGTAGGCATGCAGTGTCGTCTGCATAGGTCGCCGTTACCACATCATCAGTATTAGGCAAATCTGCAGTAAAGATCGAGTAGATTACGGGCCCGAGCACAGAGCCTTGTGGGACTGAGGCTTTCATTTCATAAATATTAGACAGTTCGACCGTATCGTCGATCGGATCGTACCTAACTTGAAATTTTCTTTGGTCTAAGTAAGATTTTAAAATCACAAAGAGTTAGGCCGAAGAGATTTCATTTTATACAAAAGTCCCTTGTGCCAGACCCTGTCGAATGCCGGTTGGATATCCAGGAACACCGCAGAACAGTATTCTTTATATTCCAGTGACTGTCTGATTTTTTGGACCACTCTA
Organism: Apamea crenata; assembly: GCA_949629185.1. Classification (NCBI taxonomy): domain Eukaryota; kingdom Metazoa; phylum Arthropoda; class Insecta; order Lepidoptera; family Noctuidae; genus Apamea; species Apamea crenata. The sequence continues at coordinate 19,863,126 of OX451359.1, read as the reverse complement.
TGCACTTGTTCTACAGTTGCGTGTTTTTCACGGAATCCAAATTGATGGTCTGGTATTATTACATTCTCGTCAAGAACTGGTTTTAATCTTCGTAGAAATATTTTCTCAAAGACCTTCGACAAGATTGGAAGGAGGCTTATGGGTCTATATGAGCTTGGTTCCGTTGGTGGTTTTCCCGGCTTCGCTATCATACATATCTGTGATATCTTCCACATTTTTGGGTAGTATTGTAATCGAAAGACAGCATTGATCAGCATTGTAAGAAACCGCGCGGTGGCGGGTAAACCACCAACAAAAGCATTCCCAAGGAGGGTTGGTGTCAGGCTGGCGGCCGACTGTTAAACTTTGCCAAAACCTATAGCAACATGATTAGAAAAGATATGATGCGCGATAGGGCTAGGGCGTACCCCACAGGCGACGCGCAGGGGCAGCACCCGGCTTCTGTGGGAAATGGACAAGGGTTGTTGCACCAGAACGGGCGGGTGCGACGTAAGACGCAAGCTCGGAGTGTGAGAGAAGTGAGGTGTGCGAGCTGGAATGTAGGTACTATGACTGGAAGAGGAAGGGAACTAGCAGATGTTTTAAAAAGACGACGACTGAACATTGCGTGCCTGCAGGAGACGAAGTGGAAGGGTGCGAAGGCTAGAGAGATAGGAGAAGGATATAAGTTTTATTACTGTGGAAGCGATGGCAAGCGGAATGGTGTAGGTATAGTTTTGGATAGTCAGTTGAAAGAATGTGTAGTGGATGTTAAAAGAGTGAGTGATAGAGTGATAGCTGTTAAAGTGATTGTGGAGAGTTTAGTGGTTAATATAGTTAGTGTGTATGCACCCCAGTCAGGGTGTGAGGATTGTGTAAAAGAGAAGTTCTGGAAGGACTTCGATTGTGTGATGATGGATGTGCAAGATAGTGAAGAAGTGTATGTTGGGGGTGATTTTAACGGGCATGTAGGAAGACAGAAGGATGGGTATGAGAGAGCGCATGGCGGTTGGGGGTATGGAGACCGTAACACTGATGGCGAGGCACTGCTGCAAGCTGCCTCGGCCTTCGACCTGGCAATAACAAATACGTGGTTCGAGAAACGAAATGAGCATCTAATAAGTTATAAAAGTGGCCGCCACGCAACTCAAATCGACTACCTCCTAGTAAGACGAAACAGCCTTAAAACTGTAAAAAATTGTAAAGTGCTCCCAGGTGAGGACCTAGTTTCACAACATAGACTATTGATAATGGAGGTTAAAGTCAATGTCTCGTTCAGTAGGAACAAGGAACGGCCCCCACCCAAAACTAGATGGCGTATGATAGAAAAAGAGGAATGCGCCAGTATGTTTAAGAATCAATTGGTAGAGAAAATGATTGACATGAAGGATATGGAAGGAAAATCTGTGAATGAATGTTGGAAAGAGATGGCGGATTGTATAAGGAGAGTAGCAAAAGATGCGTCTGGAGAATCGAAAGGGAAAGGTATGATAGAAAAGGATACATGGTGGTGGAACGAAGACGTGCAAAAGATGCTAAAAGAAAAGAAAATTGCGTTTAAAGAATGGCAGGGTGTAGAAAACGGGAATGATAGTTTGAAAGAAGATAAGAAGGAGATTTATAAAGAATGGAAGAGAAAGGCAAAAAAGGCGGTAGCCGTTTCGAGGGCTAAGGCGCAGGAGAAGTTGTATGACTCACTGGACAGCCCTAGAGGCCAGAAGGAGCTCTACCGGATTACAAAAGCAAGAGAAAGGAGAACGAGAGATATTCTTCACATTAAATGTATGAAAGACGACGTCGGTAAGGTTCTGTATAAAGATGACGAAATAAAAGAACGATGGAAGGTTTATTTTGAAAAGCTAATGAACGAAGAGAATAAATGGGATGGTGTGCTTAAAGAGGTACAAGTAAATATGGGTTTGGTGAGGGAAATTAGCATGGATGAAGTAAGAAAGGCAGTTCAAGGTATGAAGAATGGGAAGGCTATGGGCCCAGATGATATACCAGTAGAAGTATGGAAATGTTTAAAAGAAGATGGATGTATGTGGCTGACTTTATTCTTCAATAAGTTGTTGCATGAAGGTGGGATCCCACAAGAATGGTGCAATAGTTCGCTAGTGCCCATCTTCAAGAATAAAGGTGATGTACAGGACTGCAACAACTATCGAGGGATAAAGCTCATGTCACATAGTATGAAGGTATGGGAGAAAGTAATAGAGAAAAGACTGCGAGAGGAGAGTGAGATTACCCCAAACCAGTTTGGGTTTATGCCAGGTCGAGGAACAATGGACGCCACTTTTGCACTCCGCCAGTTGTGCGAGAAGTACAGACGTGCACATAAGAACTTGCAGATGGTGTTCATTGATCTGGAGAAAGCGTATGATAGGGTACCTCGGGATGTTCTGTGGTGGGCCTTGAAAGAGAAAGGTTTGCCCGGGAAGTATGTAGAGTTAATTCGTGCTATGTACAATCGATCTCGTACCTACGTCCGATCGGCTGCTGGCAATACCGACGAGTTCAGTGTGGCTGTAGGCTTGCACCAGGGATCGGCTTTAAGTCCTTACCTCTTCCTGTTGATTATGGACGCTCTGACGGCGGACATACAGGAAGAGGCCCCCTGGTGCATGCTGTTTGCCGATGACATTGTTCTTGTCGGTGAAGATGGATCCGAGATCCAGAGCAGATTGGAGAAATGGCAACAGAAGCTGGAGGATGTTGGCTTGAAAATCAGCAGAACCAAAACTGAACATATGTTCTGCGATTTCGGCGGTCTCTCCAACTCTAGAGCCATAGCGCTTGATGGCGCGCTTCTCCCAGTCTGCTCCGACTTTCGGTATCTCGGTTCACTCGTGCAAAGCGATGGCGAAGTAGATCGGACGGTTAAGCACAGAATTAACACTGGATGGATGAAATGGCGGCAGGTCAAGGGAACAATCTGCGACTCCCGCATTCCCCTTAAACTTAAGGGGAAGATATACAAAACCATGGTTAGACCTGCTGTCTTGTATGGATCAGAATGTTGGGCCACAAAAGGGATGAATGAAAGGCAATTGCATGCAGCTGAGATGAGAATGCTAAGAGGGATGTGTGGTGTTACACGAATGGATAGAATAAGAAATGAGTATATAAGAGGAAGTTTGAAAGTGGCACCGGTAATTGAAAAGTTATGTGGAAACCGGTTGTCATGGTATGGGCATGTATTACGGAGGAATGAGGAAAATGTCGTGAGGAAAGTTTTGAGTATGAATGTCGATGGCTATAAGAGTAGGGGACGACCAAAGAAACGATGGATGGACTGTGTGAATGATGATATGGTTAGAAAGGGGGTGACTGTCAAGATGGCGGCTAATAGAGGAGTTTGGAAGAAAAAGACATGTTGCGCCGACCCCAAATAATTTGGGATAAGGGCAGGAGAATGATGATGTAAGAAAGACGATGATTTTTCTAGGTAAGTGCTTGAGTATGTTACCTGTGATGAGATCATAACCAGGAGTTTTTGTTGTCCAAATTTCTTATTATCCTTGGTTCTTTCGGCGTGACCATTTTGAGTAAAGGTGATAGTTGTTGATCGCTATTAAGATAATTATCGACTTCCCCCTCAAAATCGGTCATCGACGACTCATTTGGAGTGAAAACCGCAGAAAGGTGTTTTGCAAAAAGCTCCGCCTTTTCACTTGTTTTTCTGGCCCACGATCCAGTATTAGGTTGCCTAAGCGGGGGTACAAAAATTTTGTGGTCGTTTGAAATTTTTGGTTATCTTCCACAATGAATAGTTATCTTGTTTTCAAGCTAACAATGTTGATAGTTTTTCTTGGAACATGGTATTTTGTTGTCATTAATGAGCTCCTTCAGTTCTCTTGCAGCTTTATTAAATTCCCTTCTGTCCTCTTCCGATCTACTCAAATGAAGTTGCCTTCGCAGTCTTCGTTATTTAGACAGACTGTAGTGTCTAGCATAGGGGTAGCGTACCATGCTGCTATTTGTATAACATTAGTGATGTAGAATGTGGCAGAATCTGTCTTCAGTTTTCAGTTTAATCTTAAGATTAACTTATTCTTCCAGGTAATCCGCAAATCAATCCCAGTCAGTCTTTCGATTACACAGGGTTATTTTTGGCTCTCTCTGGATTCCTGTAACACTAAATGTATCAATAACTGGGGAGTGTTCAGATAGTGTATCGAATGATGACTCTACGCTACAGTTGATATCTGACATTCCCTTGACTATAAAGAAGTCCAGGAGGTCAGGGGTTCTATTGGTATCAGCTGGCCAGTACGTTGGTTCCCCAGTCGATAGCAGTGCTTGTCTGTGGGTTTCAACACTCTTTTTCAGCTCACGTCCTCTGGTTGTGATGAGTCTAGACTCCCAGCAGGTATGTTTGCAATTCCAGTCTCCGCCACTTATGTACCTGTGGCCCAACGTGTTAAAATATATGTCAAACATATCATTCTTGACCTTCTGGTTTGGTGGACAGTACACCGCACTTATGTTGGGGGGACCAATTCTCTCATCTATGATGATTGTAGTAGCTTGTAGCCAATTTTCTTTGAACTTGCTATGTAGGTGATGTTTTATGTTATTTTTTATGATAATAGCTGCTCCATCATGAGAGGAGGTGTTGTCAGGGTGGTTGGTGCAGTATACACAATAGTTAGTCATCTTAAATAGTTTGCGGTCATTGAGATGAGTTTCAGATATTAAGGCAATGTCCACTTTATTTATTTTTTATGCCCTATTGCCTTATGAGGAAAAAATTAAGGTAGACAGACGTGCTGCAAATTTTGACGACGTAAATAACGCCGTACTGCAGGTTCAAAATTAGTTCCCTGCTAATAATTTAGAACTAAACGGAAAATAAACTAAGTGCATAAGATTTTCTTTGCCAAATGTGAGTGCCAAGAGGTGATTGTGAGATAGTATTGAAACAAGAGAAACTAGAATTCATCGACAAAACTGTTTTCCTGAGGGTCATGCTCGACTCAAGTCTACAATGGGTTCCTCATTTAACATCTCTTGCAGGACGGCTAAGTTCAGCAGCTTATGCTGTCAGAAAAATCCGTCAATTTACTAATGTATTTACTACGAGGTTAGTCTATGTTAGTTACTTTCATACCTTACGGTATACTACTTTGGGGACGGGCTGCAGACATCGAGTTTATTTTTATTTTGCAGAAAAGAGCCATATAACGGTTGTAAAAAGACACTTAACAAAGTCGAGAGCTACTTGTACTTACTCCCCGTCATTGTAACATTTTTTTTTTGTACTGGACCTTCTGGTTACAGAGGAGGAACCTAATTTTTGGGAATTTTTGAGCATGTTATTGGTACTTCTTCGGAAATCACGAAAGCCCCAATTACGAGTATTTTCATAATTGGGGCTTTCATGATTTCCGAAGAAGTTTTATAGGAGTCTGTTATTCAGCGAATAATTTTCTCAAAATTCTGATGTGACACCAAAGTCTAGGAGAAACATTACTTAAACTAAAAAAAAGGTATTTCGTTGTAGGTCTGTGTATACTTTAAAAAAAAGATTAAACGATTAACGAAATATTTTCGGATTTCGACCGTACGGTACGCGGCGAAAGTACACAATGATATGGATTAGGAAAGTGAGAGCAGTTCCCGCGTCATAGCTGGCACAGAATAAACACAACATCATCGATAGTTACGCCATCTAGTATTCTTAAGTTAAACAAAATTATCCGTACTATTGACCGCGCAAATAAGGATAATAATACACTGCTTCTTCCGCGCAAATAAGGATAATAATACACTGCTTCTTCATAAACAATGCTGTTTTTTGCGGAGACACATCAATATGAAGTTGATTAACTATCAGCCGCTTAATAAACCTCCAATCTGAAGTAATGAGTAGTGAAGTAGTAAGTAATTTATTTTTATGATGCCAATCGATTCAGTTTCTTACAAGGATTAAAAACACCCCTGAACAAACTGAGGATAGGGTATTAGAAAAGCCACAAATCGCAAAACACTTTTCCTTAAATACTTAAAAGCGATTATGGCGTACTGACCTTTTCGTAGTCGTCCGGGTCGTCGCTGTCGGGCAGACCGGGCCGGTAGCGCCGGTAGCGCAGCTCGTAGCGGTCCTGGCGGCTGTTGACGTCCGAGCGCCACGCCAGCGTGAGGCTGGCGGCCGCGGCCTGCGTGGACAGCAGCACGGGCGCCAGCGGCCGCGTGGCCAGCGCGGCCAGGCTGGGCGCGCTGGCCACGCCGCGCGACACGGCGGCGACGCCCACGCTGTAGTTGCGGCCCGGCAGCAGCGCGCGCAGCGTCACGTGCGCGTCCGGCGTCAGCAGCGTGTTGCTGTCGTCGCGCGACGGGCCCGCCTCGTGGTACGACACCTGAGGAGACATCGCGGCATGTCGACGCTCGTTGTAATGGTAATGTTACTCTTAGAGACTTTAACACTACATGACGACTGAAAGGAAGGGCTTAAACACGTCGAATATTATTGATTTTAATAGATGTCCGACGCTACGACAGAACAAAAATGTTGATCGATATTTATCGATGTAGAACGACTGAACGCTTTACTTGTTATGACGCACGCGCCTATAAAGCGATGAACTTATCAACTAGTACATTCCAGACATTATTGACATTAACCTATCATACGGTTACTTTTAATACTTCATAATTACCCTCGTTAATATTGTCATCAAAGGATCAAATAATACCCACTTAGTGTCTGTATTCATAAATCAGTGGTTTATTTAACAGTCAAATGAAAATTATCGGAAATTATGTGGAAGTGTGTGAGTGTTTGTAAACGAGGAAGACAGACCTGCCGTAATACAGTTTTCACTAGTAAGGAGGTCAGTGTGAATTAAGGTCATGACTTTGCGGAAGTTCAATAGACCTTATAGTTTATCTAGAACATTAACTTTTATTTAACAAAGTTTTCAAATATTGAAACCCTCGCATCGCACCTTCACGTCCTTCGAGCCAACTTGATCGGAAACAGTTGACGTGAAAATAAGGTGAGTGAAGTAATAACATCGATGGGATGTATCGTGAGCACGTACCTTGTACTCGTCCTGCGTGCTGCCGGCAGCCGGCACCCACCACACGCGCACGCCGTCGGCCGCGTGCTCCCAGCGCAGCTCGCGCACGCCCAGCGGCTCTGTGCCACACACACACTACTATTAACATACACACGCGCACGCCGTCGGCCGCGTGCTCCCAGCGCAGCTCGCGCACGCCCAGCGGCTCTGTGCCACACACACACTACTATTAACATACACACGCGCACGCCGTCGGCCGCGTGCTCCCAGCGCAGCTCGCGCACGCCCAGCGGCTCTGTGCCACACACACACTACTATTAACATACACACGCGCACGCCGTCGGCCGCGTGCTCCCAGCGCAGCTCGCGCACGCCCAGCGGCTCTGTGCCACACACACACTACTATTAACATACACACGCGCACGCCGTCGGCCGCGTGCTCCCAGCGCAGCTCGCGCACGCCCAGCGGCTCTGTGCCACACACACACTACTATTAACATACACACGCGCACGCCGTCGGCCGCGTGCTCCCAGCGCAGCTCGCGCACGCCCAGCGGCTCTGTGCCACACACACACTACTATTAACATACACACGCGCACGCCGTCGGCCGCGTGCTCCCAGCGCAGCTCGCGCACGCCCAGCGGCTCTGTGCCACACACACACTACTATTAACATACACACGCGCACGCCGTCGGCCGCGTGCTCCCAGCGCAGCTCGCGCACGCCCAGCGGCTCTGTGCCACACACACACTACTATTAACATACACACGCGCACGCCGTCGGCCGCGTGCTCCCAGCGCAGCTCGCGCACGCCCAGCGGCTCTGTGCCACACACACACTACTATTAACATACACACGCGCACGCCGTCGGCCGCGTGCTCCCAGCGCAGCTCGCGCACGCCCAGCGGCTCTGTGCCACACACACACTACTATTAACATACACACGCGCACGCCGTCGGCCGCGTGCTCCCAGCGCAGCTCGCGCACGCCCAGCGGCTCTGTGCCACACACACACTACTATTAACATACACACGCGCACGCCGTCGGCCGCGTGCTCCCAGCGCAGCTCGCGCACGCCCAGCGGCTCTGTGCCACACACACACTACTATTAACATACACACGCGCACGCCGTCGGCCGCGTGCTCCCAGCGCAGCTCGCGCACGCCCAGCGGCTCTGTGCCACACACACACTACTATTAACATACACACGCGCACGCCGTCGGCCGCGTGCTCCCAGCGCAGCTCGCGCACGCCCAGCGGCTCTGTGCCACACACACACTACTATTAACATACACACGCGCACGCCGTCGGCCGCGTGCTCCCAGCGCAGCTCGCGCACGCCCAGCGGCTCTGTGCCACACACACACTACTATTAACATACACACGCGCACGCCGTCGGCCGCGTGCTCCCAGCGCAGCTCGCGCACGCCCAGCGGCTCTGTGCCACACACACACTACTATTAACATACACACGCGCACGCCGTCGGCCGCGTGCTCCCAGCGCAGCTCGCGCACGCCCAGCGGCTCTGTGCCACACACACACTACTATTAACATACACACGCGCACGCCGTCGGCCGCGTGCTCCCAGCGTCCATCCATCCATATTTAATTTTTTGTTTATGTTTATAAATAATATAACTCATAGAATTACACCATCTATAGTAGAATACGAGAATCCTAATGAAATTTATGGTGCCCTTTTTGATGTTGTGCAAAAAGAGTACCAATCTATTTTCAAGACCAAAACTATTAACATTAATGGATCCTCTGTTGGCTTTAACCAATGGGCTACTCCAGGTATTTATAAAAGTAGAGCGAGACTATACCAGTTATATGGTTTGAAAAAATACAGGTTTGATACTCCTTTCCTAGAGTATGTCAAAAATTATTCAAAAAGCCTAGTGCTTTTGCTAAATCAAAATTTTTAGGCGATACAATTAAAAATTCTACCAATAAAGTAAATACCACTTGGAAAATTATTAATTGGAAAAGTTTGTTTGAAAACCCTGACACCCGCGTGTGATTTCACAAAAACGGCTCAGTCGAGATTCTGGTCATCCGCGTACACCGGCCCTCGGGCGCGCGGCACTTACTGAGCGTGAGGTCGGCGGTGGCGGGCCAGGACGTGACCTTGCCGGACATGGTCTTGACGGTGACGCTGTAGGCCGCGCCGGGCTCCAGCCCGTCGAAGGCGCAGGCCGGCGTGTCGTTGCGCGCGCGCACCACCGGGGCCAGGCGACGCGCGCCGCCGCCCGAGCCGCTCACCGACACCTGGTACTTCTCGAACTCGCTGGCGACGGAACGAAGTCGAATCATTTATTTCAAATAGGCATATAAAAGGCACTTTTGAACGTCAAACATTACATTCAAATAGAATTGATTCTAGTCGCCCCTTCCAAAAGGTAGTTTTCGTATGGAGAAGAATGGGCAAGAAACTCCACCGTTACTCTTTTAAAATGTTTTCCAATATTTTGCATGCATTAATTATAATAATATGTGAGGAAGATGCACCTTAAATAAAATAACTGTACCACAATAAGTAAAAGAATTAAAATGGATTAATGAAACCATGACATATAAATAATGAATTATGTGATAGATACATGGTGCTCACATATTTACAAAAGTTGCAAAAGTAGACGATAGTGCAGTACGCTCGGTCGTATTACCTCTCCTCGAGCGGCGGCAGCCACGTGACCTTGAAGGAAGTCTCCTTGAGGTCCGCGAGCGGCGCAGTGACGTTGCGCGGGCGCAGCGGCACGGTGCGGTACTGCGCCGTGGTGGGCGCGGAGATCTCGGGCTCGGACACGGTCTGCACGGAGATGTTGTAGGCGCGGCCCGGCACCAGCCCCTTGAAGGCGGCCTGCGCCGGCCCGGGCGGCTCGCCTTCCTTCTCCACGTACAGCTCGGAGTCGCGCGCGTCCGGCGGCACGATGGACACCTGCGCACATGACACGCGCTGCTCAAGCAAGCTCGAACTAACATTGTAGTAGGAACACGAGCAGATTATGTATTACAATAAGTATCCAGCTGTGATATGCCATAGCACACAGAGCTCTAGAAAAACTTAGGCTTTTACAGCCTCATAGCCTCGTACTAACTACTCTGCTGTGAGTGAACAGTCTGTGTGTGCGTTTTTGTCTGTGAGGGTTGTTTGTGTACCATGGTACGGAGCGAGAGTGTATGGGAGGCCGTCACCTCCTTCTGCGAAGCAGTAATGCTCGCGAAGGAGGAGGCTGAGCGCGTGAGGGAGAGGCAATCACTGCGCCCTCACGCTCCTAGTCGCCCCAGGAGACGCCCTGGACGGGAGTCAACAGCCGACTCCCGGCCACCGTAGGCGCGGGCTTGCGGGCGGCGAGCAATGGGCAGCTCGCCACCCGGTAAGGACCAGGCCCGGGTCGACGGCGCGTTATGTTCCACGCGCCTCAAAGAGATGTCAGCACGAACCGACGGGGTCCGCTAGGGCCGATGGCTGCCGGGGCCGCGGGTTGTTCGAAAGAGATACCGTGGCCCCTGGCACCACAGGCAACTGAAGGAACACGGACCCACCCATGTTCCTTCAGTTGCCTGTGGTTTAGTCAGTAAAAGTCTGACACGCCCTTCCGGTCAGCCCAGAGCGGGAGAGGTCATTTGACGATTTCCCACCCAAAAAAAAAAAGGGTTGTTTGTGTGTGTATTGCGGACGTACGATGAGCACATACCTTGTAGTGCGTGTAGGCGCCGGGCGGGTAGGGCGGCTGCCACAGCACCAGCAGCGTGGTCTCGTTGCGGAACCACACGATGAACTTGCCGGGCGTGTTGGGCTCTGCGGGCGACACGACACAACACGTCACGACACAGACACAACACGCAGCTACCGTCAACATATACCTTACTACAAACTCGGGGGCCTTCCGAGCGAAATAGAACACTTTCTGAACAGGCCATTGAACAGTTCTGTACGTCGACCATGAGTTGTTATCGAAAACTTATTCGCTAGCGTATTAACGTGGATCGCATAGATTTCGATAATGCTGCCTGCGTAAGACTCCGTAACCATAAGTGGTCCACACTTATGGTTACGGAGTCTTACGCAGGCACCAAACCAAGGTAAACTCGATAGATCATGTCTACTTAAGCTTTGTTTCTTTCTTTCTGAGTAATAAGAAGAGAGAATGTCATAATTATAATATGTTCAAAATGTAGTGCTATCGCCTATGCTAAAAATGTTATGACAGTAAATAATCCGACTAAATAGAAAGGGTGGCCGTTAGTGAACTACTGTAAGGTAATTGAGTGCTTGTTGAAATGTATTCCTCATACATATGTCACTGTTGTGTCATCGAGCACCGTTAGTGACCATCGAATAGATTACGTTAGGTTTGTTACCTATCGAAGGCTATAGTGCTCATGGTACAAATTGTAATTCTTTCAGTGACCGCTAGGGCCGCTGTACAATATTTCATACATATTACGGAGATGCTAGCGAGTTTTGGCTCTGCATACTCATGGTAGAGCTACTGCAATACTAAACATGTTCATGTTCTTTTTTCAGTCGGATTCCCACAGAGTACTATACGGTACAAGGAACAAAAAATATAATGGAAACTATTGAACACCACTGTACGACATGCGCCATATAGAAATGAATAGGTGTTGTTGGTTGGTATGCAACAAATGAGAGACTGCACATTATGCAATGATAATGAAATGCGATTTACCATACTGTTATATTTATTATTGAATTATTGCGTTCAAATGAAATTGTGCTTGCAATATGGCACATGTTATTATTTATTCCGGCTACGTATTGCCAACATTTTTACAATTACAAAAGTCGACGAATACAGTCAGTTTAGGTTTGCATTGTTATTGACCAAATAAAAAAAACATATGATTTTTTGTCAATTTAGTTAGATGATGATTGGTGTTGATTAACAACGTTAATCGACTTTCATGTCTCTGTTCTTTGGTAATACATTTTCTTAATCAATTCTATGAATGAGGTACAGCGAGTATCCAGTTAAAGTAGGGCTGTAAGCCTAGCCTACCTGGACGCTCTATTTAGCAAACAATTTGATACTGTTGTGTAGGTAATAATTTAACAGTGTTGCTTGAACGGTTCAAACGGTTCAAAGGGTACAGGAAAATGAACGTTATGAGTACATGGAACATTGAGAGCAGTTCAAGGTTAATCCTGAAAACTGGTTCGTATCGATATGTCGGAGCTCACGCGGACACGACCATGCGGCCCCGCGCGCGCGCCGCTTGCCTGACCGGTTACTCTAAGAGGAACCCCCAAATTATTTATGTAGGTACACATTTATAAATGCGTGACTGTTCATGAGGAAAATAACTATTTTACACAATAGTTGGATCATAATAACAAGTTCTCAAACAATACATTGTATCTTCAATGTAGGCATTTCAACGAATAAAAGTAGGGAGTACTAATTAATTAAACATTAATATACTTGACTGTCATTTGTAATCTCTTTGTATTTGTAATTATTCATCATTTTTATTGAATGGTTGATATTTAAAAGTTCCGACATGACATGAATATTGTATCATGGCGAGTCATTTTTATGAAAATAGGTGCGAAAATATGTTTGTGGCAAACGAATGAGTAGCGCATGTTAAATGTCCCCAACACATTGTTGTACGGTCACACCGAGTGCTAGAGTAACATACGGTCAGTGGCACAGACTTATCGACCTTCATACAAATACAATCCGCCATCCACGTGAACAGCATGAGCCACACAGACACGGCATGGTGCCGACGCCTCAATGGCCTGCTCGCGAATACTTGGACCACAGTCTTTTACCGACAGCTACTTGTGAAAGCATAAAGAAAAGCATGCACAATATAAGCGTCCCTCATGTTACGCCCGACTTACCGACTTACTCTCTTGTAATGTATCAGACGCCGACAGACCAACTAACAGTTGTTCATTTGCAAAGCTATTAAGAAAGTTTTTAATTGAATCAATGTCTGTTGCCGCATGCATGCGCTCGACGGCCGCCTGTGAACTGTTAGGGTGTCAGCTGAAGTCACATCTGTTGCGCAGGACGTCAGCTCGGGGCCGTGACGTCAATGCGCGAGCTAGTCGCAATACTCGTGAGTGTACCATTAGTGAAGCCGTCAAGCGATACCCGAACCACAAGTGACATTCATTTTTTCGATTCTTCGTGTCCGTGATTCTACGAAAATTGAGCTTAGTGGTTTTAGTTTTCTTAATATTCATCCGAAAAGGAAATAAGACCACTAAATTATGAGCTTGCGTATTCGTCGAATTTACTACTTTTACATTGTGGCATTCCCCGAAAGATAGGTAGGCATGACTCAACTTATTGGTCTACGGATTCTACGAAGGACGAACGAATCACACTATACAACACTCAATAAAATGTAAGGAACAGCTTTCTAACGGTGTTTACCGTGTTTAGCGAAGTAGGGCTTTCGCTTTACTTTGATCATGGACACGTATTTACCAACGAGGATCAGTCAAAGAGTGCTTGTTCAGTGGCGGTACCAAAGAGAGGCGTAACATGAGGGTGTGAAGTGACGAGAAACAACATGCCATCTGCTCACCAGTGTCCTGTGAATCCTGCGCAAGGGGACAAACAAAACATATTATATTATCACAAGATTACCACGTCATGCGTGCGGCTATGGAACCCCCACGCAACACTTTATGTGATGAGTATCAATTCCGGAAATTAGTTCTGTTCTCACATATGAAATTCAAAGTTAGCATTAACGTAGGGACCGCATTTGTTGATTTATTTCTTGTATTTCTACATTTAGAATATTTTTAAGGGATGTTCATTTATCAGAAATGAGATAACATCATCATGATAAGGGCCCGGGTCCATCACCAGGGTACGGAGCTCGGTCTGGTGATGTGGCCGGGCCGTCAGTCTTAATTAGTTTAAAGCTAATAAATATGGTTTACTTATTCGTTTAAACTTATCAAATGAGTGTTAATAAAAACTACCTAAACCTACATCCTCTACAGTTGTAAATATTCAATTGTTTTAACTTCCTGCTAATAGAATGAATCACACGATGTAAAACTACACTTCACTTAGAGCGAGCATTGGAAGTTCATTTATGGATAAATTAATAAACTGATGATAAAACTATTTGTTTCACAAAGTCGCATTTGGTTGGAGGGACCGCCACACCTTGACCGAATGCAGTCTATTGGTGCTTGTACGTCGGCGTCGGCTCATCGAGTCGTTTGCGGCCCCGTTCAGTTCCTCGGAGTTCCTCCAGTGAGACACAATCTGTTGGTTCCCTTGTTGTACTTGCTAGGTCAACTCCCGCGTACTTCGTCGTGTCAGTCGACGGTTTTCCATGAATTGAAGCTTCTTTCTGTATTGACATTGTAGCATTTTTGTTTCATGCACGGATTTCATGCGCAATGATATGTTATGCATTATTTGTGCTATGGAGGTCGCGGTGGAACCCCTACAGTGGTAGCGCGACTTTGTGTTCGATATCAGCGGTCACGTGGTCCGCGCATACGAGTGCGCGCATCGTTTGTAGTGATGACACGCTGACGCTTTTCGTCACCGCGGTGATCTCATCTCGGCCGGTCGGAGCATTCAGAGGTCCCTTCTCGCTGCGAACTACATGGCTCTTAGTAAATATTCTGTTACAGGTAAGTGAACCTAGTTCATTATAAGTTATAACAGAAAGACGAATAGGTAGAGAATAATATTTCAGACACGCGTACTGCGACCTGCCACTGAGTGTCAGATAAACGTTTCGTGTTGCAAATTAGCAGAGGCAAGTACGTCGCGCTAGGTGAACACTTATGATGATTGATGATCCTTTTGTTTGTCTGTGTGTTCTGCGCTAAGCTACAGTTGTGCATATCCTGTAATAAAGTTGCGCTTCCCCGATGAGCGCCGAAAAAGGAACAATGGTTGAATGAAACAATACCCGCGGTAACTGTTGTCACACGCGCCACCGCGCGGGAGAGGCGCAGAAACACAACTCGACAGCAGCACGCGCTGGCAACTACTCGGCATATCAGTGCTAACAATTGCGTTACGAAAACCACCCTTGCTACGACAAAAAGGCACTGCCAATGTCAAATTGTAACCACTAATGTGCGGTTGACTGTACATGCGCAAAGATATCACGTGAGCGTGTTAAGACACGTAGGTATTCATTAGAAACAATAGTTGTTCAAATTGTTTCAGTATCTAACATGTTTTCGTGTTGCGGAAAACATGTTGCACAGCAGTGTTGACCAGCAACATTAGATGGTACTGCAAACAATAAGGTTGCGCAGCTGTTTCTTAACTATAGTTTAACACGAGGCTTCAACCGCGCGCAGTGACTGCCCGCGCGGTCCTTCTGCGAGTCGTCGGCGCGGTGGGCGCTGCGCCCGCACCGAGCGAGCCTCTCGACCTTCAGCTTACATCACGCGCTACACTCACAACAAAGTGTTCATGAAATTGCCACAAACATCCGCCTGCACACAATAAAACAGTTCGGAGTGAAAGCACTACTCGCCAAGTTCTTGTTGCACTGAAGTCATCAAGATGGATCGTTTGATACTCCTGCACCTATCCATAAAGCGCGTGATAGCTTTCATATCTGTGTTATAGTTACAGTTCTGCATGATGACGGCAGCGCTACGCCGCGCGGAATGTTCTGCAACACTGGCGACGCTACCGCGCTGGTGGCTGGACGCACACACAATTAATCGTGTCACCTACAACTAGCTACAATTAATTTATTTTCGCCAACCAGTTAACATTTTAATGCACTAATAGTCTGAGCCCCGGCGTTTACATCACCTCCTGTCATTTGAATAACGCACATATGTCATTTCCATCAAATTGGGTATTATGTCATGTCATCTGACACAATGTTATTATTACTGTAAGATATTGTTTTTCATCTATTTTTCCGGACAACGAACAATGTCTTCATGCTTAAAAAAATAATTTCATTGGTTTCACGTTCTAGCGATATGTATGTTGACCACTCCCTGTTTTGCTTAATCCTGGTATTGCGGTTGCAGAGTGACGGTCACCGCTGACCTCAGCGGATAGAAAGTCTTCCGTCTTAGTGGTAATGCCACTAGCACTGCGCCAACGAGAAGCGGGCTGCTCTGCACGCACTAGGCACCTGACACCAGGTGCTACCAACCACGCCTAGCTGACGGTAATCCTTTTTTGTGGGCTATTGTACATCAGTTCGACCGCAATGTTATTAAGGTCGCTTATACCTACCGTTGGACGCCGACAATAGTGGCGTGGCGTGGCAGGGTCACGTGGCACTCCGACAGTGGCACACATGCAAATGTCAAGGCAGCATCGCTCAATAATCTAGTTTACAATTCCAAATCAGCCCAGGGCGACGGATTCCACCGTTCGAATATTTACATCTGTATGATTCATCTTTTCCGAACTATCCCACGCTAGGATCGTATAAACCGTAGCGATCCTATTTTTACTTTCAACTTCAAAACAACTTTTACTATATGCTGCGAGTGCGAATGCTGTTGTGAAAAGAAACAGCGGTGGAGGTATCCACACACACACATTTGCAGCGAGTCTTACTTGTCTTTCCTGAAGATGGGAACCTGATGAGACCAGATTTAGTGAAAAGAAATATATCTAGTGATTATGTTTAAAAATGTGGCCAACTGCCGCCGCCTGCCGCGCCAGCTGTGGGGCTGTGGGGGACTCACTGGTGGTGAAGTTGCGCGAGGCGTAGGCGGCGCTCTCCTTGTCGTGCAGCAGCGTGAAGGCGTGCAGCTGGTACGTGGCGCCGGGCGACAGCTCGCGCAGCACGTACGACCAGTTGCCGGCGCCGTCCACCGAGATGTTGCGCGCGCCACCCTCCGCGCGCTCCGTCAGCGGGATCACCTGCGAGAGCACATCGTCACTCATCGCCAGCCGGGCCCAGGGCCGGCCTGCACCCTGCTACACGCTTTGCGTCGGGAACCGAGCTCCTCACATACTATAAACTCTGTGAACTACGCTCACTGTGCCTAACCTTTGACATCCTACGGATCCGATTTCGATACAATAACGATCATACTGATTATGAATCTTCACAGAATGTGTGCATTTCATGAAGAGTCTGTGCAGATTATAAACTTGTTTTTGTTACCAAGGTACCTACTTCTCAATTTGCATATTTTACTAATGTTAGATAATAGAAGTTCTCCACCGTTTTGTGCGAAAATGCACAAGTCTTATTTGTATGGAACAGGAGCTTATGCTCAGCACTACATTAGACTAACGAGGTAGTCCGATAGAGAACTTTTCTTCACAAAATGGTAATTTTGATTAAAAACTTCACCCCACTATGTTATCTTGTAAAATAAGGTGCCAAGCGAGAGCATTCACCAGGAACAGGACATGGCCGACATGGTCGTCGACTCGTCGCAGACTTTTTGTCACATTGTTCGTAAACAATGAGTGAGATTGGCGGAACCGATCAATGAGTTACAAGAAAATTACGACTTTATGAAATAACAGCAATGAGAATGACACTATAGCCACATATTTTATACTACGAAGAGCCTTAAGCTAATCCTAGTTATGTTATGACATGTCCATAGCTGCTATATTATATTATCATATTCTTTCATCATCATCATCAGCCTGTAGCAGTCCACTGCTGGACATAGGCCTCTCCATATTCTTTCTCTGAGGGAAAATAAATCATCTCATTTTTTTTGTTCCGCAATTATTTACTTTAGGTGTTTAAGATTAGGTACCTACATTTACTTACGCAAACTAATCATTTGGGTGGCTTCTCACGGTGCGAGATTTTTTAAACGCGCAATACTGTAAAGGTACTTAGTACAAACGAATTTAAACATTATTGCCAAATATAAGATGATGAAAAACAAAGTCCGCGTCTGCGGTTTGGAAACGCTCGTTCTGCTACTTCGATCTTTATGTTGTTACCAATAATGTTTTAAATTCCTTTGTTCGTAAGTATGGCCGCGCGCGTCCTTAAACCCACCCACAGACTTGCGACGTTTTCAGTAGGTATACATAGATCCGAGGGGCTTGGCCATTTAGTTAGTTAAGGTTTAACTGAAAAGTACCTTAAATCGAAATCCGGTATAGTCGCCATGCGCCGGCGGCGACCACGAGATGGAGGCCTGCTTGTTGCGGCCCAGCGTCACCGTCAGGTTCGTGGGCGGCTCCGGCGCTGTGTCCACCAACAATGCAATTATTATTATTGTTCACTTTTACAAGGCAGAATAGAACAAGGCAAGTAAGTTAAACCATTCGTTTTTGTGTACGACATAAATTGACGATTTATCAATTTATCTATAAGTAACTAGAAACAGCAGCAGCAAACAATTACGGCCGGCGCCCACTGGCGGCACGGCACGGCAAGGGATTTTTATGCGACGAATAGAAATATAACTTAAATGTATGACAATAAAATTTAATTTCAATGATGATGCCAAAGGACGTCGCGGCATGCCTAAGGATACCGCGGCATCATTGCTGCCGATGAAATTTCAATTTTATTGTCATGCTTTTTTTTACAGTTAAGTTATACATTAAAATAAGTAATAAGTTATGTCTCGTTTACCAATCGCGCCAAATCATTCATTCTTCATCACTCACACCTGCACTCAATCCGGATACCAAAATCACAAACTTACAAACCACACACACCTCTACACACTCGCATACACATGCATCCACCCTCACCCACCCACAAAATAATAATGCGAAAATAGTTACGTTATCCTACATTTTCAAATCTTTTCTTAATGGATGACACCCAAATCATTTTGAATGACATAGACAACTCTGAAATAGCACAAGTTTTTGATTGCGATATCGCTGACTTTAAGAGGCTCATAGCGCCTATCCCCTCCGATTTTACCATTGTGTCGCAAAATATTAGATCTGTATACTCCAATTTGGATGATCTTCAACTAAACTTAATCAATCTTGGAACAGTTGTTGATTTGATAATCCTAACCGAATGTAGGTTGAACGCAAACAAACCAATACCTCTAATATCTAACTATAACTCGTACCAAACTACAAACCACCTGAATAAGGCTGACGGAGTGGTCGCATATATTAAAAACACACACAAGGACAAAACAAGAGAGGTAAAGCTAACTCACGCGTCCTGCTTAGAGATTCATATTACGCCTGACATAATAGTTTTAGCGATTTATCGGTCCCCTTCAACTGTAAGCGCGGACCAATTTATTCACTCCTTAGATACCCACCTAACTACCCTTGCATCAACTAAAAACTTAATAATTACTGGAGACATAAATATTAATCTTATATACCATCAAAATGAGCATTCACACGAACGTACAAACAGACTTAGCTATCTCAATATGTTAGCAATGCATGGTCTACTCCCTGGTCACACGCTTCCCACGAGAGACAAAACCTGTCTTGACCATTTCATAATGAAACTCAATCCTGACAACCAAAACGCAACCATTGCAATTATTCGCACGTCCATTACTGATCATTCCATGACTTTATTAAAAATCACAAAACATACTAATATAATAAGATGCTCAAAAACAAAAACTGTTTTTAATACGGAAATGGGACTTGAGCTCCTCAAAGCCAGTAACCTATCGGACCTGTTAAAACTAGACAACCCTAACTCGCTTACTAACAACCTAATTGAGATACTCCAAAAATGTATCACACTTAGTACAAATACAATTAATATACCTTTGAAAAACAGAATCCTAAAACCATGGATGACAGTTGGCCTGTTGCGCTGTATAATGAATAGAAATCATATGCAAAAGAGACTTAGACTTGACCCATACAACGTAGTGCTAAAAATAACATACAAAAGGTATCGTAACTACTGTTATACCATTATTAGGAAACAAAAACGCAAACATGACAGAGATCAACTATCTAAAGCACACAGAAATCCCAAAAAAACCTGGAATATTATTAATAACATCACACAACGCAAACCTAAAAAGACACATAATGCGGAACTGCTAGAGATACTCACAACCCCAAAAAGCTCAGTCGACAAGGTCAATGACTACTTCTGTAGCATAGGCAAACTTCTTGCTGAAAGCATCACTACTTCCCAGTCCTCAGCAGGCAATAATATCAACCCTGATTCATTCTCGACAGATAATCCTTTGGCCTCATCTCTTGTCCTTCTCGACACAGACCCCGACGAAGTTAGAACCACTCTAATGAGTTTAAAATCAGATAGTGCTCCCGGTTGGGACAAAATACAAGTCAATTTTCTTAAATCTGCACACGAACTAACTGTACCAATCTTAACCCATTTAATTAACCTATGTTTCGCGCAAGGACTTTTTCCCGACGCTCTGAAAATTGCGCTCATAACGCCTGTGTATAAGTCAGGGGACAAGTCTGACCCGTCTAACTATAGACCAATTTCGGTCCTACCGTCCATTTCTAAAATCGTTGAGAAACTTATAAACTCACGCCTAATTAAGTTCCTCTCTAAATACAACATACTGTCGCCTTCTCAGTTTGGGTTTAGACAGGGCAAGTCTACGGAGGATGCTGTTCTGTCACTAACTTCTGCTCTGGTGAACGGTGTGGATAGTGGAGCCAAGTGTCTAGCTGTTTTTCTTGACCTCAAAAAGGCCTTTGACACAGTGTCTGTGTCCTTACTCTTACACAGGCTAGAACGCATCGGAATAAGGGGACCCGCTCTTGAGCTTTTTAAATCCTACCTCAGCAATCGCAAACAAACGGTTAAAATTGCGAAGTACACCAGCTCTGAGTCAACCGTCACTTTCGGAGTCGGCCAGGGCAGCGTGCTCGGGCCTACATTGTTCCTTGTCTACATTAATAGTCTCTGCAACATGAAGATTGATGGTGGGCTCATTTTTTCGTATGCCGACGACACTGCCATTGTCTTTACTGCTAAGACTTGGGATGATGTTACAAGGATGGCCGAACGTGGCCTTTCCAGGATAGCAGCCTGGCTAAACCATAGTCTCCTCACGCTAAATAGTTCCAAATCCAATTACATCTGCTTTACTAAGTATAATAACACGCAACCGTCCCGGGATTTCCAAATAAAAATCCATAACTGTGCCAACCCCCCCACCCCCGACTGTCCATGCTTAAAAATTGACAGGGTACAACATATTAAATATCTAGGTGTCATGATTGACCAGCGCCTATCCTGGCACACGCACACCGAACTTATAATGAAAAGAGTTAGGAAGTTGATATGGACCTTCAAAACTCTACGACATGTGGCCTCGCAGAAACTTCTGAAGCAAGTATACATATCGTTGGCCCAATCTATCCTCATGTACTGTCTGCCTTGCTGGGGAGGGACAACAAAAATAAAGTTTTTGGAACTCGAGAGAGCGCAAAGATCCTTACTTAAAGTCATGTTCTTTAAACCCTACAGATACCCTACCCAAAGCCTTTACCAGTTATCAGAGCTTCTGTCTGTAAGAAAGCTTTATTTGCTTCAACTTATTCTAAGAAAGCACACAACCCTTCCGTATGATCCCTCTAAGCCTAAAGGCAGAAGGAACTACTTAGTCGCTCCAACTGTCAAGGTTAGATCTGCTTTCGCTAAGAGACAATACCCAAGGCAATCATCTCACCTATACAATTTGCTAAATAAAGAATTAGGTATGTATTCCATGAAGTACCGGAATTGTAAAAAAGTTGTAACCGAGTGGCTTAAAACTAAATCCTATGACGATATTGAGTCTATTGTATCTACCTTACAATAACAAAAGTTGCTACACTCGGGTCGTTTTTTCCGGATGGTTAGTGAAAGAAGACTTTTTTCGCTTCTTTCGATCCCAAGACATCGTCGTAGGGCTAGCCAACGGCCAACAGCCTTCTTTTTTATTTGGCGTACGCTTGCACCTGCTAGTCGGGATATTCATTCAAGTTAAATGAACTAAACATCGCTTATTATAACTCGCACACTATACAACCTCACTACTCACACTTACACCCACACCCACACTCCCTCACTTACACACTAACATACTCACTCGTAATTGTAACACACGCACCACACGTACTCGCGCGACTTGGCCTTTTTTCTGTATAACGCACATTCTATTGCAGTGCCTTTGTATAATCTTAATTTACCGCTTTTATTTTTATTTTACTTTTAGTCTTGTTTGTTTACTTTACTTTGTATACATTTCAATTGCATAGTAATTAATGATAAGTGGGAAGTGCGGAGACTCCTAATACAAGCAATTCCTTGCTTAAAAGGAGATCTCCAAAAAACATGTATCTAAATGACCAATGTAATTGAAATAAATTATTTTTTTTTTTTTTTTTTTTTTTTTTTTTTTTTTTTTCTATTAGTCGCACAAACATCCCTTGCCGTGCCGTGCCTTAGTTAACAATCATACTATGTAGTAAGTTTTAATGTTGACAATTACTTTAAAAGCTACAGCATAACATCAGGCATTCTGATAACAACATGCACAAGCAATAAAAACAATGAAAACCGGCAAATTGCAGATGTAATAACTAAGTGAAGACTACCAGTGATGATGGTTTGATTCCACGTCAGAAGGTCGGCGAATGTGGCGTTGGAGTAGTAGAGCATGAAGTGGTACTTGGTGCCGGGCAGCCCCACGAAGTTAATGGTGTTGGCGCGCGCCGCCACGGTGAAGTTGGGTGCCGGCGTGCCGTGCGGCGGCCGGTAGTCCAGCCGGTAGTGGCCGCCGTCCGGCGCCTCCGGCTCGCCGCCGCCCGAGCCCGGGATCTCGATCACCAGGTCGGCGCACTGGCCGCCTCGCCATGTACTCTGCACAGTGTCCGAGTACATCGTATTGATCTCTTTTCAAGATCAAACCTCAAATAAATTGTTTGCTAGAAACAATCTTTTGTTAAAATAGAATAGATATACTTATTTGCAATGAATGTAGGTACACAAATCAGTTGTTACAGTTAGTGAGGACTTCATGTAGGACATCGTACCTTATCAAAGCATGCAATTTTAATGCATTTAGATAAATAACAAAAAAAAATGGAGTTCAATTAAGTTAACTTATCGGTTAAGTATTCCTGAATAATAATAAAAAAACTATTAATAATGCTGTTCGATGTTCGACTAACGAAGATCTATATTTTCAGTAACCGAATGACCCACACCAGCCGATCGATTCTATAAAAATCTCACCGTGAAAATTTAGGTGAAGTGAGCTGCCAGTAGTGTCAATCCCTAGCATTAGTTGGAATGACAGTTCACTCCACGCTCACTTCACCAAAGTTTTCACGGTGAAATGGTTACAGAATCGCGCTGCAGTTTAATTAATTATTTTCTGATATTACATCTTACTTACACCTAAAGATAATATAATAATAATAAATAATAAAAAATAATAAGAAAGAGGAAGGGTAGTTGGTTGACACACATCAAACCCCGAGAGTTGGAACAACATTTGTCACCCGGTTTTCGCTCTTTCTCGGAGGTTATGGATTATTATATTCATTCATTTTTAAATATTTATTATATGTAAGTACCAATTTTATTAGCTTAATTTATTTAATTCATGTAATCAATAGTTTTGCATGCTAGATTTAGATAATTGTTTTAGAAACTGTTTAAAAAAAAATCCGATCATGTGTAATGTACTACAGTTCGTGCAAATAAATTTCATTTAACTTCAAATAATTGATTGATCAAATAAATATTTAAAATATATAAAGAACATATAATTCTAACTGTAAAAGAATATAAAAAAGAGTTCACATTTAAGACAATTGTGAAGACTCAATAAAACTAATATGTACAATTAACAAATCCATACTAAGGATCCCTGGAAATGCACTTGAGGCCAAGATTATTTTTAAGAGATGGCTACAAGATCTACTATACTTATACATCATTATGATTAAGCAGAAAATATCTTGTGCTCTTTGAAGTAACTAGCACCTAAACGCAAACACGCTCACATAGTCAGCAACGTTCCCTCCCCCTCTCTCTCTGTCACACATACACACTAAGAGACAACCACCTACGTCCTACACTCTCTCACCATTCCACTATTTATTTAAGCATTTTTAATTTTGTAACTGTTTTTATTTAATTTTATTATTAATTAATTTCTGAACAGTTTATTAATAATAAAACTGTGAATAAATCTAGCATATCACTGTGTTGTGTCACATGGAAATGGAACATTAAAACTGCCTGTTCTAGTAATATAAGTTGCAGTGGGCCCCAGACTTGGTTTGGGCCTACGCTATTCCTACAAGTGTTTTCTGCACTTGCTCATTGTGAATTGTTTCTATTTATGTAATACCTTACTTGTGTTATGTCAATATTTTTTAATTATTTAATAGCAGCGCCCCGCGGAATTACCCGCATAAGTGTCGATCCCGTGGGAATATTACAATGATAAATGATTTTATTTTGTAAGTAGGTTTGTACAAACACTTTTACACGTAAATCATATTTTAAAACTAGATGAGGTCGGCGTTTCCTATCTGACTAGTCTGAGAAGAAAGGCCGAAACAAACTCAGAGGTCACAGTCTCTTTTAAAGTCCAGACATAATCTTGGTCAGAACATATGAAGACCATGCAGGTCGATGTCTGAGATGGTCTTTTGATGAAAGGACCACACAGATTGAAGGGACCTGTCCAGTCAGTGCACGCATTTGTCAGAAATCGTGCAGCTCAACTCAAAACTTAAGAAGCTCGACGAACCGACGAACAATACCAAAGAAAGGACATTTGGGTACGCCACATTAATTACTCAAACTGCCAGACCATGACAAAACTAAGAGAACAGAGAGAAAAATAAAATATAAGAAAAAAAAAGTGACCCAAGTGAGTCAATTATTCACATTCACAATAATTAAAATAATAGAATACTTTACAAAGTAAGCAAATGTCATAGTATATATAATGTCAAAGTGTATATAAAAAAAAAACAACAACAAAACAGAAAAATAAGAACACTAAATAGGTAAAAAATTGGAAGCAGCTCAATCCCAAGCCTTTTTGTCCTCGATATAATCCTTAACGGTATAAAAGGCTTTCTGGCACAACTTACGTTAAATGAATGATTTGAATTTATTAAGGCTTAGATCTTCAATGGGGCTTGGAACTTTATTGTAAAAGCGTATACATTGGGATCTGAACGAGCCACCTATTTTCTTGAGCCTTGTTGTAGGTACAACAAATTTGTGTTTGTTCCTAGTATTTATATCATGGATATCACTGTATTTTTTAATCAATTTTATGTGTTTATGGGCATATAAAAGATTTTCATAAATATATTGAGAAGGCACAGTCATAACATTAATCTCTGAGCGAGTGTCTCGGACTTAATTTATAAATTGATCGAACAGCTCGCTTCTGCAGAACAAAGATAGTCTGAATATTGGCGGCATTTCCCCAATCCCCGTACGACATTACACTATGAAAATAGCTAAAGTACACTAAGCGTCTTTATATCAGTCAAATTACGAATTTTTCTAACAGCGTATGCTGCGGAACTTAGCTTTTTTGACAATTTATCTATATGAGGACCCCACTCAAGCTTAGCATCCAAAGTTATGCCAAAGAATACTGTGCTGTCTTCAGGATTCAATTCTTCGCCCCATTTGGTTTTTTTCTCGTTTAAAAGTAAATTATTAACATTGAACCAGTGGACTACTTTAGAGATCGCGCTATTTAAATCGTCAGTAACCAGCTGCTGACGTTTAAGTTTAAACAAAAGTGAAGTGTCATCGGCAAACAACACTATATCATGATTATCCTTTATGAGGTACGGCAAGGTATTTATAAAAATAAGAAACAAGAAAGGACCAAGAATTGAGCCCTGTGGGACACCAATTGTTACTATAGATCCGGGAGATCTTTTTCCATTAACGACAACGCTCTGAATCCTCTTACTCAAGTATGAAGTAAGAAGATTCAGAGCAGTGTTCCGGATTCCGTAGTGGCGGAGTTTCCTGATTAACGTTTCGTGAAGAACGCAATCGAATGCCTTGG
The DNA here is from genome assembly GCA_949629185.1 of Apamea crenata. Taxonomy (NCBI): domain Eukaryota; kingdom Metazoa; phylum Arthropoda; class Insecta; order Lepidoptera; family Noctuidae; genus Apamea; species Apamea crenata. The sequence continues at coordinate 19,837,147 of OX451359.1, read as the reverse complement.
ACAAATCACAAAAGATGCCCAAGGCATTGCATTTATCTTCCCATGCATTATAAATATGTCCTAAAAGTTCAACAGTAGTTGAACGACCCCTTGTAAAAGCGAGCTGTTTGCTATGTAATTTGTGTTTATTAAAAAAATCTTTGCATTTGGTCTAAAATTAGTTTCTCAAAAATTTTACTAAAGGTAGGTAGTATAGAAATGGGTCTATAATCTGCAGGTTCTGATGTACTACCTGATTTAAACAAAGGGATTATTTTACTATTTTTCATAAGGTCAGGAAACTGTCCATTGTCTATACAACTATTAAAGATAACAGGTGCCACAATGTCAATAATAGACTCAGCAACTTCTACAGAATTACCCCACAAACCTGTAGTCTTTTTAACATTTAAAGTGTGAAAGGTTTTAATTATAGCTCTACAGGTAATATGTTCAAAATGAAATTCCGGATTGCAACCATTAACATTTTCCTTAAGCAAAGACTCAGCAACAGAAGGTGATGAGTTTAGGGATTTAGTAGTTGAAACGGGAATATCTGAAAAGAAATTTTCAAATGCCTTGGCGACTTGTGAGTCTGATTTTATTATGTTGTCATTAATAGACAGGCTGTAGTCAGTATTTCGATTACTAGATCTTCCCGCTTCACTATTAGTCATACCGTGGCGATGTGGTCATGGAAGGTGAGCTTTCAGTCGAATGTGACTCCCAGATCTTTCATGGCTGATATTTTCATGATGGTATTGTTGTTTAAATTATATTCATAATTAACTGGGTGCCGCATTCAACCGAATGTCATTGCAAAGCATTTGGAGGGATTAAATTCCATCTTATTGTCAAAGCTCCACCCGCATATCGCGTCTATGTCTCGCTGCATTGCTTATCAGTCATGCTCGGAGTTTATTTCGAGGTATAATTTCAAGATATCAGCATACAACAGACATTCTGCATGACGAAAACTGAAGCACGGGATGTCAGAGCGGAAGCCTGGAGGTTGATCTTTATCTAGGTTGTTAAATATGAGATTTTCAATTATTTTGATGAATATTTTGTAGATATGTGTGTGCAAGACTAACTACCAAATAATATTTGCCAAATTAAGTGTATGAAATACTTATTGGTTTATAAAGCAATAATTAGACAAACATTGGTAAAGCATTAATCAAACATACTCAATTATTACTTGATTTTTTATTAATCATATTAATATTTTCCTCATACAAACTTGTTGAGGAGGAAAACAATAAAAAAAATAAAACCTGATTTAAGTAAGGATACTATCAGGAAAATATGAAACTATATTTATTAAATTTTAATATCATTAAATATTAAAATATATATTAAACTTTTAGAGTCCGACCGAAACTGGTTTTCCGGCCGAAACCGAAACCGAATGTTCGGCCGTGGCTTCAGTTTCGGCCGAAACCGAAACTCACGTGGTTAAGTTTTAAATTCCTTAAAATACTGAAATTTGGTGCATTTTACCCATTATTCTGCATTAATTAGGACATGAAATGGAAACGCAGTAGGTATATTAATTTTGTTGTAATCATTTATTTAATACTAGCTTCTGCCCGCGGCTTCGCCCGCGTGAATGTCGGAATCCCACGGGAACGTGCTACCAGGATAAAAAGTATGTGCTTCCCCAGGATGCCATCTATCGCTTTGCCAAATCAGAAGTTCAGTGGCTTAGGCGTGAAAATGTAACATACAGTTTCAAGTACAAATCCGCCCTAAAAAACCGAATTACCCCTTTTTGCCCCGTCAGGGGTCAATTTTCGACCACTTTACATACTTATTATTAATTATTTTCTGTCAAAAGTATCAATACTGAGTTTCGAGTTAATCGGACCGCGCATTCAATTTCTCCCACACAAACTTCAACACCCCTATTTCCCCCTTTGAGGGGTAGTTTTGAAAAACTTATAATTATAAACTTTATTCTTAGGCAAGTATTCTTGCCGAGTTTCAAGTTTATTAACTAAATTACTAAGATTTTTCATATAAACTGTATCCCCGCTTTTCAACCCCACAGGAGTGGAATTTAAAAAAATCGTTTGGGATGTGTTCATAACTTGACTCAAAGATTATTTATATTAATTTTCGAATTCATCAAGCCAAGCATTATCATCCTCCCGTGTAAAACGAACTTCCCCTTTTCAACCCGTTAAGGAAAGATTTTCGAAAAACCCTGATATATTTATTCTTTATTTTTGGTGTTAAGTATAAACACTGAGTTTCGAGTTAATCGGACCGCGCGTTCAAATTCTTCCACACAAACTTTAGCACCCCTATATCCCCTCTGAGGGGTAGTTTTGAAAAACTAATCATGATAAACTTTATTGCTTACTTAGGCGAGTACTCATGCCAATTTTCAATATTATTAACCAAACGAATAAGATTTTTCATATAAATTTTATCCCCACTTTTCACCCCCACAGGGGTGGAATTTTGAAAAATCATTTGGGATGTGTTCATAACTTGACTCAAAGATTATTTTTATACCAATTTTCGAGTTAATCAAGCTACGCTGTAAAATCCTCGCCGTAAAATTGACTACCCCTTTTCAGGCCGTCAGGGGTAGAATTTCGAAAAACCCTGATACACATTATTCTTTCCTTTCAATTTTAGGTATAAATACTGAGTTTCCATTAAATCGGACCGCGCGCTAATATTCTTCCATACAAACTTTGAAACCCCCCAATTCCCTTTTAGGGGGTAGTTTATAAAAACAAAAAATGCCCAACTTCATAATTTACTTAGATAACGTGTATTCGTGCCAAGTTTCAAGTTTATTAACTCAAGGAATAAGATTTTTCATACAAACAAAATACCCGCATTTCACCTTCTTAAGGGTGGAATTTCGAAAAACTCCTTCTTAGTGGATACCTACTCTTCACGAAGAATACACCCTCCAAATTTCATGTCTCTACGACCAGCGGTTTAGGCTGTGCGTTGATGTCTCAGTCAGTCAGTCAGGACTTTGAATTTTATATACATATATAGATAGATAATAATATAAAAAAAATATTAATAATATGTTTATTATTTTTTCAAATTAAGTTCTCATAGCAAAATGTTTATCAGTTATCAATAAATCAAATCACTAATTGTTACTGTTTCGGTTTCGGCAAAAGTTTCGGCCAATTTAGGCCGAAACCGAAACTGCCACCGAAACTTGATTTTTAGCCGAAACCGAAACCGAACTTTCGGTCGGACACTATAAACTTTATATTTTGTACTTTTTGAAACGGTCTTGTTACAATATGTAGTTTTACAACTAACTATGTGACACACACACATATTTGTAAAAAGTTGACTATAGAGACAAATGACCTGAGGCAAACTGCGGCCTATTAAAAACAAATTCAATTACTTTCTGTTTATCATTAACATCTAAGGAATATCTAGGAAGTTCAAAATAAACATTATACACATAAATTTAGAGTAGATCAAAACAATGAATGTGAATCTCTGACAAATGTTCTAACTGTTCTGTTTTACAGACATAGAAGCCTGTCTCCAACTGCATTGAATACTTTAGTTCTGTGTAGATAATTATATACTTAGGCAGGTTCTTATTTTCATATTTTCAGTATAATGTCTGGAAATTAAACACAACAAGTTATCAAATACATATCAATGACTTGTTGATGTCGTTTGTTATTCTTATAAACAACAACATAGCCAGTGGATAAGTACTGTTGTTGCAGAGCTCGGTGTTCCGGAGGCCTGGTACGAGAACGTGCGACAAGGTTCGCGAACTCACCGCGCAAACAGCGAGCAGCAGTGCCAGGGCCGCGGCGGCGCGCGCGCACCCAGCCGTCGCTTGCACAATCGACCTCTTCCACATCATTGAAGGCGACGACTGTCCGATTTCACGACACTTTCTCTTCAACACAACACTGTTTTCCGTATGGGTATAATGCATGGTTCACTAGATGGGCTGTCCTCGGTATTCATATTTTCATGTTACACTACAATATATTAACTACGTTACAGCACGTTTAAATCCCTATTTTATCACATTATAAATTTCGTCTCGCGACCTTTCTTGTCGGGAGTTGTCAAATAGTGATTGACTAAGCATCGACCTGAATCGATAAAGATAACTGAGAATCGATTTTAATTAAAGTTAATCGATTCAATCTACAACACCGATAACATGGATACTCGTGATCGATTCAATCAACTATTACTATCTTGCTGTATCTAATAAAACCAAGTTTAGTTTCACCATTAGTGGCGCTAGCAGCACAAACAATGCTTTCTAAAATGGATACAATCCATTTTGCAAAATGAAAGCTTTAGTAAATGTTATTATTGGAACAGTGCTGTGTTATTCTTTTTTCCTTTGGTAGAACAAGCTCGCAGTGTGGCCACAAATAAATTTTATTAATTTTCCTTAGGTAGTTTTTGTGTTAGCTTCACTATTACGTATTTATTCCATTTTGTGTATGTTGATGGTGCTATTCAAAGTTCCTGTCACTATTACTTTATGTTGTGGTATTTCGAATTTGTGTGAGGTAGGTAGCACAACAAAAAAAGTGAAAAATAAAATACTTTTTACATACAACATTTTTGGCAGACGATCGCCTGTTCCCTGTTCTAGGTAGCGCTCCGGATTGTGGCTTAGTGAGTGCTGCCTCTTAACAAGGGACCAACTTATAAAAAATTACAAACATCGACATCAACAGCTTCTTAAAAAAATTGTGGCTGTTTTTACGGAACCGGTTGATGTCTGCTGAAATTAAAGTTATTTTTCACTTAGTAGTGTTTTTTTTTTATATTACAGAAACGCAATGCTTATTTTAATCTGATTTTAGCTCACTCCAGTAGGTAAGTGACACGATCACTTTCATTGATGTTTCATGGAAATGGTCATTCAATAGAATTATATTTATGAAGTTGTATTGATTATGATTATAATTCTGTAAATACATACCTTTTACGGTCGCGAATCATTTTTTAAATCAACATAAAACCTGACCCTGACCTGCAAATTGCAAAAAAACGTCAATCATCGATGCTCAAATAATTACTGGATATATTTTAGTAATAAAAAAATCTATTAGGTTTGGGACTTTGCACGGATAGCTTGGCCAATAAGTTGGTTTTTCGGTAGAAATAGCTTCACACTTTAGCTCTTTCATGGCACTCATAAGTTCCTTTCCCCTAGTGGTGGTTAGTCTTGACCCCCAGTCCGTATTTTTAGCGTTGAAGTCGCCACCTAAGATAAATCTTTGTCCGAGTTGCTATAAGAACCTCACTTATTGGTCTTTTTTGATATTGTATCTCGGAGGCGAGTAAGTATATGGCCGGTACGGTGACTGGATACAATTGGGATTGAATACAAATCGCCACAGCTTGAATTTCATGACATTCATACATGCCTATCTTCTTCATGATGACGGAGATATTCTTTGACTATAACCGCGCTACCACCTCGGGCAGAATTGTCATGGTACACTTTATAACCTCGGAACTTTATGTATGATTGCCTAGTAAAGTGAGTTTAAGATTTAAGGCATACATCAATGTTTTCTGTGATCAGGACTACTTCTAATTCTTGTTGATGTTTAATTAGTCCGTTTGAGTTCCATGGCATTATTTTTAATGGATTAATTTTTTCGGTCTGGAAATAGCATGCGTAGCGCTATTTTCTAGTTTATCCAAGCGAGCGTTGAATGAGGACATCAATTTGATGATTTCGTCCAACTTTCCATCCATACCATTTCAGCAATAACATTGTTGCGAATATTCGCATGGTATAAAGTTTTGGCCGTAACATGCGCGTGTTAGATATTTCATTTTGATTTAGTAATATTAGAATTGATTAGAATATTGTTTGTTGGATAATGACATCCGTCACATTTTAGAAGTACCTAATTTGACTATATATTGTGTTTACAAAAAACAACAGTCTTAGCTTGTAAAAAAACACTTAAATGTTATTAGGTACTATATATGATTAAGTAATATTTGATTATACTTGTAGTATATCTTAGATTTTATATTGATATTTTAATATAGGTAATAGGTTGTTTCAAATGATTGGCACAATACTGTCAGTTGATATCAAAGAGATTTAAGATAGGTTGTACAGACGACAGCAGGTCAAGCTACCCAAAACTGTCAAATTTTCCCAATCAACCTTGAATCTTAATGCTTTAGCGATAAAGTTGAAAATCTATTAAATCAATTTGACAGATTGTAGTAGCTTGATGTGCTGGCGTCTGTACTTTGTACATACAAGTCAATAATTTAATGTCTTTGGTTGATGTTGATATACTTTTTGATGATGTCTGAGAATTAAGAACCAACTCTTATTAAATTGATTAATTACTTTATAATGTTTTAAAACGGTTTCATTATATAAGATTTGTTTATTATCTACTAATTGTGTGAGAAGATACTAAGCCAAAATATATGATGATCTGTGATTGTGTCAAAATGGCGGTAGATGTTTGACGTAAAAGACGTTGGTAGTGTATAAAAAGGATTATAACATCGTTATCGAGTCAGGCATGTCTATATTATAAGTTACTCTGTGGTTGCTTGGTAGATGTTCAGTTGGTTAGTTCTAGTGCCGTTATTATGTGGAATAGACAGATCATGTCACGTAAGTTAAGTAACTTGATATTAAATACTTTAATAATTATTGCCTATTATGACTAGGTTGTTCTGTAAATCATATTATAGCCAATATTCCTAGCTATTGTTATTATGTTACTATTATTTTGAATTCTCTTGGACCGTTGTCCAAGAGATAGAATGAATTGTTTTTAAAAATAACGATAATTTATGACAACGTAAAGGTAGCCATTGACGATACGTCTGTTTGGAATGCTTCGAAATGGAAGACTTCCTTATGGAGGGACTTCAGTTAAAGGCACATTGACTTACTTCCATTTGGACGTACGCGCCGCCACTTCGAAGATAGCACGCTATCAAGTCGACGTCGCCGTCGTACGGAAGAATTATCACAATGGATTTTTTAATGGTGGCAACAGCAGTGTGTATTTCGATAAAAAGACAGAAAAGACGAAGGAGAAAATGGATGAAAGGCTTGTTGGAAAAAAGAAGTACATTTACACATACAAACTTATTGTCTGAGTTATCATTAGAACCAGATTCATAGACTCAGCTCTTTCTAGCACTGTACCGTCAACACATAGCAAAAAGAAAAACTGAGACAAAACAAAAAAATGGACGTGGTTTTGCCCATACCAAAGACTACAATATGGCCCATACACAGCCGATTCGAACGGCTTCCAAATTGCGTGTCGCACGTTTTTGACATTGACACTTGACAGTCGGCCGCGGATGACGTTCATTTGGATTGGATACATGGATTTCAATCCGTTTGGAAATCCAAAGCTGCAAGGTGTCCATTTGATTGGCATACGTTTATCACTCAGGTTTATCACATTCACGAAACCATTTTGGAAGACGTCCACTCCATTTGGATTGATGGACGTATCGTCAATGGCTACCTTTAGAAATGTATTGATAGTTTGATAGAATACTTCAATACTGTTTCCATGGAGTTTCTTGTCCTTTTTCTTCAAGATGACCTAGTTTTACGAACGGACGACTAGTTTTCTGATTAATTACTGACAAGCCTAAAAATAAATGCTTAGCCTTGTCTATCTGTGCTTTACTTCATAAAACCCTTTCCCTACAAACTATATTCAATAATAACCTTCATACACAGTAATATAACTAACTAGTAATCATTCTGAACTATGGATGGATGAATAAATGGATGGATGGATGTTTTTTACTCTTTCACGCAAAAACTACTGAACGGATTTGGATGAAATTCTGCACACAGATGGTTTATAACCAGGATTAACTTATAGGATAATTTTTATCCCGATATTCCCACGGGATCGAAACTTATGCGGTTGAAACCGCGGGGCGCAGCTAGTAGGTGTATAATATTGATAAAGCTTATGCCTTTCCATCGTCAATGCAACATCTCCCGTCGACAAAACGCGAGGGTTTTCAAACCGCCTTTCATATGCTGGCAAATATTTTTCGGTGCTGTTTAGGGTGCCCCTCGAGACGTGATGTTTACAGCTTCCCGTCCTGTCAAAATCAGTCCAGTGATTAGCCCGCCCCGAACATACAGACAGACAAAAAAAACAAAAAAAAAAATTTTTAGTTCGGTTGTAGCTATAGTGTAATCTAATATCGCGACATATTCGCCAAAAATGTAAACAAATATGAGTTTATGGAAGAATGACTTTAATTTCTACACAATAAAGTTCAGTTTACGCTACAACGTCAAACATTTTATAACTTTTTCAATAGTGCTGGTCACTCTGAAATCAACTTAACTACCATTAAAACAAAGTTTATATTTGTTTAACTTGAAATAACGTCAATCCGAAACATAAATAAAATTTGAATATATACATAGATGACCATGATAACAATATAGGAGCTTTTGCGGCCGTTCGTGCGACAAGTCGCGTTCCACGAGTGCACGAGCTCCCTTCTTTGTTTTCCCTCTGAGAGTACTTACTATTTAAATATTACTAATGCCCATGGTATACGTACACTGGCCTGCAAAACTAAGTATCAAACTTTTAAAATTGCAATAACTTTTTAAGTACACAAGATATACTTTCGAAATAAAAATGACTCGAAAAAGACTTTAATCTATCTATATATACACTCGAGAGCAATGAATCCGGGTCACTTAAAGAATGTTAAAAATCTCGGAAACTAAAAATGATAGGTTAATGCAATAAATTGTATTTAATAGACAATGTAATACTCCTTAAATGAAAGTAAAAAAAATATGAGTCACCATACATTTTATTAACACAAAATTACATAAAGAAAAAAACTGCTGATCTCTCCTTAAAACAAAAATAAGAAACATGAAATTTTTGAACTTTATTACGATTTTCTTGAATTTTAATACTTCGTATTGCCTCCTCGTGCTTCCATTACTGCGTTTACGCGGTTTGGCATGCTGTACACCAAGTTCCTTATACGATTTTGGGGAATATTCTCCCATTCCTCTGTGAGAGCAATTTTGAGCTCACGAAGCGTGATTGGGGGAGGGTTTCGTTGTTTTACGCATCTGCCTAGCTCGTCCCAAGCATGCTCGATCGGGTTGATATCCGGGCTGCGCGCTGGCCACTCCATACGAGTAATGTTCATCTCTTGAAGGTAGTCATTCACAATCCTGCCTGTATGAGGTCGGGCATTGTCATGCATAAATATAGCATCCTCACCTAAATTGACCATAAATGGACCAACGTGATCATTGAGGATTTCTTCCACATATCTTACGCTAGTTAAAGAGCCGTTTTCTATGATCACCAGCTCTGTGCGACTTTCAGAAGAAATTCCGGCCCACACAAGTACAGACCCACCACCGTAGGCTACTTTTTCTTCGATGCATGCTTGCTTGAATCTTTCCCCTGGTCTTCGATACACTCTGTGTCTTCCATCGTGCTTGTAGAGCATAAATTTTGATTCGTCGGAGAACATAACTTTTGACCAATCTTCAATACTCCAATTTACGTGGCTCTGGGCATATCTTAGTCTTGAAATACGATGCCCACGCTCCAGTTTAGGGCCGTTTGCAGGTCTAAGGGGTTTTAAGTTAGATTCAGCAAGCCGACGTCTTACTGTCCATGCACTTGGGTTACTTCCTCCGAGGCGTCGAAACTGATTTGTGAGTTCAGTTCCTGTGAGAAAGCGATTTCGAAGCATGGTGTTCACCAAGTATCGGTCTTCTCGTGCTGTGGTACACCTGGTTCTGCCCGTTCCTGGTCTGCGTAGGTTAGAACCAGTTTCTTCGTAACGTCGGAGAACTCTTTGTACTGTTGACAGCGACACACCGACAGTCCTGGCTGTATCGCGCTGACTCCGGCCGGTTTCCAGCATTGTAAGTATTCTGGTGCATTCTTCAGGCGTAAGCGACATAATTTCAGCTTGAATAATGAATATAGAGCACTATCAACATGGTTTAAGTACCCACATAAATGACAGATTACAAACAAAAGCAAAACCAAATGCTGTAATTTCGTAGTTCCATCTTCGAAAGTGGCCCTTTTTCAAATTTGATTTTTTTATGATATAACTTTACAATAACTAAGAAGTTTTAATAACTTCATTTAAGGAGTATTACATTGTCTATTAAATACAATTTATTGCATTAACCTAGCATTTTTAGTTTCCGAGATTTTTAGGATTCTTCAAGTGACCCGGATTCATTGCTCTCGAGTGTATAAAATTCAAAGTCCTGACTGACTGACTGAGACATCAACGCACAGCCTAAACCACTGGTCCTAGAGACATGAAATTTGGAGGGTGTATTCTTCGTGAAGAGTAGGTATCCACTAAGAAAGGGTTTTTCAAAATTCCACCCCTAAGAGGGTGAAATGGGGGGATTTTGTTTGTATGAAAAATCTTATTCCTTGAGTTAATAAACTTGAAACTTGGCAGAAATACTTATCTAAGTAAATTATGAAGTTGGGCATTTTTTGAATTTATAAACTACCCTGGGGATTGGGGGGTTTCAAAGTTTGTATGGAAGAATTTTAGCGCGCGGTCCGATTTAATCGAAACTCAGTATTTATACATAAAATTGAAAGGAAAGAATAATGTGTATCAGGGTTTTTCGAAAATCTACCCCTGACGGTCTGAAAAGGGGTAGTCAATTTTACAGGGGAGGATTTTACAGCGTGGCTTGATTAACTCGAAAATTGGTATAGATAATCTTTGAGTTAAGTTATGATAATGATTTTTCAAAATTCTACCCCTGTGGGGGTGAAAAGCGGGGATACAGTTTATATGAAAAATCTTATTCGTTAGGTAAATCATCTTGAAAATTGGCATGAATACTCGCCTAAGTAAGCAATAAAGTTTATCATTATTAGTTTTGCTAAACAACCCCTCAAAGGGGATATAGGGGTGTTAAAGTTTGTGTGGAAGAATTTGAACGCGCGGTCCGATTAACTCGAAACTCAGTGTTTATATTTAAGTCCAAAAATAAAGAATAACATGTGTATCAGGGTTTTTCGAAAATCTACCCCTAACGAGGTGAAAAGGGGTAGTCAATTTTACAGGGGAGGATTTTACAGCGTGGCTTGATTAACTCGAAAATTGGTCTAAATAATCATTGAGTCAAGTTATGAACACATCCCAAACGATTTTTCAAAATTCCACCCTTAATAAACTTGAAAATTGGCAAGAATACTCGCCTAAGTAAGTAATAAAGTTTATCATTATAAGTTTATCAAAACTACCCCTCAGAGGGGATATAGTAGGGATGTTAAAGTTTGTGTGGAAGAATTTGAATGCGCGATCCGATTAACTCGAAAGTCATTATTAATACTGTTGACAGGAGAGAAACGATGATAAGTTTTTGGATCTTTTGGAAATCGACCGCTGACGGGGCAATTTTATAAGGGGAGTATTTTACTACGTGGCTTTATTAACTCAAAAATTGGTATAGTACATCATCTTTGAGTCAAATTTGTTTTCTACCCCAGTGGGGTGAAAAGACGGGATACAGCACTGCGATTTTGCCGATCGATTCTGTAAAAATCTCACCGTGAAAAGTTAGGTGAAGTGAGCTGCCAATAATGTCAATCCCTAGCATTTAGTTGGAATGACAGCTCACTCCACGCTCACTTCACCTAAGTTTTCACGGTGAGACGGTTACAGCAGTGCGATTCTGTAACCATCTCACCGTGAAAACTTAGGTGAAGTGAGCGTGGAGTGAGCTGTCATTCCAACTAATGCTAGGGATTGACACCATTGACAGCTCACTTCACCTAACTTTTCACGGTGAGATTTTTACAGAATCGATCGGCTGATAATATGAAAAATCTTTTCCTTTGGTTAATAAACTTGATACTTGGCAATATTTGCCTCATTAATCAAAACAGATGGTCACTTTTAGTTTAAAAAAAATCCTCACAGAGGCAGAGGCTTCAGGGGGTGAAAAAGTTAATAGGTAAGAAAAAATATTAAGCCGCTCGGGCGGATTAAGTCGAAACTCGAACTAATTCTTAAAACTAAATGCATGTGTTTTAAGGGTTTTTAAAAAATCGTCCCTTTTCGGGGTGGAAAAGGGTAATAAAGTTTTAGGGGTGGATTTTACTGCTTGCTTCCATTCACTCGAAAATGGGTTTAAATAATCTTTAAGACATACAATGGGAACGTACCAAACGCTTTTTTAAAAACAAAGCCTGTCGTGGTAAATGGGAACGACAAGGTTCGTTTCAAAAATCTTATTCATTTGATCTGTAAACTTTAAAATTAACCCGAATTAAATAAATAAATGATAAAGATCGTAAACATACATCGTCGAAATTTTTAGAGTAAAGTATACGCGGACGAAGTCGCGGGAATTGTACTATACCTACTATATAAAATTATAAGATGGCTTCCTGGGGAAGGACATACTTTTTATCCTTTCCGACATCCACGCGAGCGAAGTCGCGGGCAGAAGCTAGTAGGTAAGTACCTAATAATTTCTTCGAAAAAAAAAATGGTAACTCGATATTTCGTCGAGACTGTGCTATATTTTTTAAACCTGGCTGAAATTCGTATACCTACAGATGAAGCTCCCAAGACAAATTAGTCCGTTTTTATTACTAACAGGCACTTGTAGTGTGATTAACTGATTACGTAATAAATAGTAATGCTGTGTGTGTGTTTCAGTACTAGAATTAACATCTCTGAAATTTTTCAGTCTAGAAGGTCGACCTCGAGTTGATTTTCAACTCCGATTATGTTATTCCTGACGTGCGCCTCCAGTCCTCACTAAAAAATGAACTTCAAGTTAAGAAACACAAGATAACCTACAAATTATAAAACGATTATGATTTACTAGCTTCTGCCCGCGTGAAATTCTTGTTTTTTTTTTATCAACTTTACCTGTGGTAGATGCTACCCTTTTCCTTAGCTCGTCCTATAATAGTACTACAGGCCAAGTCTCATACATATTTATCTAGTTTTCTTATAATTTGTGATCGACACAAAAGTAAAAACACAAAACAATGGCGATTTGTGGACGTTGAACAGTGCTGCCACATTTTTCATTCATTTTCATTTCATTATTCTGTTTTTAACCCCATTGTAGTGTCTCTAACAATTACCATAAGCATGTTTTTTCTAGCTCGATGGCAATAAATTACTAAATATATAATATAATTCCATTGTGTGTCTTAAAAGCCAAGAGTTAAAGTTGAGTTGACTTGTGTGACACTGACAAGACAAGGACAGAGGAGGCGACGTGCGTGACGTTATTTGGACGTTAAAATTTGCCCGCCGTGGCGCCGTCGCTGTTTAGCAAAACGAACGCGGAACGACAAAGACAAACAAATAGTTCACGCGCTGTGCTGTGAATAATGGCAGTTTATTGAAAGCGATCCAAACTGTAAATGAGTAGTTTAAAGTCACACTTATCAGTGCAATTTCATTATTAAACCGTGGAAAATGGTTGGAAATGATACAAGCGTTTGGTCGCAAGATGAAACAATTAGGATTCTCATCGCTTCGGATATCCATTTAGGTTATTTAGAAGAGCATCCTATCAGAGGCGAGGATAGTTTCATTGCTTTTGAAGAAACTTTGTCTCTGGCTGTTCAATATGATGTGGATCTTGTGCTGCTCGGTGGTGACCTATTCCACCACGCGAAGCCATCGCTGAATTGTATTTTCAAGTGCACGGAGATCGTTCGCAAGTACTGTTTTGGCGACAAGCCGGTAAGCATTGAGTTACTGTCGGACCAGAAGGTCAACTTTTCACGAAGTGTTAATTATGAAGACCCGAATTTGAATGTGTCATATCCAATTTTATCTATCCATGGTAATCATGACGACCCTGTTGGACGAGAAGGTATAAGCAGTCTCGATATACTGTCGACAGGAGGCCTGGTGAATTATTTTGGGAAATGGACAGATTATACCCATGTGCATATTTCACCAGTGCTGTTACAAAAAGGTGATACTAAGCTTGCATTATATGGTCTCAGCCATCTTAAAGACCAACGCTTGTCACATCTATTCCAAGAAAAGAAAGTTGAAATGTTGCGGGATGAGGAACATGATTGGTTCAATATACTTGTATTGCATCAGAACAGGGCTGAAGACAGAGGAGTTGGTAACTTTATCAGAGAGGATGTATTACCAAAATTTTTAGATTTAGTAGTGTGGGGTCATGAACACGACTGTGAACTATTCGATATGAAAGGTAGTAGTGAAAAAGATCATTTTAATGTTATTCAGCCTGGAAGCACAGTAGCTACCTCGCTGGCTGCAGGAGAAGCTAGAGCCAAACATTGTGCATTGCTGCAAATACATAAAAGTGATTTCATTCTAACCGCTTTGCCGTTAAAAACTGTAAGGCCATTTATTTTTAAAACTGTTGTTTTATCAGAACAAAATCTTGGTGATGAGGATGTCAATGAAAGTGACAAGGTGCAGGAATTCCTTAAACAAAAGGTAAATGAGGCAATAGCTGAAGCAGAAAGTCTTTTATCTGGTGATCCCAGACAGCCAACTATGCCATTGATAAGACTTAATGTATTTTATGAACGGGAGGATCAGGTCTTTAATAGAGTCCGGTTTGGGCAGTATTTCACTGGCCAAGTAGCAAACTCAAGTGATATCCTTTTAATGAAGCGTGAGCGTAAAATACGTGAGAAGCGACAACAACAAGGAGATGATATCAATATGGCAGACTATGTGGCTGACTCCACTGATGTTGAGACATTACTGCGTGCCTACTATGAAGCCCTGCCGACGGAGCGCCGCCTCACCGCGCTGCCCGTCCAACTCATGACAGAGGCAGTGCGTGATTTCACTATCAAGCAAAATGAGGAGATCCTGAGGCATGCGTTAGAAGCACACAGAAGGCGTTGTATCACTACTTTGCTCGAGTCGAATACGGACACCGAAGTCGAAGCGATCGCCGATCGTCTGCGAGTGCTGCGTGACGAGATCGATTCTGCTGATGTTGCACAGCTCGCAGCGCTCAACGCTGTGCCTGTGCCTGCGCAGATTGTTGTCGATGGATCGAGTGACGAGGAGTTGGTCAGGTCGGAAGTGGAGGTGAGCGGACGTGGCAGAGGACGAGGGTCACGCGGCGGGCGCGGCTCGCGTGCTAGGGGCTCGCGTGCGCGGGGTCGCGGCCGCGCCGAGCCCGAGCCGCCGGCGCCCGTGTCGCCGGTCGCTGCCACTCCCGAGCGTCGCACCCCGCGGCGGATGGCTGCACAGAAAAATGCTACATGGATTCAAAACTATGCCTCAAAGACCCGCCGCCGGGATTCGTCGGAGATCGACGACTCTGACTGAACGAACGTCAACTTAGGAACACTAAGTTGATTAATTAATGAAGCTTTTGTTTCACTACTTTTTGTATTCTAACTTTTATAATATTTTCAAGAATGTCATGTGATAAATAGTCGGATATAAGGTTTCTTTGGGGTGACAAATATTGTTCATTTAGTCATTAAACACACCCAACGAAGAGCTCATTCCTTTGAATAGATTGTTAAAGATCCGAATTGATTGTTCAGATTTAGATACCAATAAATGAATGGATATTCGAATGTTTACATTTTTTCATTCGTACTATTTTGCTTTCTATTTGTTCGTAAATTTTTTTTTGTACACTAAATCAATTTGTAAGTAGTTATTGTTAAGTGTTACATGAACTAAAACAAAGGCAAGGTATAAATATGAATAGTATGGAAACTAGGCCTATTTGTTGAAATAATTACCTACGCTCCATTGGAGCGTTAGGGTTGTCACTCGTTGAAGTTTTTTAACGCGGTTTGCGGTTAGGAGTTGGCTGGTTATCTTCCCTCGTTCTGGTCAAAATGTAAATCCAAAATGGCAGCTGCGAAAAAAAAAAATTTTTCATCGTGAATATCATTTTCATAGTTTTTGAAGGTGCTGCCGATTGTGAAGTCAAAATGCGCGTCGCTCGACCGATGCCTAGTTAACCCTGCTCTTTACCGTTTCAACACTTTCAACTCGAGAATGGGTGTAACAGTAGGTATGTACAATATTTAAAAGATATATAATATCTTTATTCTTCGTAATTATAAATTATTTACCAAAGAATATTTTTGCCTGCTACGACACGTTCGAAATGCTTTGTCTTTGTTAATAAATTTTATCTCAATTGAATTAAATGTAAAATATTCTCATTCTAATAAATCGTTTTTTTTTTCAAGAAGCCGAGTTCAAACAGCTTTAGACTCGTACTATACAATACGCTCGAGGCATTTTTTAAAATATGGACGGTCCGTGACGCAAGGAATAAAATGTATTACGCGACTACTCGTTCCAACGCGGCACCCCGAGTACTTTTATTTATGTTGTCACACTGGCGGCACCCGTGACTGCGACTCAAAAGTACAGCTACAGTATACTCTGCGACTATCGTTTAGGGGTCTCATAGATGCGTGCGTCTGTGTGAGTGTGCCGTTTCGAACGTTTATACGTAGTTTCCGTACTGTTCATATCTTTACAGTGACAACCAGCCAGTTGTGCTTGACACCAATGATCGCATGGAAGTATGGCAGAGTAAGGAGCTTCACGGACGCTTTTACCGGGCCCTACATGGACCCGATGTAGATCTACTAGCGTCCGTAGCCTGGCTACGTGAAATAACGAATGCAACGTTGAAAACGACACATTATATAAACATGGGTTCGAAAATGCTATGTTCGTAACAACATAAAATTGAATTAAAAAATATTGGAGTAAATCGCTTTTAAATAAAGCCGAGTGTATGCATACTCTTGCTCGTGACTGTACAGAGTAGGTATGCGCAGCATTTACAGCGTAGGACTTACAAGACAGTGCACAGAGATTTGATCAATAACCCCCATGCTAGGTGGAACCTGTTACAGCAGGGTCATCCATCCGTCCATTATACAGATTACAGGTAAGTAAGTATAGTACCCACGCATTATTCAGGCGAGCAATTATGTGCTTATATCTCTAGTTTGAAAAAGGTGTGGTGAGTGTGTGTGTAAGGGTGTGTGTGTTGGTCATGTATATTGCGATTCTAATAGGTCTTCTAAGAGTTCTATAATTTTGGTTTTACAATGAAATGTGTTAAGGGAATGTATATTCAAAATGTGGTTCAATTTGTTATACCTAAGTGAGGGTGCTTAGGAATGGGTAGTGCCGTTTAGCAAAAGTCGTGTGCGCGTTTTTTGTAGCGCATGGAGCTTCTGGTCTTCTTCTTGATGTGGAGGGATTACTGATAACCAATGGCAAGTTTCAGTGTATGTGGGTGTTATTTTCTATAATTGTGGTGTCTAATGACTTCCACCCGAATTCGCGGGCAGAAGCTAGTTTCGTAAATAAAACAACATTAACTGAATATCGAAACAAAATCATCAACGTTTATTTATGTAATAATGATCTGCACTACGCAGACATGACGCAACAAATCGGCACACACGCATCAGCACTCAAATATTATATTACTTACCTACTATGTTTTAAATGGTACGTATCTCAAAAAGTGCTAAGTCCGCGCGCTCAGTCTCGGAATCTCGAACGTTTTCCCACTAGAATTAATTTCGAATTTTCTGCAGAATCATGCAGAAAGCTGTACAGGATACAGTCGCATAGTGAGAAACTGATGATGTTCTTGCCTCTCTGGAGTTCTCTGGTAGCTTGGACTCTGTTCCCGTTGCTGGAGGGACACTTTTTTGGAAACATAAAATCACCTAAACTAAAATAGCGGTTTCACTTTCAACTTATACCTATAATATGCATGGATACAGTAGTTATAAAATATTTTTATTTTATAAAAACCGACCAAGTGGGTGTCGGACCCCGCAAGATGAAGAGTTCCGTGGTTGGGATGAATATTTATGCATGAACAGTATTGTTTTAAGTAAGTATTACATACAGCATACTACTTTTTGAAAAAACAATGAAAAACTTATAATTATTTATATACTGGGTGTCCCAAAACTCAACCATAACCTGGTACCGGGCGAGAGGCCAAGTTATACCAGTTATGAAAAAAATAAGAAGAAAAATCCAATTTTTTTTCCAACATGGAGTGTCAAAGTTAACTGACAATAATTTTGTAAACCATAACTCGTCAAAACTTAATTTATTTTACTTAATTAACAATGTTTATTACTTTGATTAGTGGTTGCGATTAATAGCACTGTTATTTGAGATTACATTATTAAAAAAAAAACACTTTAAAATTATAAAAAATTGTGATCACAGTACTTAAAAATGCGCCAAGGGTGTCAAATTTTCAACTTAAAAAAAAATCTATTATCGCTTGACTAAGTGACATGGATGTTTTTTCTTATTTTTCTCATAACTGGTATACCTTGGCCTCGGATCCCGTTTGCGTAATATTAAACTTTAAAACGGTAGTATCTCGAAATATATTCACAACAAACCACTAATATGTTTGAAAGACCTATCTAACGAAACGCACAATAGAAAGGACGATAAAAAAACCTTGTGAGGGAAGAAACCCTAAAAAAATGTTTTTCCACCTTTTATTTGATAACTTTGTAGGCGTGACAACTCTTTAGAGGGCCATAATAAACATGACAAATTATAGCCTTTTAGTACCAAGGGTACGAGTTAAATCGCAGACAGACCGACGGACATGGCGAAACTATAAGGGTTCCATAATTCACTACGGAACCCTATAAATTCGTACCTTCTTATAATATAAGTTGCTTTAACAACCCTTACCCCCCTTCCTTTACCCTTATTACCAACTAGACTGTATTATGTATAGTTTCCTTGGTAATTATAAGGCCTGCGCTGGCTCGGCCGATGGGTGAGGATGTGACAGCGGAGGTGTGGGCGCGCGCTCGGCCAGCAGCGCGCGCCGCACGTAGTCCAGCGCGGCCTGCGCGGCCTGCGCCGGCTCGCGGCCCGCGAACGTCAGCTCGGGCGAGCAGCCCGACAGCGTCAGCACGTGCAGCGGCTCCAGCGGGCCCGGCTCCACGCGCAGGCGCATGGCCTCGCACATGTCGGCCAGCGCGCGCACGGGCGACAGCGTGCGGCCACTCTCCAGCGCAGCCAGCGCCGCGGCGCGCGTCTCCTCGTCTGCGACAAGCGACACGGTCAGCGGGCGGGGCGCGGGACGCGCGCGGGCCTCGGGCTGCACGCGGGCTGCGGGCTGCACGCGGGCTGCGGGCTGCGAGCGCGGTGCGGGCGGCGCGCGCAGCTCACACTCACCGAGGCCGGCGGCGAGGCCGAGATGGTACTCGGCGATCTTCTGGCCGAGGTCGGGGCGGCGCGGGGGCTCGTCGGCGTCGCTGTAGCGCTCCATCGCCTTCTCGTGCGCGCGTACTAGGGCGTCCTCCTGTGCGAGTACCACTCGTTAATACTTCTACAAACAAAGTTTATGTCGACACTGGCAGCACTCATGCTTATTTTGCTTGGCAGGATTAGGATTTCAAATTTAAATAATAAAAACCAAGGATATCATTTTATTTAAATAACTATTAGAAAGAAGAGAAGTGCGGGTTTTATTTCTTATGAATGATTTCGTCTCAATGTCGACCGTTACGTCGGAGACACTCTTGGAATCTGGCCTCAGTATTCCACGCCACTCGCTGGAACCGGACCTTAACCTTTAACTACGCGAACGATATTTGGCTCCAATGTGCTTTATGGACCGCGTGTGATAAGCTTAAATTATTTTTGCGCATAGCACACTCATTTTTATTGTGGCAATGCCACAGCTTGCAAAAGCCTGGTGTCCGAAAATAGAATCCTTAGGTTAATTCATTTTTACATATTTACGAGGGGCATTCAATGTATTCACGGTATCAGGGTGATTTACTAATTATGTGGGAAATTTGACTAATTAATGACATTATCAAAGCATAAAGGTAAAATTTCATATAGTTGTGATCGGGAATGGCTAACGTGACAATGTTGAAGAAAATCGAGCACCGCGCTGTTATTAAATTCCTTACCAAACAAGGAAAAAGTCAAAAAACTATTCAAGAAGTGATGGTGGCTGTTTACCAAGATTCTGCACCTTCGTTATCTACGGTTCAAAAGTGGTCAAGTTAATTTAGAAGGGGCACACAGAGTATTGAAGACGACACTCGCTCGGGCGGCCCGGTTACTGCCTCTACAGAAGAAAACGTGAAAAAAGTTGAGAAGCTTATACTGGAGGATGCCCGAATGAAGATCAAAATGATAGCAGAGATGACCCCCCTCTCTGTTGGTTCCATTTCCATACACACTATTCTTCATGACCTGCTTTACATTTCAAAAGTCAGTGCAAGATGGGTGCCGCGAATGCTCACGGCGCCTCAAATGCAAATCGAGTGCTGTAGAGAGTTTTTAGAGCTCTGTTGTGATGTTCCATCAAGTATTTTCGATCGAATTGTTACTGGAGATGAAACGTGAGTTCATCATAATGGCCCTGAAAGTAAGCAAGAGTCCTGCAGTGGCACAAGAAGGGTACTACTCCTTCCAAGAAATTCAAAGTCGTTCCGTCCGCCGGAAAAATCATGGCCACAGTGTTTTGGGAATCAAAGGGAATTTTGCTGTACACAAAAAAGGTGAAATCATAAACATAAAAACAAAATTTACGGGAAGCAATTTCAGAAAAAAGACCACCGCCCGGTGTGTTCCTTCGTCCGACAGGTCCTTCTTCAAGACAACACCCCGGTCACCACGGCGCGGGTTTCCAAGGCTGCTGTGCGAGATTGTGGTTTCGAAGAAATTAACCACCCACCCTATTATAGCCCGGACCTAGCCCGAGTAATTATTATATATTACCTAATTTGAAAAAGTCCTTCGTGGGAAACGATTTTCCAACGATGAAGAGCTCAAGGCAGCAATAAATGCGCATTTTTCAGGGAAAAAGTTTTGTTACAGGGTATTGAAAAGTTAATTTCGAGATTAATAAAAGCATTGGGGTAATAGGGAGATAACATTGAAGAATAAAAAATATTTTAATTGAATTTACGTATGCCAATACCGAGAATACATTGAACGCCCCTCGTACGTAATAAAATTGACAGACAGATAATGGAAGAACTTCACTCCTATTATAGGCAGAAGGTAGTTCCGTTTTACATTCAAACAAAGTGACAGCAGATTTTAATGGTTTTTGGTATAAATATAGAAAGTTTTTAGTTTTAATTAATTTTGAAATAGCTGCTACCGTGAAACAGCTACGCGTGACCTAACCTAACAACACTAAGGAGGTCTCAATTTGAATTTTTAAGAGGTGAAATTTTCCTCAATTCCCTTTCACCGAGAGGAGGCCTGTGTCCCAGCAGTGGGAACATTATAGGCTGATTATGATGATGATGAATTTCCTCAATATTTCGTGCACAAACGTGTTGGAAGCCCTACAGCAGACGTTATGTTACGCACGGACTGACGAGGATTATCGTGCCAAGCTCGATGTTTTCATCAGTCCTCGACGTTCGGGTCTCGGCCGCTGATTGCTGCTGAACTTGTCCTGAACCTCCGCACCTACAATCGATCACGTAGACGTCGGATATTGTACCGCGAATAAAATCTTCGACGAGCAACAGCACAGGAATCATTAGCTTTAAACTAGGTTTAGATTGCGACAGGCACGTTGTTCCCCCGCCCCCCGTCCCCCGCTACATCGCGAAATGACGAATCGAATGTCCCTCCGCTCAACGGTATTACAACAGTTCCAAATTGAATACTAACTTTGCCACTGGACACCCTCTACGTGTATTTTATCAACATTTTATTAGCAGGTAGTTTCTGTTTATCATATTCACTCTCGCCATTAGACAGTTTGGGTGCGGTCTGGCGAGCGAGAGATCATAAGTTCCCAAGTTACATCTGCACATGGAGTTCACCTTAGAGATTAATAATTTATTATTTTTTAAACAAATAACAATGTTAACAATAAACAGCAGTAATCTGTAGGTAGTGACACAGTGACACAGTTTAAGGTCGAAACATCTGACTTCTAAACTAGGCAAGAAGCCTGTATCTCAGAAGCCGAAGTTCCCCCAGCTTTCATTGACATACAACAATATAACCACCTCACGAAGCATCATCATACAGGCCCATTTCCCTGTTGCCCATAATATCAAAGCTGTTTGAAAAATTGTTTTTAAAACGCCTAAAACCTATAATAAACGACAAAAATCTGATCCCTGACCATCAGTTTGGTTTCAGAGAGAAACACTCAACAATAGACCAAGTACATAGAATTACCAACATCATTGAGAGAAGTCTTGAAGATAAAAAAGTCTGCTCCACCGTATTTTTAGATGTGGCACAAGCTTTTGATAGAGTTTGGCACAAGGGTTTGATTTACAAGCTAAGACTAATGCTGCCCAATGATTTTGCCGATATCCTGCAATCATACATTACAGATAGAATGTTTCGAGTAAGGCACGAAGATGCCTTTTCCGAGTTAAAAGTTATTAAAGCTGGCGTGCCTCAGGGTAGTGTGCTGGGTCCAGTGCTCTACCTGTTGTACACGCATGATATACCAGAGCTGGAAAATAATACGATTGCAACCTTTGCGGACGACACTGCCATTATGGCTACAGGGTCATGCCATAAGGAAGCAATCAAAAAGGTACAAGTCGCTGTAAATGAAGTTCATGACTGGGCACAGAAATGGAGAATCAAATTAAATGAATCGAAGTCACTTCACATTGACGTCACCAACAGGGATTGTGATTACCACCCAATCTTCATAAATGGGCAACAAGTGCCATACGCAAATACAGCCAAATACCTTGGCATAACGCTTGACGCGAAACTGCGCTGGAAAGCGCACGTCAAAAAGAAAAGGCAGGAACTAGACATGCGTTTTAAAAACATGTATTGGTTGATTGGACGGAATTCCTGCCTATCAATACACAACAACATTCTATTATATAAGCATATCCTTATATGGACATACGGCATCCAACTATGGGGCTGTACTAAGCCGACCAACATCAAAATTATTCAAACATTCCAGAATAAGGTACTCAGGAGCATTGTTAATGCGCCCTGGTATATAAGAAATGACGACCTCCATCGTGACCTAAAAATGGAACCCGTCACCAATATAATCCAAAAATTTGCTGAGGCCCATGAACACCGACTCCACCGACATGTGAACATCGAGGCAATTCAGCTGTTAGACCAAACAAATATAGTGCGAAGACTAAAACGGACAAAACCTTTTGAGTTAGTGTAGTGTAAAAAGTGTAGAATTATTAGTGCCAATGACACACATAATAACACATGAACAAAGTGCTTATATCATCATATCAGACTCTAAGAAAGTGGAACGGACTTGTGTAAAGTACAATAAACACTATTCTAAGTTATAAAATAATTATCACATAGTAAATTAAGTTAGATTAAAATTGCTTATTAGTCTTATAGGCTAGATTGTAATTAATTATTAAGAACTTGGTTCTTTATAATAAAGGATAAAAAAAAAAATACAACAATATAAACATTGATCGTCGTACAAGTACATGTTGTTTGAGAAAATTAGCAAAAAAAAAAAATTAATTAAAAATAGAAACTAAAACATTGAGAAAGGAATAAAAAAAAATAAAAAAAAACACACGTACAGTATTTGTAGGATATAAACATACAGTATCTTTAAGACATTACCCCGAGTAAATTTTCAGTCTTATCATTATGATAACTCTTGCAACCAGTTGGCAAGTATATTTTTCACCGCATATTTTGTACACGTATATATTGACAATACTTTATTTATTTGGTTATATAGACGAGAGCTTAAGGCAAGAAACTGTCGACCGGCAAATGCGGAACGACACCTCCCAGGATCACAGACAGTAATTCCTTTGCGTCTCAACAGGATTTTTGGGTCTAAGGGCAACATAGAGTGTCTTCGCAGAACGGCGCGGAGTATAAACAGCTGTCTGACTGACAGCACATGAGTCATGGAATAGAGTTCGGCAGTGGGGAAGTCTCTGGGCTTGAAATGCATTACTTTTAGGATTGCCCTTTGGGCTCGTTCTGCAAAAATTAGGGAGGTTTTATAGGTTCCACCCCAGGCAGGGACGCAATAGGTGATAATAGACTCACAAAGACTCCGGTAAACCATTAGCGCTGTTTCAGGATCAGAATGTCTGAGCTCTTTAAAGATATAAATTACCTTCCTGATCCGGGTGCATAGAGCTTCAATATGAGGTTGCCAGCTTAGCTTATGATCAATGTAGACCCCTAGATATTTTAAGTCTGGAACCAGAGCCAGGAGTGGGCAATTGCAGTCAGAGTTGTTTCCTAGGCAAGTATGGGCTTTGACTAGTCCTGACTCTTGAGGTGGAGGGGTGGTGTTTGGTAAGGAGAATCGAATCACCCACACGCTCACACGCGACATCCACACGCAAGTGTGTGTGAGTGGAGAATGTAATGTTAACATAATACAAGACATGATAGGTACTCCACACACTATTAATTGTAGTCCTGAAAGAAGGGTTAGTCGAGTTCACCTCATTGAAGTCCCGGGTGACGCGCGCGAGGTTCTCGCGCAGGTAGGAGTACAGCTCCTCGGCCGCCAGCTGGCGCGCCGTTTTCTTGGTGGTGGAAGTGGCGGTGCGCTCGTGCTGGCCGATGCGCGCGCGCACCGTGAAGTGGCGCAGGTGCGGCGGGCCCGTGTCGCCCACCAGCTCGTACTCCACGCCGGCCAGGCGGTACTCCGCGCACAGCTCCTTCAGCAGCGCCACGTAGCTGCGCGCGTCCAGCGGCGCACTCGGGCCCATCTGTAAGAGCACGTCGCCACGGTACCGCTGCTTATTGTAACTATTTACTGCCTCGAGTGCCCACTCGGTCGAGGGCGTGCTGTGCTACTGAGTGTGGCAAGATAACGTTTTGCTTGATAAAAACATAAGTCCAATATTACAAATGAATATGATAATAACTAATATCACTGTAATAATAACTGATATTGCACTTGGAATAACTTGCATATTATGTCATTTAAAATTTACTAAATAAAATGAAATGATAATATTTAACAAAAGAGGAAGTGCGAGTGAGGTACTCCACCTGGACTCGAGACACGACTACGACAAAACGTTATTATAAGAAATGAGCCTCGTTAACGACAATAGGCCCGCCCCCTTTTACGTGGCAAGAATGCAGAGTGTACCATAGATGCACTGCGCCAAGCCATAAGTTTGGGGCGTGTTGTGTTGGCATCTCCTGTTTGGGGCGTGTGTGTACGTACCATAGGGTCCGAGTGCACACTGGCGGAGGCCACGGCGTAGGGCGGCGGCACGGCGTGGCCGCGGCGCGACAGCTGCTGCAGCATGAGGCGCGCCACCTCTTGCTTGGCCTCCTTCTTGGAGCGCGCCGACGCCGTCACCACCATGCCGTACGCCACGCAGCGGTAGTCGAACATCGCCTGGTGCTTCGGACCCGTCTGAAAACTGTCTGCCATCAATAGGGAACCTTACTGCCGATTTACCCGCTAGAGGGCATCATTGTACTAAATAAAAATAAAAAAAAACGGTCAAGTGCGAGTCGGACTTGCGCACAGAGGGTTCCGTACAAGTTTGTAGGTGTGTAACTTCAAAACGGTTTTCGGATTATTTCCTTTACTTGGGCTATATGACATGCATCTTGTCAAATTTCATGATTCTAGGTCATCGGGAAGTACCCTATAGGTTTTGATTCTCTTGCGAGTGTCAAAATATGCGGCATAAACGGAACGAAAACGCTCGTATCTTTTGATTACGTTGACTTAGAAGATTCTTTCCCAGCAACAAGCGATTGCAGCCCTGAGTATTTGATATTAATTTCAACTTGATAACTCCACGCGTTCCTGAGAAAAAGGGTCTTGACAGACGGACAACGAAGTGATCTATAAGGGTTCCGTTTTTCCTGTTGAGGTACAGAACCCAAAAGAGAGGTAAGTAAGTTCCTAATAAATTTAAATCATTTTAATATTTCTCATATTCATATTCAGCCAGGTGTGTGGGTCTGTGCCCAGTTGACGGCAGTAGGCTCGCCCTCTATTACATGACACTTTTAAACATAATTGGCGAAATTTGGGAATACAGGCGTGATGTTATGTGTTTATATTTATATGTATAGACCGCACTATCGCATTAGGTAATGAAACCTGTAATGATAGTGATTTATTTATCTATACAGGGTGACAGGGAAACTAGATGTATTCCTTGAAAGGGAGGGGAGGGGGGGGGGTTATACTAGAGGTCATTAAAAACAAATTAAGCCCAGTGAACTAGGTCAAAACTGCATGGTTAAAAACATTTTTTTTTTACTGAGAATGGGCTCACTCTTGACCTCAATCCAGCCCAGAGGCAGGGATGAGATCTCCGGTGGAACGAGCTTGCCCAGAGCTTACGTGATATGTACCTACGTGTAAATTAGGATTCTGAATCACTTTTTCCAAGAGTCGGGGTGCCCCAAGGTCTAACACATCTCGATTTAGTAAAAAGGCAATGAAAACTTAGGATGCAAGAGCGAGCGAAGCGAGCTCGGGAATTGAGGCACCCCGACTCGAACAGGTTAGGTTCGAAGGGGATGACGGGGGCTCAAGTGAACGAGCCCCCGTCATCCCCTTCGTGTTAGGTTCCTTTAAACCCTGCAGACAGAAATATGGGCCACCCGAAGCGGGGCTCCGTCGACTACGCCTTATTATTCTGCCCCCGATGTCATAATTACAGTAAGTCGTGTTACTGGTGTTATGACTTTTTTTACAGTACTGTGATGTTTAAATCAAGTCCTTTAAGGAACATTTTTCTTTTTTTTATATCTAAATTATTAACAAAGTTACGATAAGCACAATCACAGTAAATGTTGAGAAGAATCAACCGTTCGTTAAAATAATGACAGTAAGTAGACTTACTCTATTAAAATTATATTTTATTTCATATTTTCACTATCATATTTACAGTAACTAATGTTCCGGTAGATTGACATTATTTAAATATGGTGTTTTATGTTTTAAGAAATATGATTATGCTTTTAAGACAAACATTGTTTGTTATAATTAGGTATTATGGAGACTGATTTGATTCGTATGATCTCAAATAAGTGAGAGATTTTAATTTAGGTACAACTTAGTGAGACTAGACTTTTAATGATAGATAAAAGGGATTGTTGGAATTCATAATGATTATAAACCTGTTTTAGTTGTTGTTAATTTATACTATTGATAAATGGAGGAGATACAAGACTGTAACTGATAATAATTAATACTTACTTTCAGTTTTCAGTACAACTTTCACGGCTCAATAAATATTTTCAATTTTCAATAAATATTATAAAAATGGTTTTTTATTCATAAAACATTTAAATTAATTGCTTAACACTATTTACAAAACTAAATGTATCGATGTACGGAATTAGATTGCAGACATGCTCTCTTATTTCCAAAATACGGGAAGTTTGCGAGAAAAGTCGCTGGATTTGTGGGCTAGATAAAGAGGTTGTAGTAAACATAGCTACAGTAACTTACATCGACAGAATATTTCGTTCAGAAGTTTTATGCTTAAAAAAATTATCCAGTAATCCATTTTGACCTTTAAACGATTTGGTCAATAGTGTAATAAATAATTTAAATATTGATATTCCAGACTTTGGTCAGCTGAACTTTTGATCAAATGACCATCGTTATTTTAAACTTTGTTGATTTGTACGTTGTTCTTTTGAAATTTGCTCAGGAAAGTTTTGATTTTCTAATATGCAACCAATTAAATGGTTGGAGTAGTTTTTTCTCATAATTAATTTGTTTTTACAAATTTCAAAAAAAATCGAAGAGCCGACACACCTCGGTAATCATCCAGTTTTGAACCCTAGTTAACTGGACTAAATTTTTTGCTAATGAAATAAAAATCAAAAGTCATTTATTCAAATTAGGCACTTCAGCACTTTTTGAACGTCAAAATTACAAAAGACATTCCCCCAAGTGCGCAAAACTAGTGCTATCGCTGGGAAGAAGTGGCGCAACAAACTCCCCAGCAGCACAGCTGTCTGTTCATTTAGAAAACACTTGATTGTATACAATACTAGGTACCTATGTTCAGTAATTAACATTACAAGACCAGAACATAAGATTAAATTATATGTCATATGTCAGCTAGCCACGCCAATATACCAACAAATATAATAAAAACTATACGTACTCAAGCTAAAAAATAATTAATTAAAATGTAAATCAAAACTTACTACCCAGATAAAAGCCTCATAAAGCATAAAGGGCGTGACAGCTTACATATTTATGCATTGCTGGGTTCTGTTCACATAGCTGTCACTTGAAGTCACAATTAATGATAAACTAAGACCATCGAAGTGCATTTCCGACGTTTGGCCCCCAAACTAGAACGGGCCGGGGCCGCCTTAAAGCAGCTCCTGCCCAACCTGAGGGGGCCAAACGCCTCCTGCCGGAGGCTTTACGCGGGGGTCGTGCGATCCATGGCCCTATATGGGGCCCCGGTGTGGGCGCGTTCACTGCGGCTTCGAGCCGCACACTATCTGAACGCGCCCCAGAAGGACCACCTTCTGGGGCGCGTTCAGATAGTGTGCGGCTAGTCGCGGCTAGATCGTGCGGTAGCCCCGGATCAGCCTTATGGCTACCAAGCCATAAGGCTGATCCGGGGCTACCGCACGATCTCGCGCGAGGCGGCAAGCCTCCTTGTCGGACTGCCGCTATGGGATCTGGAGGCGATAGTCCTCGCGCGCCTGCATGATTGGCGCGCGGAGGCACTACGCCGGGGGGAAACTCTGCACCCGCGGCAATTCGCTGCGGAGCGGACGGACCTCCGTCGCGATCTCATGGCGGAATGGAAGGCGCGACTATCGCAACCCAGCGCAGGGCACGCCACGATAGTGGCGATAAGACCCCTCTTTGAGGAGTGGCTAGAGAGGCGTCACGGCGTTCTCACCTACCACCTGACGCAGGTCCTCTCCGGACACGGATGTTTCGGGAGGTTCCTGCACATTATCAGGCGGGAGGAGACGCCCGGGTGTCATCACTGCCAGGATCGCCCAGAGGACACGGTGGAGCATACGGTGGAGGTCTGCCCTGCTTGGGCGAGCGAAGTGTGGCGGGAAGGCTGAGGGAAAGAACCTCACGCCTCAGCCGCCGCGGGAGACGCTCCGGGCGTCGGGAGCCACGTGACGACTCCCGGCCACCGTAGGCGCGGGCCTGCGGGGGGAGAGTAATGGGTAACTCACCGTCCGATCAGGACCAGGCCCGTGCCGGACGGCGCGTTGTGTTCCACGCGCGCCTCAAAGAGAAGTCAGCAGAGGAAGGGGCCCGATAGGGCCGAAGCCTGCCAGGGCAGCGGGATCGTCCGAAAGGGTTACCGCTGCCCTGGAACAGAAAGGGCTAAGGAAGGAACACGGGTGGGTTTTAGTCAGTAAGAGTCTGACACTCCCTTCCGCTCCGCCCAGAGCGGGAGGGGTCATTTGATGATTTCCCATCAAAAAAAAAAAAAAAAGAGCATCGAAGTAAAATAATTAAATAAGTTAGTTAATAATTAAATAAGTGGAGAAAGAACATAAACATTGTCTTGCGTTAAATTAGGGCGACCAACTATTCTTATCGTGTAAGTAGTCGTTGATGGCATAGTATGCCTTTGAACAAAGGTTGGATTTTACTTGAGCTTTAAACGCAATAAAAGGCAAGTCTAGCAAAGAAGAGGGTATGTTGTTATAAAAGGTAATAAAGCCCAACAAATGAGTTATGAACCTTATGAAGCCGGTGAAAGGGGGCACGTAGTTTGTCCTTATTTCTAGTGTTAACACTGAATATCGTTGATTTTAGTGTCCTGACATTAAAAGGTGATAAAAAATAAAAATAAAAGTTTTTAAAGGTTTTTATTGCGTAAAATAAACAATTAGTAGTCTGTATTTTCGCCGTTAACACTTATAATACAATCGCAGCGATACTCCCGATGCGAAATGGCCGTCCACGTCCGGTGTAACAGGTGAAAAAGATTTTCTGGTGTGTGTGCGGCATCCATATTTGGCAGAGTTCTTCTTTGAAGCATATCCCATGCGTGCTCCATGGGATTCAAGTCTCGCGATTGAGCAGGCCGAGTGTTGGCAGGGTGTGGACGTGCTTATTCATGCTTAAGCAGAAATGAAGCACCAAATTGGGTCCGCAAAGGAATTACAACATCTGATACAATCGTGTCAGCGTAAATTTGTACAGTGAGATTGCCTCTGATCCAAATCAGTTCGGTTCTTCCGCCGATTCAAATACGGCGGCTATTTAGATCGGCGGAAGAACCGAACTGATATCATGATTGTTCCACCACTGTATGCATGTAAGAAATAGATTGACACTTTTGTTTAACTTACGACCTTCTTCTAATGAGTAATTTCTATACTCTATAGTATAGGTACACACACACACGCTCTATTCACACACTCTCACATTCGTTTGCAATTACTTCGAATAATCACGCTATTGACTACAGTACCTTGCCATATTCACATAATCGTAAAATTTTATGATTATACCCATAGAAATCTAAATAAACAAATTATAAGGTAGACGGATGCAGTTAACTTACGAGTCATTCAACGCGACTAAATAGAACGTTATTTGTTTTTGGTTGGTTGTTATACTTGTTATTGTAGATTAGTGACGTGTGTTTAATCTATTAGCGGTGTTGTAGTTCATTTTGAAATGCAAGGAAAGGAGATGTTTGATTTTGGGCTACCACCATGTACACTACATAGATAAATAGGAAAAAAAATAGGGGATTTTCATAAAAATACAAACAAATTAATTTGAAGAAAAGTACAGGCGTACGCAAATGACTATTAGGGAACTTTTTTAATAGGATAACCCTATTATGGTAGCCATGACAGTTGTGTTTGACATGACGTTTGACAACTTTGACAGTTTGACTTTGAAGCTTCGCGCGTATTAAGTTGGATGTGTTACGGAGTTTTTAGTGTTTTTTTTTTTGCGACAACAGTTTCCTACTACGGACATTGATTGATTGCTTTCCTGTTGACCTCGGCTTTGTTATATGGTTTTCGATTCGAATTGATTCACTACTCTCAACAATAACTTGCAGTTGTCTGGAACACTACACTCCTATGAATTATTGAATTCCAGGGTATATTGATAGGCGGCTAACAGCGCCCAAATAATGAAACACCAGGACAGTTTGATAAACAAAATAACGTTCAAGCCTTCGTTTCTTGCTCCTCTTGACACCGATATAACCAATCGTTTAATTATGTAATATAAGATGTAGGTACTGCCGCAATCGAGTAGAATATTCTGTAGTCCTATTTTATTATTATACGAGTGTGAATCAAAAAGTTCTTAGAATTGCATATATAGATAACCTTTTTGGGAGAAGTTCGATATTCAAATTAAAGAGTGTCAATCACACAATATTTATGCAAACTGTCACTTGTTTTTGTCAGTTCGTTCGCAAGTAATAAATTGTTTTGTGCAACGAGTTGCTAAAAACCCAAAATTATGGATAAAAGTGAGTTACGTGCGGTGATAAAATATCTCAGTTTGAAAAAAATGTCTACGAAGGAAATTTTTTCGGACATTCTGCAGACATTAGGGGATGGTGCTGTACCCTATTCTACGGTTGCATACTGGGTGGCTGAATTTAAAAGACGTAGATCAAGCTGTAAAGATGACCCGCGTCCTGGGCGGCCTTCAACCTCCGTTACGGAAGAAAATGTCAAAAAGGTTGAGAATCTGGTTTTGGAAGACAGAAGAATAACTATAAAACATATAGCTGAGATCCTAAAGATATCATTTGGTAGCGTTCAATCCATTTTAATTGATTCACTGGTGTTCAAAAAAGTGTCGGCAAGATGGGTGCCACGAATGTTAACCGACGAAATCAAAAAGCGACGTTTGGAAATTTCTAAGCGTAATCTCGAAATGTTCCAGCGTGATTCGGATAATTTTTGCCATCGCCCTGTCACCATGGATGAAACGTGGGTCCTCCATTTCGATCCTGAACCTAAGAGACAAAACATGTCTTGGAAACGACCATCCTCTCCATCCATTAAGAAATTTCGAGTTGCTCCTACCGCCGGCAAAGTTATGGCCTCAGTGTTCTGGGATAGTGAAGGAATCCTTTTTATTGATTACATGCCAAAAAGCCAGACGATTACTGGACCCTATTATGCAAATTTAATCCCGAAAGTGCGTGAAGCGATTAAAGAAAAACGTCGTGGAAAACTATCGTTGAGCGTGTTGTTTCTTCAAGATAACGCTCCTGCTCATCGATCGGAAGTTGCGCTCAACGCGATCCGCTGTGCTGGCTTCAATCTCCTTGACCACCCACCGTATCCTCCGGACTTAGCCCCAAGTGATTTTCACTTATTCCCAAAATTAAAGGAGGACATTAGTGGAACAAAATTTTACGATAATGACGCGGTTATGGCTGCCGTAGAGGAGTTTTTCGAGAGTCAAAAAATGATTTTTTTTTCACAAGGAATAAGAAGTTAGAAACGCGTTATTCTAAATGCATTGCATTGGAGAGGGGGAGATTATGTAGAAAAATAAAATATTTTTGTTTAAATCTTTGCATTTTTTAATATTGATTCCAAGAATTTTTTGATTCACCCTCGTAACTAATAAAACCCAAGTATTTCCGGAATTCGTATTTTGTTTTTTTTTTCGAAGCTATTACAGAGACATCAATTAAATGTCATTGTCATAGTGACATTTCGCATATTGCTGATCCACCTGTCCATCATATTTATTTTGTGTTCTTCTCTTTGACCGAGTCAATTGTAATGTACAGTGGCGGTTAGAAGCGGAGTGACATTGTCGCGAAGAAATAGATTGACACTTTTGTTTAACTTACGACCTTCTTCTAATGAGTAATTTCTATACTCTATAGTATAGGTTACACACACACTCTCACATTCGTTTGCAATTACTTTGAATAATCACGCTATTGACTACAGTTCCTTGTCATGTTCACTTATTCGTAAAAGTTTATGATTATACCCACAGAAATCTAAATAAACAAATTATAAGGTCTACCTTATAATTTGTTTATTTGAAGACGGATGCAGATAACTTACGAGTCATTCACCGCGACTAAAATATCAGAACGTTATTTGTTTTTGGATGGTTGTTATAACTAGGTACTTGTTATTGTAGATTAGTGATGCGTGTTTAATCTATTAGCGGTGTTGTAGTTCATTTTGAAATGCAAAGGAATTTAAGTATTGAGATGAAAGCAGATATACTATCGCGCTGCGTAAAAGTGGACTTAAATTATATCACAGAAATTTGATGAAACCGGACTGAGTGTGAGTATTATGATTTAATTATTTTATCGATTGTTTTTCTAATTAAAGTATAACTGCTGATCCTTTTATTTATTTTTTTAAACGTTTTATATTTATCATAAAGCCTAAATAGAAGAAAATAAAATTAATGATGAATATAATATTAAGTATAATAATAATGGATATAATGTGTAACATTTCTATTTTCAAAATAATTTGGTTTCAAATTGGTAATATTCGTATTTTGCTAGTAGCCTAACAGTACTCTTTTATTTGTTTTAGAGAAATACCTACTGTGAATCAGAGGGTCAAAAGATATCAGGAAAAGCCTTGCCAGTCGAAAGCGAAGTGGAAGGCCCCAGCTAGTCAGTGAATATGAAACAAGTGGTGGTGGTGGTGATACCAACGAGATATTTTGCCGAATTATTCGACACATCTTTACGAACCGTTCGCCGTGCAAATCGTTCGCCCATATTTGATTGAAAAACATAAACAAGACTATACATTTTGCGATACAGCGATGGGAAGCACGGGAATGAGAGATCTGATGAGCAGTTGAAGTTGCATTGCATGGAAATATGGGAACATTTAAGAGGAACAGATATATGTTTCAATATTGTTGGATTCATGCGCCAGTGTTTACTTGATAGCATTGACAATAATGGGGGATATACAAAGTGTTAAGTTATAAATTACAAATGGATTTTAGTAATTTAATTAAAATAATATTGTGTCATATCCGTAATAAGGATTATTTTGAGGTTTAGCTTCAATCTTCTGTTCGTAATGAAAATGAATACTTAAGCTATAACCGCAATAAGTCCTAATAAATACGATTTGTTAACTTTGACGTTTGAAATAGGCAACTAAAGTTAAACTTAAGTGGTACTAGTGAGTAATTTAATTGTATTGTGACAAGGAGACCGCCCTTTTTTTATTTGCATGGGTAGATTTGCTAGTTGAAGTTTGTTACGAGTACCTGCTTTACTTCAATAAATTGTTCTTTGTGAGAAAATAAACTGTTTTAACTAGAAGTTTATTTATTTCTAGTTTATAAAATTATAACGAATAAACAATTTGAAATCACTTATAAAACATTTTTATTTTTAACCCCATATTACATTAAAATTCTCGTTTAATAATCTATCGAATAATAAAAAAAAACGATAAAGATTATTGTTGGAAAAGAAAAATAAAATTCACATCTCGAGATTGGAACCCAGACCTATGCGTTCAATGATCCAACACGTAAGACTATTAGTTATCGCTACTTGATATATCGATTTGAATTTTAGCAATGGTATGAACCAACCAAGGTCATGCGTAATTACGTATGATTTTGGTTTCGTTCGACGCCAGCGAGTGTGCAAATTCTGATGTGTGCGTTCTGTGTTCATATATCACTTATACACACAGACGTAGGTAAGGCCTTTACCGCGTGTTCACAGCAATACAGTCCTTAAGCTGATAATTAATTAATGACCCCTGACTGTACTTCCTGGCATGATTTTAAACGTTCATGGTGTCCAGGGGTGCTCCAATACAGTGTACGTCTAGTATCTGGCCTCATACCAAAGCAAGATTCGTCAGAAACCCACACAAAACGCCACTCTTCTTCTGCCCAATTTCTGTGTTCACGAGCCCATTGTTAACGAACTCTGCGATAGCGGGGCTCAACAGGTGGTACACGTAGCGGCCTTCGGAAACGGAGATTGACTTCATGCAAGCAATTTATTATGGTTTGATTGCTTATTAACATCCCTGAAGAGCTATGAAGCCTCGTAACCAACATCATCGCGGTCATTGTACGATTTCGTCGAGCAGTAATTTGTATGTAACGATCTTGTCTGCGTGTGGTGAAACGAGCTCGTCCTCCATGTCGTTCTGCCACGCTGCCAGTGATGCGGTAACGTATCTTACTTAAGTCGACGAATAACACTCTGCGTAGTGCCCAGAGCGGCATTCACAGCACGTTGCCGAGAACCAGCTTCCAACATTCCCATGGCTCTGATAATTTCTTCTCAGCTCAAATGGCGTCTTTTTTCCATAATAACGTTCTTTTGTATTGATTCCACTCAGGAGTATGGCAGAAATTCTGCTGATTTGGCCTCAAACCCGCTGCAGGATTATATAGTATACGAGAGAAGAGAGATAATAATTATACGAGTTGAACAAAGTTGACAAAAGTTTTTCATATAAAACTATTTCAGGGCTAGGCATTTTTGACGTAGTAAGTCAATAAGGATCGCTTTCACTATTGGTGAAGAACCTTTTAATATCTTTAACCCCCGACGCAAAAACGACGGGATGTTATAAGTTTGACGTGTCTCTCTCTGTGTGTGTATGTCTGTATGTCGCATCGTCGCTCCCGAACGGATGAACCGATTTTAATTTTTTTTTTGTTTGAAAGGTGAATTTGTCGGGAGTGTTCTTAGCTATGTTTGATGAAAATCGGTCCAAGATGGCCGCCGCGCCGCCACAAAATGGCGGATTACATATTTTTTCACAACTCCCTCAATATGGGTACCAAATGAAAGAGCTTGACTAGTTGAATACTATACACTATGATAAATTTCAAAGTTGTTTACTACACAAACACTTTGTTTTGACTACTTCACTTATACAGAGAGAATGAATGAATGACGATCATACAAAGTAGTCAGTGTGCCTACCTGAGATATACACTCATATTCGGGAGTCTGGCCCATCTTCACCATCATCTCCTGCAGCACAGTCACAGCTGTCTTCATTGTGTCTGAAACAGTACAGGTACAGTTCTCAATTGCCATTTCTTATACAACTAGTGGTATCAATGCTTCATGGTCTGTTTGAGCTGGAAAACGTGATTCCGCAACCCTTTTCATAAGACCGATTCGCCATTGGACTTTTCGTCGACAGGATGATTAATTTATTTCCGTTTCCCCAGCAGAGTCTTTCTCCTACATTTCGCCGACAGAACCTTTCATCTACATCACTTTCGACGACAGGCCTTTCCAGCTACAGAATGTTTCACCGACACGACGATAAATCTATAACAAAGAGTTATAGGTTTATTAGATGAAAGGGTTTGTCTGTGGTTGGGAACCCAGACCCAAACATACATAGTATATTCATTATGTATTAGGTTGGGGAAAGTAAATAAATAAATAAAAAGTCTTTTCGCATTATAGTATGTATGAAGTTGAAAGAAGAAAAAGACATGTTGCGCCGACCCCAAATAATTTGGGATAAGGGCAGGAGAATGATGAGTATGTATGAAGTTGTAATAAAAACTCTTTGGCTATACTATTTGTATCTGGCTGGTTTTGGTATCATTGAACGTTTAAATTTTAAAGAACCTAATTCCAAATTCAAATTAGGAAAATTTGTGATTTTCATTTGTTTTTCGTACTGTCAAGATGAGTGAATCTAATGAAGAAATTCGATACATTTTAAAATTTTAATACAAAAAAGGTAAAAAGGCAACGCAAGCCGCGAAATAAATTTGCGATGTTTATGGACCTAGTGCAGTGTCTGTGAGAGTAGCACAAATTTGGTTTAAGCGTTTTCAATCCGGAAATTTTGATGTCAAAGATGCACGTCGCTCTGGTCGCCCTATTACGGATAAAATGGATGCCATTTTTAAAAAAATGTGGACCAAGATATCAGTAGTTACGACGTAGCTGAAGAACTGGGAATTGACCACAAAACAGTTTTGGCGCATTTGAAAAAAAACTGGGTAAGTACACAAAAAAGCTCGATATTTGGGTACCTCACGAGCTCACTGAAAGAAACTTAATGAACCGTGTACTCATTTGTGATTCTTTATTACGACTATTTACGACGTAATGAAACCGAACCATTTTTGAAGAAGCTGATAACTGGTGATGAAAAGTGGATCACGTACGACAAGAACGTGCGAAAAAGGTCGTGGTCAAAGGCCGGGCAGGCTTCACAGACTGGCGAAACCCGGGTTAACTCGCAACAAGGTGATGGTGTGTGTGTAGTGGGATTGGAAGGGCATTACTCATTATGAGCTGTTACCACCAGGCAGGACCATCGATTCTGAACTCTACTGTGAAGAACTGATGAGATTAAAGCAAGAAGTTGAGAGAAAGCGGCCGGAATTATTATTATTATTATTAATAATTAATCAACAGAAGGGGTGTGGTTTTTCATCATGATAACGCTAGACCTCACACATCGGAGGGGGTGTGGTTTTTCATCATGATAACGCTACCCGACCTCACACATCTTTAGCCACTCAGCAAAAATTAAGAGAGTTTGGCTGGGAGGTGTTAATGCATCCGCCGTATAGTCCTGACCTTGCACCTTCAGATTTCCACCTGTTTCGGTCTCTTCAGAATTCTTTAGGCAGTGTCAGGTTAACATCACGAGAGGACTGCCAAAACCACTTGTCGCGGTATTTTGATCAGAAGTCCCAAAATTTCTATAGCAATGGGATCATGTCCCTACCTACAAGATGGCAAAAAGTTATCGAACAAAATGGTACCTACATACTTTAGTTAAATGTAAATAAACTATATTAAAAAATGTTTTGAATTTTCTTAAAAAATGCGAAGAAACTTTTTCCCCAACCTACTAAGTGTTTTCAATAATTTAATGTTTCATTACTGCCTTAATATAAATAAGCCTGTTTAGTTGTACAGAAATAAACCCATGTTACATATAGGGGCATGTAAGGAGGAGAGCTGCAAACTGGATGAACCAAAAATATTGTACCAAAAAGCAAAATAATAACACAATATCTATGAATTCTATGAATTTCTTTATTGAAATCTATGAATTTAAGTTCACTGATCTACAAGAAAATTCATAAAGAATTAAATATACGGGATTGCAATAAGTTTGAATTGAAAGCCAAGCTGATGGAATGGCTACTTCAACAGAACTATACACAAACTGAATCTCTGCTAAAATGTATTGCCTAATATTGCCTTATTTTTGCTTTTACTCCCTCATATTTTACACCTCACACTCACTACTCCCATACAAAAACTCACCACACATAGATACATAAATCATACCGACATATTCACACACATTCACCCACTCACACACACAAGTTTTAAATTGTTATTTCTTACATTATTTCTCCGTTTTCCTTAAATATAATATGTTTCTGTTAAAATTAATAAGATTGTTAAGTTGTTAACACGTACCCACTATAAGTTGGCACAGTCCGCAGTTGTTTGATACCTATTTTTAAGTAACCTCACAGCTGAACACTGTCTCTTAAGATACAGGTTATCCTAGTTTGAGAGACAGGGCTCACAATATCTGTATACAAACTACTGCAGCATTAATTAGCTTCATGTTAAACAGTGTATACTAATGTATATTTTTTGTGACAATAAACTATTTTATTATTATTATTATTCGTTTTGATAAGGTGATAAAATACAATACCATTGTGTGCTATCTTACTATAATATGTAGGCTGACCGCTTAACTAAGACGTTGCCTGAGGTAGCTGTGCGGTGCGGGAGGGGTGGTAGTTGTCACAAATTGATGAATCACTGAGCTCTCACATCATGTCACCACACCCCTCCCACACTGCGCTGCTGCCTCAGGCAACATCTCAGTTAAGCAGTTGGCCTATATTTGTGGTGCTGGTGAAATTGATGATGATAATTATAATTTATGGCTCTGTAGTAAGTCATAATGGAAGGCGTACAGTTGGTAGGCTTTCCATAAGATGGACCGATGACCTTGTGCAGGCTGCAGGAATCCGCTGGATGCAAGAAGCACAGAACTGAATTGATGTGGTGATGGTTGGGGGAGGTCTATGTCCAGAGGTAGACGTCTTTTGACTGAAATGATCAATGATGATGATTCTGTAGTACACATTATAATATATTTATACATTTTTAATGGTGTAAACCAACTTATTGGAGTTCTAACAAGTACAATAAACAACAACTACATAATTTAGAGAATAAATAACACAACTTAAGCCTTTTGATGTCCAGTTGCCTGTTCCACTGTTGATTCTTATAGAGAACAGCATGCTATAAAATTATGATTGAGTTTGAATCAAATACATGGTATTTACTTATGTCTACAATGTATCTAATCAGAGGAACGTCATATGGTATTAACTAAACAATTCAGTAACTGTTTAGTACTTCCTCTAGCGACATGACTGATGCTGTATTACGTGACAGTTGCTGTTTAACAGGAGTCTAATAACAACATAACTGCACGTAGATGCGGCGGATACACTTGCTTTGTGCTTCAGAAGCCGGTAATATTATAATGTTTACTGTTGCTAAGTTCTCTATTATTTTGTAATCTATTTAACGACTACTTTTTGATTGCGACGCGGTTTAAGTAACGGAAGCATCAAAGTCCCTTTGTATTGATAACAAACCTATAATAATAATTAAAGTTACCTTTGAAAACGTATTTTTCACAATTTTCACTGAATGCACCATAGACATAGACACAGCCATAGGACACTTAGAGTAAATAAATATGTTCCTTGGGATTGGGACACATAAACACAGAATAAAGGTTAAATGGTTAAATGCTCTGTGCACAGAATGACACTGACAGTGTCTGACAGCTGACAGGACAGAGTGACAGAACCGATCACAGAGTACTGAACAGACTACAGATTATTCAAACCGACCGAAATGTTGACAATTATTGTTATTTATTAAATAATTTAATGTGTTTGGTTGACAACAACCCTGTTTCCTGTCCACAAACTGCCATTGTTTTGTTTATCTTTATTTTTGTATCGATCAATATTTATGCAACTTGGAGTGAAGCACTATAACAAGATTTTATTTTGAATTCTCATTGGTCCCACTAAATAATTTAAGTCTGGTTGTGGGGAAAAAACACTTATATATGCGAAAGTATCAAAGTAAGTTTGTTTGTTTGTTATATTTTCACGCTTATTCCACGGTAACCGATCATCATGAAATTTTGCATATACGAGTACGTTGTCACTAGACTTGTCAGTGGTATAGGAAAGGTCATACGGACCTTTCATCCAGAAAAAAATACTGTTTCCGAGGAAAAGAACTATAACTTTCGACAGTCACAATTATTGCTTTAGAACGCTATATGGTGCAGGTACGTGTCTTTCGAATCATGATTGAAATGTGATTCGACTTTCTGAGCACTACTCTAACAAAAAGTACTAGGCTTGCATGAATTTACGATAGTAATTCAATAATTATTATAAGGTATGCTTATAATAATTATTGAATTAATTTAATGTCTAAATAATAGTAAATAATTTAATGTCTTTGCTTATAATAGAATTTGGATCAAGGCAATTATATTATTATTATTATTATTTGAGTGCCTAATTTTGCGCGTAATTAATAGATAATAAATAGTAGGTATTAGTACCTAATTTTGTGTTTTTTTGTATTTTGTGTTTTTTGTATTTTGTGATATTTTTACCCCAAATTAGGACACTCCAGCAAGTTTCATCGAGAACTTATCGCTACAAAAATTATCAACATAAAATGACTAAATTATTCACTGACAATATCAGTGGGTCAAACTGGAATACCTACACGATACGCTATAGCTATTTCCTCGCTGTTCATGTCCTTCCATTTAGCTAAGAATTACGTCATCAAACTGCTCGCGTGTGCTACATTTTCACCCTCGTTTTGTTGGCGCTGTACAGGTCTCCGCACAATCATATCGTGCTAGGAACAGGTTCCTGAACTGGCTCCACGTCATACCATACCAGTAGGTATATGCGATACTTGAGAAAGCCATGTCGATGCACTTCCTTTCAGAGATTAACTAAGCGCAATGATCAGCGCGCCTTCTGCCATGGGATGTTCAGTGAGGCAAATGTCCACCGTTGAGCTCCAAGAACGTAGATCAACGGCAGGTAGGTTCGGGTTGAACTCTGGCAGCTTGACTGAAGCTTGCTTCCGCGTTGATCCTCGAATAGCTTCAATGATGCGCATGGTAATCTGGGTTTGCTGCTGATATCCGTGGTAGGCGCCCGAGCTGATCCCACTTCTGATGACGGCGCGAGCGTAGGCGTAGCAATAACAGGGCTGTCGCGAATGCGAAGTAATATAGCCTATAGGTACACATAACAACTATGTAGTCATGACGTGGCGTGGAAACAGGGGGAGCGCGCGGTGATGGTCGGCGCGCGCGCGCTCGTCTCACTTAGCACCTGAGGATTGGAGCTAGCAGTATATTGGTGAGCGAACTTGTTCTTTCCCAGTGCATGTCTTTGATGTCTTCAGATTTACTAGATATTCATCCTACATTGCATTTCAGTGTTGACGATGTTGGAAATGACACCAAATCAGACCAGCATTCAGATGCGAGGCTCGGGGTGGCTAGGTTGGAGGCCACTTTGAATGGTCGCAATGATATTTGGGGTGTCCCCCCCGGACACCCCAAATATCATTGCGATGATAATTCAGTAACGGTTTTTCAGTGGAAATAAGTTTACATAATTACAGCGGTAGTTAGATCATAATCTTTTCGTACCTAGGCCTATTTTAGAGACATATGTATTGTAGGTTCAGATATTCGTCATAAAAAGGGACTTGTGGCGACATGGTGGAGATGCTGGGATCTGATTTAAAGTTTAAAATAAAGTTTTGTTCACTGGTTCCAGAATTAAAATAATGTGGGTAGATCGAAATTGTGTTCTGCATTTAAAAATAATTAGCCCAGCACCCTAATTGCAGAGATGTCAGCAGAGGACGGGGCCCCACAGGGCCGAAGCCTGCCGGGGCGGCGGGATTTTCCGAAAGGTTAACCGCTGCCCTGGAACAGAAAGGGCTAAGGACGGAACACGGGTGGGTTTTAGTCAGTAAAAGTCTGACACTCCCTTCCGCTCCACCCAGAGCGGGAGGGGTCATTTGATGATTCCCCATCCACAAAAAAAAAAAAAAAAAAAACACCCTAATTGCGTAACACACAATCAATCTCAATCTGAATAATTTTGAAGGATATTGATAATCCATTGCTTCATGTGTTCAAAAAATGTGTCTGCTCAGCAACATAAATAACGCAATGAATGTTGTTGAACTGTCAAAATGAAACCGATTCTGATTGATCGTGTGTTACGCAATTAGGGTGCAGTTTCATATGGTGCCCGAATAGCCGCTATACCTACTCACCAAATTCGAAAATGGAACAGAATTTGTTTGACAAACCCATAATGTTCTAAGCTGTTGTGAGTATGTTATGTCACTACTTGCGGAACCCTAAATTCTTAAGACAATGACTAACACCGCGGTGCGCTCTACACCGTGAGATTCGCCTTCTCAGCAATCCGATGGCGTGAGACCGAAGATCGTGCAATGTGCAGTGCCAGTGAATCACTCTTGTTTTACCAATTTAATTGTAATAATTATCTTAATTAAATTGTTTAAGTAAAATATATCGGTCTTATTTGCATCCTCGACTGCAGCCGAACGTAATTGGCGCAGTCGGTAGGATACTCGCGGTCGGTTTCGCGTAAAAAGGGAGATTTCTGCAATCGTAAAGCCGCCCGTGCGGCTATCCAATCGCTCCAGAGTATCCAGAACTACACGTCGTGCTGTATCGTGGAATCCAGACATTGATTACGCAAAGGGGCCGATATAATGTTCAAGTAAGAGCATTAGATTATTTCGAGTGTCCGCTTTCTCCTAGCCTGTACTAATTTATCCTTCCAAAATTTTCTTTCCACGAAAATCCAGGAATACTAGGATAGTTAGAAGTAGTAGAGAATTAGAGATAGATTCTAGAAGAGATATTAATTTAGATACATTATACGAGGACACAGAATCGTTTTCTGGGAAAATGTCTTTGGATTTAGATACCGTTTATAAGGCATTTCGGTTAGTACCCGAATTTGACGGGAACCCGAACGTGCTGACTAGGTTTATTCAATTGTGTGATCATTTAGTTAAAGAATATTATAATGTTCAAGGTGGTTCCGAATTAATTAACACTGCACTTATTAATGGTATATTAAATAAAATTGTAGGGTCTGCTGCTCGCTTAATCAACTCGAATGGCATAGCAAGTGATTGGAATGGCATCCGTAGGGCATTAATAAATAATTTTGCTGACCAAAGGGATGAGACCGCTCTTTATAGCGATTTATCTCTTTTAACACAGGGCTCTAACACTCCGCAAGAGTTCTATGAGCGTTGTCAGAATATTTTTAGTACAATAATGACGTATGTTTCCTTACACGACCTCTTAACAACTACTATAGACGCTAAAAGGGATTTATATAAGAAATTAACGCTCCAGGGTTTTGTGCGTGGATTAAAAGATCCTGTAGGATCACGCGTACGTTGTATGCGCCCTCAAAGTATAGAACAAGCACTAGAATTTGTTCACGAGGAAACCAATACCATGTATTTGCAAAATCGTAACGACCGTTTGCCTGTTAGAAGAATTAATAGCAACAACCAACCCGGTAATCATTTTAAAATGCCCTCTCAGCCGTTTCCTGATTTCCTGAAGGCCTAATAATTATAGCATGGCAGGACCTTCACGATTCCAATTTCCAGCTCAACAACCGCCGCAGTGGAAACCGATTTTTTTCCAACCTCGCCAGTTTGGTCCGACCCGAACTCAGCTAGTATTCAGGGCACCCCCACCAATCTACAACCGTCAGAATAACCCATTTCAAGTAGCCCAGCAGAATTCTCCTAACCAGCCTAGTGGATCAGCGCAACCACGCCCAATGAGTGGTGTTAGCTATTTCGTGAATAGACAATTACCACCTACTAACGCTTTTTCTAGGCATGATTGGAGCAAGTCAGGCAATCCTCCACCCAATAATTATT
Organism: Apamea crenata; assembly: GCA_949629185.1. Taxonomy (NCBI): domain Eukaryota; kingdom Metazoa; phylum Arthropoda; class Insecta; order Lepidoptera; family Noctuidae; genus Apamea; species Apamea crenata. The sequence continues at coordinate 19,793,099 of OX451359.1, read as the reverse complement.
TCAAAACTCGGGAGATGCATTTTAGTGATTCTTATAATGATCCTTCGTTCAATGGTTACTTTACCAATTGGAACTTATTACGATTACTATGAGTACCCAGTTTGTACTATGAATATAAAGCACCCCCTCAGAAAAGTTTAGAATTTCCCCAGTAGTCCGAAAGCATAAAAGACGACGCTAAAGAATCTAAGGAGCCGGATTTTAAGAAAACCCCGAAGTCCGAAAAATTAAAATAGAAATAAATCTCCAAACTCAACGGTACCTTCCATACGTTCAAATCGCGTCTTAAGCTTTTAATAGACACAGGTGCGAACCAGTCATTTCTATGTCCTAATGCTGTCGAAAAATACCTAAAGTGATTTCCCATTAAATTATTCTCCATTCGAAGTGCATAGTGTTCATGCTAAAACTAGTGTAGAAGTTAGTAGGATGGCTAAATGATACTGCTGCTTCTAAAGTCAAATTAAATATAATATCCGGACCAAAGGTTTGGTAATACAAAGGAGCGAGGGAGCACACGCGATGACCGCTAATCGTGTACTAAATGCTCGACTAATATCAATTAGTGAACTGAGGTAAAAATGCACGAATTTAAAGCATTTGTGCATTATTAGTGTATGGTTTCACCGTACAACTAGAAACGACTATTCAATTACTTTACCTATTTTTGATGAATTTAATGATTCAGGTACAGTTTCATTCGATATCTATACCTAAGTTCCACGATTACTTTGATGGACTTATTGGTACTGATCTGCTAGAAAAATGGGGAGCTACGATAGATTATAAAAAGAAATTATTTACAACCAAGTTCGCTTCAAACCCTATTAGAATCAAATAATATTCACGTAATACAAATTTATATGAGGATATTATTCCAGCAGGTTCATCTAAGTTACTAAAGACTCCGATTAATGTTCGCGATGGAGATGCTTATATTCCTGAACAATCTATTTCAAACTGTATCATACATGAATGCCTTACTACAGTTAAAAAGAATAGGGGTATATTAGAAGTACAGAATCCAAGTAGAACTGATATAATATTTTCAATGGATCGTGCTATACCTGCAGAAGTTCATGATGTCGGGTGCACGCGCACTAAACAGCAGAAGCAACGCGTAAAAGACGTGCTATCGCGCCTTCGTACTGACCATTTAAATGAAGAAGAACGCATTAATCTAGAATCATTGTGCTCACAATATGCAGACGTTTTGTAGATTGAAGGTAAACAATTAACATTTACAAACGAAATCAAACATTCAATTAAAACCACAGATGAGGCTCCAGTCTATAAAAAGTAGAGTTATAGATATCCATATATTCATAGACAGGAAGTACCTACAAGAACAGATTGGTAAAATGTTAGAACAAGGTATAATTAGACCTTCAAATTCTGCTTGGAGTTCTCCTACTTGGGTTGTAGCTAAGAAAGCTGACGCATCAGGACAGGCAAAGTGGCGTATTGTCGTAGATTTCAGGAAACTTAATGAAAAAACCATAGACGGCAAGTACCCTATCCCCAATATAGCTGATGTCCTAGACAAATTAGGTATCTGTCAGTATTTTACCACGCTAGATCTAGCCAGTGGATTCTATCAAGTCGAAATGGACCCCCAAGATATTACAAAAACAACATTCAATGTAGAACATGGGCATTTCGAATTTCTAAGAATGCCTATGGGGCTTAAAAATAGTCCATCTACCTTCCAAAGAGTAATAGACAACGTGTTGCGAGAACTCCAGAATACTATTTGTCTAGTATACCTAGATGATATAATAGTTTTTAGTACTTACATCATTGCAAGAACATAGGCAACCTAGAAAAAGTTTTCAAAAGATTACGTGAATCTAACTTTAAGATACAAATGGACAAATCGGAGTTCCTTAAATTAGAAACGGCTTACCTAGGACATATTATAGGCAAAGACGGAATAAAGCCTAATCCAGATAAAATACTGGCTGTTGCTGTTTTTGTACAAAATTACCCCTTACCTAAAACGCCAACCGAAATTATAAGGTTTTTAGGACTTCTTGGATATTATAGAAAATTTATGCCTGATTTTGCTAAAATAACCAAACCTTTGACTCAAAGCTTAAAGAAAGGCTCTAAAATTACACTTGATCCAAATTATGTCGAATGCTTTGAAAAATGTAAGATCCTTCTAGTTAATGATCCAATTCTTCAATACCCTGACTTTAAAAAAGAATTTATACTTACTACAGACGCTTTAAATTTGGCAATTGGAGCAGTACTGTCACAAGGGCCTATTGGATCTGATAAACCAATAGCTTTTGCCTCGCGTACGCTTAACTCTAGTGAGATAAACTATAGCACTATTGAAAAGGAGTTATTGGCTATAGTCTGGGCCACCAAGTATTTCAGGCCATATTTATTCGGAAGAAAATTTAAAATAGTGACAGACCATCGCCCTTTGCACTGGGTGATGAATATTAAAGAGCCGGATTCCCGTTTAACCCGTTGGAGATTAATGAGTGTTATCTAGCACTATCTCTTAGATGCTATTGGCCAAATATGAAAGAGCATGTAACAAAGTATATCAACGAATATCAAATATGCGGGCAAGCTAAATATGATCGCAATCCAGTTAGACCAAGGTTACAAATTCTATTAAAGCCAAAGAAAAAAGGCACTGTGCCTAAATCACGCCTAAAACGGGTGCCTAATAGTGCTCGTTTGTTACAGGACACTGAAAATACTACTAGTCCTGACCCTGGCCCTGGCCCAAGCGGACGAGATAACGCTAGAAAGTCTTAACGATGGACCAGGTATTTTGCCCTTCAACCTGGTATCCACAAGAATTATCTCACATTTCCACTCCTTTCTCCAAATCATAAACCTTGATGATATGCGCAATAGTTTAGAAACGGTTAGCGAGCAATTGCAAAATCTTACGCCACAATTAAATAACATGTCGCGATCTCTTTGTGAACCCCACGTTACATATCTAGGTACTAAATTAGAAGAAATATCGGAACAGTTAGAAACACTTGAGGTAAAGCGTGTTTAGAGGTCTCATAGATAGTCTTGGTTCAGTAATAAAGAGCATTTCAGGTAATTTGGATTATACTGATGGTTCACGAAAAAGATCTATTGTACGGAGACAGAATGTCCGAAGCTTAGCCACGGTCACCTTTGCGAGGATAATTTAAATCACCACCATGGCAAACAATCGGACTTCAGATAATTCAGGAACGGCTACAGAATAAAATAATTCAAAATCAAAAGTCATTTATTCAAATTAGGCTGAGAGGAGAGAAGAATCAGCACTTTTTGAACGTCAAAATTACAAAAGACAGTCCCCCAAAAACGCCCGCCCTTCACCACTTCCTAGTGCTATCGCTGGGAAGAAGAAGTGGCGCAACAAACTCCCTAGCAGCACAGCTGTCTGTTCATTTAGAAAACACTTGATTGTATACAATACTAGGTACCTATGTTCGATAATTAACATTACAAAACCAGAACATAAAATTAAATTATTTGCCATAATATGTCAGCTACCCACGCCAATATACCAACAAATGTAATAAAAACTATACGTACTCAAGCTAAAAAATAATTAATTAAAATGTAAATAAAAAAACTTACTACCCAAATAAAAGCCTCCAGGCATAAAGGGCATGACAGCTTACATATTTATGCATTGCTGGGTTCTGTTCACATAGCTGTCACTTGAAGTCACAAAAAGATAAACTAAGACCTGTCAGTAAGCTAATTCTGGAGAAAGAACATAAACATTGTCTTGCGTTAAATTATGGCGACCAACTGTTCTTATCGTCTAAGTAGTCGTTGATGGAATGAACAACAAAGGTTGGATTTTAGTTGAGCTTTAAACGCATTAAAAGGCAAGTCTAGAAAAGAAGAGGGTATCTTTTTATAAAAGGTTATACCAAGCCCAAGAAATGAGTTATGAACCTTATGAAGCCGGTGAAAGGGGGCACGTAGTTTGTCCTTATTTCTAGTGTTAACACTGTGAATATCACTATTTTTAGTGTACAGGTGTAAATTTTGCCTAATATATAAAATGTTGGCAAGGATGAATTGTGATGCAACCGTGAGAATACCAATATCTTTGAGAGGTCAAATTATCAGAAACTCTGGCACCTAGCTGGTAAATTGCTCGAACAGCTCGCTTTTGAAGGACAGATATATTTTGTATATCAGCGGCTTTGCCCCACAGCAGAATTACTTTCGTGACGGTGTAGGCAGCTGAACTGAGCCTTCCTGCTAGACTTGATATATGAGGTCCCCACTGAAGTTTGGCATCTACTGTTATTCCTAGAAAAATGGCTGAGCCTACAGTTTCAAGCACCTCTTCATCTAAGACGATGTTGGGTCCTAGGTTTCTAACATTCGGTAGGGCGAACTTTATACATTTGGTTTTCTTGGCATTGAGAACTAGGTTATTTGACGTAAACCAATCTGTAACTATTGAGAGTGCACTGTTTACGTCGTCAAAATCTTGTCTAAACTAAGAACAAGAATGGACCCAGTATTGAGCCTTGCGGAACATCTAACTGAACTGGTAGCCCGGAAGATTTCACAACATTAACATCTACACATTGGACCCTATTATGTAAATAAGAAATAATTACGTTGAGAGCTTCGTTTTGGACACCGTAATGACGTAACTTACGCAAAAGCGTGTCATGGTGCACGCAATCAAAGGCTTTGGAGAGATCACAGAAAACTCCAATAGCATTTTGTGATTTCTCCCATGCGTCAAATATGTGTCTCAACAGAGCAACACCCGCATTTGTAGTTGAACGACCTTTTGTAAAGCCATATTGCTCATTATGGAGGAAGCTATTTACATTAAAATGTCTTAGCAATTGCTTGAGTATAAACTTTTCAAATATTTTGCTAAATGCAGGTAGAAATAGGCCTGAAATTGCCAACGTCATTCTTATTGCCTGATTTAAATAATGGTATGACTTTACTACTCTTCATGAGGTCAGGAAAAGTTCCTAAATCAACACATTTATTAAAAGTAACAGCTAGATAGGGGGCTACGATGTTTATTATATTACTTATAAGTTTAGTGGAGATGCCCCAATAATCACCGGTGTTTTTAGACTTAAGTGTATTAAAAACATTAACTACATAACCTACTTGAGATTGTACCAGATCCAAAGATTGCACAGAATCATCCAGTTCACTATCTTCCTCACCATTGTGTTCGTGGTCGTGATAAGCCCAAAACGCTCTGTATTGTTTAAGACGCCTCAGCTAAAACTGCAGACAATCGAAGTTTAAACGAATGCCTATATAGGGGTCCACTTATGTTGGAGGATCTTACGGGATTGCTAATTAAGTTTAGGGATGGTTGCAGATGTAGAGAAAGCTTTCTTACAGTTAGGTCTACAAGATTTAGATAGAGATGTAACACGATTTTTTTGGTTCAAAGATGTAAACAGTACTGTTCACCCAGATAATGTGGTGCACTTACGTTATTGTCGTGTCCCATTCGGTGTCATATCAAGTCCATTTCTACTGAATGCTACGATCAGATATCACTTAAATAAATCAAACAACATATTTCTGAAACAAATTGCGGAGGACATTTAATGTAGACAATATTGTAACTGGCGCACAGACAATTTCAGATGCAAATAAACTGTACTGTGCTGCTAAAGAATCATTTGATAGCTTGTCCATGAACTTACGTGAATGGAATTCAAATTCAAACGAACTAGTTTCTTCCATACCAGATGAATTTAGAGCAGAAGACCGTGAACACATAAAAGTCCTCGGTTTAATATGGAACATACAAAGATTAGTTATATTTGAAATCTAACTTCAATACAGCATCAGGCACAATTCTATCAAAAAGAGACGTGTTAAGGGTCATTGCTTCAATTTATGATCCGTGTGGTCTCGCAGTTCCGGTAGTTCTTCCAGCAAAACTATTCTTTCAAAAATTATGGAAAGAAAAAGTTAAATAGGATGTCAAATTGAGTGATCTTCTACTTAGAGAATGGCAAAAAATAGCATCAAATTTTGTATGTCTAAAGAGTATTCATGTTGATCGTTATTTTGGGCAAGGATTAAATAAAAGCCAAGTCACGGAGCCAATTGAATATGAACTACATTGTTTTACAGATTCGTCTATGCATGCTTATGTAGCAGTTATTTATTTACGCGGTACTTTGCACACTAATAGTATTGTCAGTTTTGTTATTGGCAAGTCTAGATTAGTGCCGTTAAAGGACCAAAATAACTTACAGATTCCAAGATTAGAATAGCTGGGAGTACTTATCGGATGTAGACTTATAGGTTATGTAACAAAATATTTGCGATTAAAATCAAAGCACAATTTTTGTGGACTGATAGTCAAATAGTAATAAGCTGGCTCAAATCAGACAAATTACTTCCACCGTTTGTGGCACGTAGAATCAATGAAATAAAACAGAACAAAACTTTACAAATCAGATAATATGTGCCAACTGAATTAAATCCATCTGATGTCGGTACTAGGACAGAACGGGTAGATTATTATAATACACTCGAGAGCAATGAATCCGGGTCACTTGAAGAATCCTAAAAATCTCGGAAACTAAAAATGCTAGGTTAATGCAATAAATTGTATTTAATAGACAATGTAATACTCCTTAAATGAAGTTATTAAAACTTCTTAGTTATTGTAAAGTTATATCATAAAAAAATCAAATTTGAAAAAGGGCCACTTTCGAAGATGGAACTACGAAATTACAGCATTTGGTTTTGCTTTTGTTTGTAATCTGTCATTTATGTGGGTACATAAACCATGTTGATAGTGCTCTATATTCATTATTCAAGCTGAAATTATGTCGCTTACGCCTGAAGAATGCACCAGAATACTTACAATGCTGGAAACCGGCCGGAGTCAGCGCGATACAGCCAGGACTGTCGGTGTGTCGCGGTCAACAGTACAAAGAGTTCTCCGACGTTACGAAGAAACTGGTTCTAACCTACGCAGACCAGGAACGGGCAGAACCAGGTGTACCACAGCACGAGAAGACCGATACTTGGTGAACACCATGCTTCGAAATCGCTTTCTCACAGGAACTGAACTCCCAAATCAGTTTCGACGCCTCGGAGGAAGTAACCCAAGTGCATGGACAGTAAGACGTCGGCTTGCTGAATCTAACTTAAAACCCCTTAGACCTGCAAACGGCCCTAAACTGGAGCGTGGGCATCGTATTTCAAGACTAAGATATACCCAGAGCCACGTAAATTGGAGTATTGAAGATTGGTCAAAAGTTATGTTCTCCGACGAATCAAAATTTATGCTCTACAAGCACGATGGAAGACACAGAGTGTATCGAAGACCAGGGGAAAGATTCAAGCAAGCATGCATCGAAGAAAAAGTAGCCTACGGTGGTAAGTCTGTACTTGTGTGGGCCGGAATTTCTTCTGAAAGTCGCACAGAGCTGGTGATCATAGAAAACGGCTCTTTAACTAGCGTAAGATATGTGGAAGAAATCCTCAATGATCACGTTTGTCCATTTATGGTCAATTTAGGTGAGGATGCTATATTTATGCATGACAATGCCCGACCTCATACAGGCAGGATTGTGAATGACTACCTTCAAGAGATGAACATTACTCGTATGGAGTGGCCAGCGCGCAGCCCGGATATCAACCCGATCGAGCATGCTTGGGACGAGCTAGGCAGATGCGTAAAACAACGAAACCCTCCCCCAATCACGCTTCGTGAGCTCAAAATTGCTCTCACAGAGGAATGGGAGAATATTCCCCAAAATCGTATAAGGAACTTGGTGTACAGCATGCCAAACCGCGTAAACGCAGTAATGGAAGCACGAGGAGGCGGAAAATCGTAATAAAGTTCAAAAATTTCATGTTTCCTTTCATGATTATTTCGGTCCACTGCTTGTGGATGAGATGTGAACAATTAGGTCGTTAAAGATTTAACAGCAGAAGAATGTTTACTAGCCATTAGAAGATTCGTCGCTATAAGAGGTTTACCTCAATTATTCGTGTCAGACAATGCTACGCAATTTAGGCTTACAGCAGAAGTGTTAACTTCAGATTATTGCATTCAGAATCACTTGTTCAGATTTCCTACGTGTGGGCGGAATTTTGACCACTGAAGTTGCAGATCGAGACTTCTTAGAATCAGCTACAGTAACCAAGACGAATCTGATTGACGGATGGAAACGTGGTCAAATCATCATCTCAGAATTCGCCAAAATGTTCACTAATCAATACTTGACTAGCCTCCGCGAACGAAGTGACAAAATCAAACAACCTAGAGTCGTTGTTAATAGGCCACCAAAGTTAGCAGAGACAGTTCAAATTAAGTCAGATAGTAATAGGGCCACATTGGAAAGTTGGCAAAATAGCAGAGTTGATTAAAGGATCGGATAGGCAGATTAGAATAGCCAAAGTTAAGTTATCATCAGGAGAAACACTAACCCGTTCAGTAGGCCATCTGTTCCCGTTGGAGATTGACGATCGAATCGTCCCAAGAATCGTCCACAGAGCAGAATGTTTTGCCAGTCCGAGTCAGTCCACACTCTGAAGATTTTAAGAAAGAATATTCAGTACAAGGCGACCATCCAGTCAGTTTTAACCTTGAGTCTCGAAGTACTCAAGACGATGAACCAGTTACCAATGGTGCACTCATAGTTCAGTCAGTACCAGACACCAGTAGACGACCAATCAGAGCATCAGCAGCCAAGTCAAAAGAGAGAGTTAAACAGTCGACATCCCAGTTGATGAGCAGATTGTTTCAATAATCAGTGATATTCAGTATTGATTTAATATTAGGGAACAATAGTCATTCAGTTATAATAACCCGTCATCACTGTTCAATGTTACCTTTGGACATTGACTCAGCACTCCGCTTGGCTTACGCACGGCCCAGTTAAAATAATGATTTGGTTGCATCTTACACGCATAGGACACAAAGATTTTGTATAATAGTGTGTGTTAAGAAAAAGTAGTATTTAAGCAGTAACATATTGTAAAAATAAATTTGATTTGAATTTTATATTCTTGTCTCATTACCCCTCACTGTGGCCAAGACACCTTTAGCCATCTCTGATCAGTCTCGTGAGTCTGCAGGACTGGCAGTGAGTCTACCCTTTCCCGAACCTGGAAATCCTGTCTACAATCCGTCTGTAACCTTAGGTCGCATGGTGCAGACATCCTGAAATTATTTATACATTTATTTATTACGTACTAGGTATATGGTAGGTTAGGGCTATAGGGCTTATAGGGCTTAGGGTCGTAGGGACTGTTATAGGTCTCTATAGGTTCCTTTAATTACTTATCATATATTTTCATGTACCGTCACACCCTTGACTACTTTGCGGCCTTACGTGACGTCTGTTAAGGGTGGACGTACAATCACTATGAAAATGTATCAGTTGTATTCCATTTATGATCTTGATTAAACAGTTACTTCAATAGATCAGATTTTTCAATTATCTCTTCTTTTGCGCGGGAGTGTCGCGAATGCGAAATAATATAGCCTATAGGTACAAATAACAACTATGTAGTCATGACGTGGCGTGAGGTGGGAGAAAGAGGGGGAGCGCGCGGTGATGGTCGGCGCGCTCGCGCTCGTCTCACTTGGCACCTGAGGATTGGAGCTAGCAGTATATTGGTGAGCGAACTTGTTCTTTCCCAGTGCATGTCTTCAGATTTACTAGATATTCATCCTACATTGCATTTCAGTGTTTACGATGTTGGAAATGACACCAAATCAGACCAGCATTCAGATGCGAGGCTCGGGGTGGCTTTAAGGGGAGGTTGGAAGCCACTTTTGCGGACCCAAAATATCATTGCGATGATAATAAAATTCAGTAACGGTTATTCAGTGGAAATAAGTTTACATAATTACAGCGGTAGTTAGATCATAATCTTTTCGTACCTAGGCCTATTTTAGAGACATAGTTATTGTAGGTTCAGATATTCGTCATAAAAAGAGACTTGTGGCGACAAGGGCCATCATCATCATCGTTTCTTGGTACGGGTTCCATGATTTGTAACGGAATATTACGACGGTATCTTGCCAATTCATTAATGAAAATATTATGTATGTTAGAAAAAATCTACATCTTTTTAGGGCTGTTTTTGCAATCGACAAACAATTTTTATTCGTGGAATAAAATTGACGTCTGACAGTTTTTGTATGGAAGAACTGTCAAAAATTCAAAATTATTCCTCCGATAAAATTATCTGGCGTTGGAAGAATCAGCCCTTATTATAATAAGCGATAGTCATCATTTTTATTATACTAGAGAAATAACGATAAAATACATCAACTATTTTTCAGATTAGCCAAAGTATGTACATATACATCTTTTATGGGGTACTGTCTTAAATGTTACAATACCTTGTGATATATTGCAATTAAATGAAAGAAAGTCCTCAAGGAAGAGTTCTGGCCGAAGGGTGTTGTGTTGTGTACCGCCCGCCGGGTTCGTGTTGGGCTACATGACACCAGTCAGTGGGAACACGACGCAGACTGTACGTTAGTTTGTTTTTTAGTGTAATTATAATGTTGTATGTATTTATAGTATTTTTTAGTAATATTAATATTATATTGTATTGTATGTGTTTATATGGGCCTTGATGCCTGAAATAAATGGATAAATAAATAAATAAGTAATAATAATAAATAAAATTTAAATCTCACATTAAAAGTACACTTTGTAAACATGCATAGGTACTATAAATTAGAGGATTATATCCAAGTTTAGAGGCATGAGGAACAGGGTGTAAAGTTCACTCATCCTCCATAGAAAAGGGAGGATCCTCCGACCAGACGGGTGTTGTGTCTGGCGGGCAATTGCCCAACGGTTGATGTTGGAAAGTTTGTGTATATGCGCGGTAAACTCTGCTTGCGAGATGCAGGATTTGCGTGACGTCAGTATGACGCGTTGTTCGCATGTGGCGTTGTAGATACCGCACAAGATAAGAACGCTTGGAAACATGCTGGTCCTGCTCCATAGGACAATCTCAATACTCAATACGTTTATTTGCATTCCACATTGTGAACTCAGGTGGTATAGGTACATTATAAAATAGGTATACATAATTATAGATCATTGTGGACCCTGTCGGGCACAGCAAGATAGGATAGAGGAAGAGGGCTATTATTATAATTATTATCTGAAAAAGTAGAGTATAAATGTTTCTCTTCACTTCGACTTTGATTTTATTTATTAACTAGCTGACCCGGCAAACGTTGTTTTGCCATATAAATTATTTCTAGCTGCCCGGCGCTACTTCGTTCGCGTGGTGTCCTACCCCCTACCCTATCCTACCCTACTCCTACACTACTCCTACCCTACTCCTACACTACTCCTAGCCTACTCCTACCCTACTCCTACACTACTCCTACCCTATTACTACCCTACTCCTACCCTACTCTTACCCTAGCCCTACCCTACTCCTACACTACTCCTACCCTACTCCTACTATCCCCTACCCTACTCCTACACTACTCCTACCCTACTCCTACCCTACTCCTACACTACTCCTACCCTACACCTACCCTACCCCCTACCCTACTACTACCCTACTCCTACCCTACTCCTACCCTACTCCTACCCTACTCCTACCCTACTCCTACCCTACTCCTACACTACTCCTACCCTACCCCCTACCCAACTCCTACCATACTCCTACACTACTCCTACACTACTCCTACCCTACTCCTACTCTACTCCTACCCTACTCCTACACTACTCCTACCCTATTCCTACCCTACCCCCTACCCTACTCCCTACCCTACTCCTACACTACTCCTACACTACTCCTACACTACTCCTACCCTACTCCTACTCTACCCTACTCCTACACTACTCCTACCCTACTCCTACCCAACTCCTACCCTACCCCTACCCTACTCCTACCCTACTTCTACCCTACTCCCAACCTACTCCTACCCTATTTTTTAAATTTTTCTCTGCGTAAGAACCATCCTCGTACTTCAAGGAATATTCTAAAAAAAGAATCAGCCAAATCGGTCAAGCCGTTTTCATGTTATGTCGTGACAACGGAAAACGGGTTTCATTTTTATAATATTATATAGATAGCTGACCCGGCAAACGTTGTTTTGCCATTTAAATTATTTCTAGCTGCCCGGCGCTACTTCGTTCGCGTGGTGTCCTACCCCCTACCCTACCCCTACCCCCCCCCCCCCCCTACTCTTACCCTTACTCCTACCCTACTTCTACCCTACTCCAGCGCCACCTACCGGGTCGAATTGTATACAAACCTGGTCCTAACCTCATCCAATTTGGTGCAGTCGTTCGAAAGTTATGGGCGTACATACATTTCGAAGATCCATTTCTATTTATATAGAGTTTTGGTATTCATTTTTAATTATTAATTTTATTTATCATTAAAATATTCATTAATATTATAATACCATTTATGGATTAGGTACCTATTGTTTTAGTTTATTTATAAACCACCCGATTATTGTCGCCTCAGAAATCATACCGACCGATGCTATGTATGAAGCCTACCTACCATGTACCTAATAATCTTGTTAGACGAAGGAGACTAGTCTTCACGACACAGGGAATCCTAGTGTGAAGGCTAGTGCTATTCAAATATTGTACTGCTTTTTCTAAACAATAAAGTTTTATTATTATTTCCTTTATTTGAATTTAAACACATATAAGTTATATTTTTAAATATTAGAATATAAAAAGTATAAAAACATTTAAAAATATAAAAAATAGTAGCCCACCGGTATCGGGAACAGGGTCCAAGCTACCGGTGGTCAGGGCTCCAGAGAGAGGAACCTCCTGACGATGCGAGCCGTGTCCAGAAGTACCGCTTTCTGAATCAAGCCCTTGATCCAGCTGCCCAACGAGAGCCTCCTCAGGTGTTGGTCGAGGCTCTTGGCTATTAAGCCATTGGCTGTCACGACTATCGGCACAATGATCGCTGAGTCCACATCCCACATGTCGACAACCTCGCGAGCCAAGTCAAGATACTGATATACTTATTATTATTATTATTAGTTTTATTATAAATATATAAAATTTTTGTTCATTTTTAATTGCTTCTGATAAATAATTATAAATTTTTACTGACATTACTAAAGTGCTTGTTGAGTGTATTTTCAGCTTAGAGCCACCTGGTAGGTTAAGCATAGTTTTGTGTCGTAGTGTATATTTAGTTTGTATGTTTTCTCGTGTAGTGAATAATTGTTGGTTGTTTCTAACAAATTTGTATATTTCTATGATCTATATATATAAAATTCAAAGTCCTGACTGACTGACTGAGACATCAACGCACAGCTTAGACCGCTGGTCCTAGAGACATGAAATTTGAAGGGTGTACTCTTCGTAAAGAGTAGGTATCCACTAAGAAAGAGATTTTCGAAATTTCACCCCTAAGAGGGTGAAATGGGGGGATTTTGTTTGTATGAAAAATCTTATTGTTGGCCATTTTTTTGTTTTTATAAATTACCCCCTAAAAGGGGATTGGGGGTTTCAAAGTTTGTATGGAAGAATTTTAGCGCGCGATCCGCTCGAAACTCAGGATTTATACCTAAAATTGAAAGGAAAGAATAATATGTATCAGGGTTTTTCGAAAATCTACCCCTGACGGCCTGATAAGGGGTAGTCAATTTTACAGGGGAGGATTTTACAGCGTAGCTTGATTAACTCGAGAATTGGTATAAATAATCTTCGATTCAAGTTATGAACACATCCCAAATGATTTTTCAAAATTCGACCCCTGTGGGGGTGAAAAGCGGGGATACAGTTTATATGAAAAATCTTATTAGTTAGGTTAATAATCTTGAAAATTGGCATGAATATTCGCCTAAGTAAGCAATAAAGTTTGTCATTATTAGTTTTTCAAAACTACCTCTCAAGAATTTGAACGCGCGGTCCGATTAACTCGAAACTCAGTGTTTACACTTAAGACTAAAAATATATAATAGAGTCTGTCTATTGAAAGCTGAGAGTGAAAAAGAGCGGCAAATTTAAAAAAAATAGGTCGGGTATCCCCAGATCAACTAGGAAAAAACGTATTTGATACTTGAATATATATAAGTACCTACAGAATATTTATTTTGGTTTTTTGGAATAATAGGAAAGCACAAAGCAAAAAATTGTGTAGATAAGCGTTTATGATCTTCTGGTTGTAAGTCACATAGAAATTAACATTACACAATAATTTATGTTATGTAGGCCATATTTTTTTAAATATTTGATTAAGTAGGTACTTATTCTAATTCTATGCATTAATTAATAATAATAATAAAGTAATACTATGTTCTGTACTATACTATTAATACTATGTTTTCTTCTATGAAGACTTCTATAGGAGAAAACCTAGGAAACTGGATTACAAAAATCATAACACAGATTTTTATACAAATATGTTTAATACAGAATTATATTCAAAAAGTTAGGAATCATAATCGAAGTCTGATTCGAGGAATTCAATGCCACCAAAGGAATCGTCACTGTCATCATCACCGTCACACCCTTGACTACTTTGCGGCCTTACGTGACGTCTGTTAAGGGTGGACGTACAATCACTATGAAAATGTATCAGTTGTATTCCATTTATGATCTTGATTAAACAGTTACTTCAATAGATCAGATTTTTCAATTATCTCTTCTTTTGCGCGGGAGTGTCGCGAATGCGAAATAATATAGCCTATAGGTACAAATAACAACTATGTAGTCATGACGTGGCGTGAGGTGGGAGAAAGAGGGGGAGCGCGCGGTGATGGTCGGCGCGCTCGCGCTCGTCTCACTTGGCACCTGAGGATTGGAGCTAGCAGTATATTGGTGAGCGAACTTGTTCTTTCCCAGTGCATGTCTTCAGATTTACTAGATATTCATCCTACATTGCATTTCAGTGTTTACGATGTTGGAAATGACACCAAATCAGACCAGCATTCAGATGCGAGGCTCGGGGTGGCTTTAAGGGGAGGTTGGAAGCCACTTTTGCGGACCCAAAATATCATTGCGATGATAATAAAATTCAGTAACGGTTATTCAGTGGAAATAAGTTTACATAATTACAGCGGTAGTTAGATCATAATCTTTTCGTACCTAGGCCTATTTTAGAGACATAGTTATTGTAGGTTCAGATATTCGTCATAAAAAGAGACTTGTGGCGACAAGGGCCATCATCATCATCGTTTCTTGGTACGGGTTCCATGATTTGTAACGGAATATTACGACGGTATCTTGCCAATTCATTAATGAAAATATTATGTATGTTAGAAAAAATCTACATCTTTTTAGGGCTGTTTTTGCAATCGACAAACAATTTTTATTCGTGGAATAAAATTGACGTCTGACAGTTTTTGTATGGAAGAACTGTCAAAAATTCAAAATTATTCCTCCGATAAAATTATCTGGCGTTGGAAGAATCAGCCCTTATTATAATAAGCGATAGTCATCATTTTTATTATACTAGAGAAATAACGATAAAATACATCAACTATTTTTCAGATTAGCCAAAGTATGTACATATACATCTTTTATGGGGTACTGTCTTAAATGTTACAATACCTTGTGATATATTGCAATTAAATGAAAGAAAGTCCTCAAGGAAGAGTTCTGGCCGAAGGGTGTTGTGTTGTGTACCGCCCGCCGGGTTCGTGTTGGGCTACATGACACCAGTCAGTGGGAACACGACGCAGACTGTACGTTAGTTTGTTTTTTAGTGTAATTATAATGTTGTATGTATTTATAGTATTTTTTAGTAATATTAATATTATATTGTATTGTATGTGTTTATATGGGCCTTGATGCCTGAAATAAATGGATAAATAAATAAATAAGTAATAATAATAAATAAAATTTAAATCTCACATTAAAAGTACACTTTGTAAACATGCATAGGTACTATAAATTAGAGGATTATATCCAAGTTTAGAGGCATGAGGAACAGGGTGTAAAGTTCACTCATCCTCCATAGAAAAGGGAGGATCCTCCGACCAGACGGGTGTTGTGTCTGGCGGGCAATTGCCCAACGGTTGATGTTGGAAAGTTTGTGTATATGCGCGGTAAACTCTGCTTGCGAGATGCAGGATTTGCGTGACGTCAGTATGACGCGTTGTTCGCATGTGGCGTTGTAGATACCGCACAAGATAAGAACGCTTGGAAACATGCTGGTCCTGCTCCATAGGACAATCTCAATACTCAATACGTTTATTTGCATTCCACATTGTGAACTCAGGTGGTATAGGTACATTATAAAATAGGTATACATAATTATAGATCATTGTGGACCCTGTCGGGCACAGCAAGATAGGATAGAGGAAGAGGGCTATTATTATAATTATTATCTGAAAAAGTAGAGTATAAATGTTTCTCTTCACTTCGACTTTGATTTTATTTATTAACTAGCTGACCCGGCAAACGTTGTTTTGCCATATAAATTATTTCTAGCTGCCCGGCGCTACTTCGTTCGCGTGGTGTCCTACCCCCTACCCTATCCTACCCTACTCCTACACTACTCCTACCCTACTCCTACACTACTCCTAGCCTACTCCTACCCTACTCCTACACTACTCCTACCCTATTACTACCCTACTCCTACCCTACTCTTACCCTAGCCCTACCCTACTCCTACACTACTCCTACCCTACTCCTACTATCCCCTACCCTACTCCTACACTACTCCTACCCTACTCCTACCCTACTCCTACACTACTCCTACCCTACACCTACCCTACCCCCTACCCTACTACTACCCTACTCCTACCCTACTCCTACCCTACTCCTACCCTACTCCTACCCTACTCCTACCCTACTCCTACACTACTCCTACCCTACCCCCTACCCAACTCCTACCATACTCCTACACTACTCCTACACTACTCCTACCCTACTCCTACTCTACTCCTACCCTACTCCTACACTACTCCTACCCTATTCCTACCCTACCCCCTACCCTACTCCCTACCCTACTCCTACACTACTCCTACACTACTCCTACACTACTCCTACCCTACTCCTACTCTACCCTACTCCTACACTACTCCTACCCTACTCCTACCCAACTCCTACCCTACCCCTACCCTACTCCTACCCTACTTCTACCCTACTCCCAACCTACTCCTACCCTATTTTTTAAATTTTTCTCTGCGTAAGAACCATCCTCGTACTTCAAGGAATATTCTAAAAAAAGAATCAGCCAAATCGGTCAAGCCGTTTTCATGTTATGTCGTGACAACGGAAAACGGGTTTCATTTTTATAATATTATATAGATAGCTGACCCGGCAAACGTTGTTTTGCCATTTAAATTATTTCTAGCTGCCCGGCGCTACTTCGTTCGCGTGGTGTCCTACCCCCTACCCTACCCCTACCCCCCCCCCCCCCCTACTCTTACCCTTACTCCTACCCTACTTCTACCCTACTCCAGCGCCACCTACCGGGTCGAATTGTATACAAACCTGGTCCTAACCTCATCCAATTTGGTGCAGTCGTTCGAAAGTTATGGGCGTACATACATTTCGAAGATCCATTTCTATTTATATAGAGTTTTGGTATTCATTTTTAATTATTAATTTTATTTATCATTAAAATATTCATTAATATTATAATACCATTTATGGATTAGGTACCTATTGTTTTAGTTTATTTATAAACCACCCGATTATTGTCGCCTCAGAAATCATACCGACCGATGCTATGTATGAAGCCTACCTACCATGTACCTAATAATCTTGTTAGACGAAGGAGACTAGTCTTCACGACACAGGGAATCCTAGTGTGAAGGCTAGTGCTATTCAAATATTGTACTGCTTTTTCTAAACAATAAAGTTTTATTATTATTTCCTTTATTTGAATTTAAACACATATAAGTTATATTTTTAAATATTAGAATATAAAAAGTATAAAAACATTTAAAAATATAAAAAATAGTAGCCCACCGGTATCGGGAACAGGGTCCAAGCTACCGGTGGTCAGGGCTCCAGAGAGAGGAACCTCCTGACGATGCGAGCCGTGTCCAGAAGTACCGCTTTCTGAATCAAGCCCTTGATCCAGCTGCCCAACGAGAGCCTCCTCAGGTGTTGGTCGAGGCTCTTGGCTATTAAGCCATTGGCTGTCACGACTATCGGCACAATGATCGCTGAGTCCACATCCCACATGTCGACAACCTCGCGAGCCAAGTCAAGATACTGATATACTTATTATTATTATTATTAGTTTTATTATAAATATATAAAATTTTTGTTCATTTTTAATTGCTTCTGATAAATAATTATAAATTTTTACTGACATTACTAAAGTGCTTGTTGAGTGTATTTTCAGCTTAGAGCCACCTGGTAGGTTAAGCATAGTTTTGTGTCGTAGTGTATATTTAGTTTGTATGTTTTCTCGTGTAGTGAATAATTGTTGGTTGTTTCTAACAAATTTGTATATTTCTATGATCTATATATATAAAATTCAAAGTCCTGACTGACTGACTGAGACATCAACGCACAGCTTAGACCGCTGGTCCTAGAGACATGAAATTTGAAGGGTGTACTCTTCGTAAAGAGTAGGTATCCACTAAGAAAGAGATTTTCGAAATTTCACCCCTAAGAGGGTGAAATGGGGGGATTTTGTTTGTATGAAAAATCTTATTGTTGGCCATTTTTTTGTTTTTATAAATTACCCCCTAAAAGGGGATTGGGGGTTTCAAAGTTTGTATGGAAGAATTTTAGCGCGCGATCCGCTCGAAACTCAGGATTTATACCTAAAATTGAAAGGAAAGAATAATATGTATCAGGGTTTTTCGAAAATCTACCCCTGACGGCCTGATAAGGGGTAGTCAATTTTACAGGGGAGGATTTTACAGCGTAGCTTGATTAACTCGAGAATTGGTATAAATAATCTTCGATTCAAGTTATGAACACATCCCAAATGATTTTTCAAAATTCGACCCCTGTGGGGGTGAAAAGCGGGGATACAGTTTATATGAAAAATCTTATTAGTTAGGTTAATAATCTTGAAAATTGGCATGAATATTCGCCTAAGTAAGCAATAAAGTTTGTCATTATTAGTTTTTCAAAACTACCTCTCAAGAATTTGAACGCGCGGTCCGATTAACTCGAAACTCAGTGTTTACACTTAAGACTAAAAATATATAATAGAGTCTGTCTATTGAAAGCTGAGAGTGAAAAAGAGCGGCAAATTTAAAAAAAATAGGTCGGGTATCCCCAGATCAACTAGGAAAAAACGTATTTGATACTTGAATATATATAAGTACCTACAGAATATTTATTTTGGTTTTTTGGAATAATAGGAAAGCACAAAGCAAAAAATTGTGTAGATAAGCGTTTATGATCTTCTGGTTGTAAGTCACATAGAAATTAACATTACACAATAATTTATGTTATGTAGGCCATATTTTTTTAAATATTTGATTAAGTAGGTACTTATTCTAATTCTATGCATTAATTAATAATAATAATAAAGTAATACTATGTTCTGTACTATACTATTAATACTATGTTTTCTTCTATGAAGACTTCTATAGGAGAAAACCTAGGAAACTGGATTACAAAAATCATAACACAGATTTTTATACAAATATGTTTAATACAGAATTATATTCAAAAAGTTAGGAATCATAATCGAAGTCTGATTCGAGGAATTCAATGCCACCAAAGGAATCGTCACTGTCATCATCACTGTCACTGTCATCGCCTACGTACGCCTCATACCACCTGAAACCAAAGAAGATACAATAATGTAAATATTTCTTGTCTGTCTGCACATCGTAACTTGTGTTACTAGATTAACAAACCATCATACAAAATATGACACACCGTGCCTTTGCCCAAAATGTATATACAACAATATAATGTTAATACAACCAGAAATAGGTAATAAGATACACTTTATGATACTGACCAGTCATAGACGAGATTTTTTCAAGGTATTGTGTTTAAGATTTTAATAAATCAGTTTCTTGCAAGTCTTTCAATTTATCAATTGAAGTACGGATTGCGTGAAGCTTCTTCGGATCATTAATGTCTTCGTCTGCAAAAGACATGATTATTGTTACAAACATTTTATTGACGCCACGCGATTTCTCAACATTTAAAACTGTTATATTGATAGGTCTAATAAAAAAAATCCTGTTTACTTAAAGTAGTAAGTATCAAAACCAATTCAATAGCTTACCAGTAATTTCCGAAATTATTGTAAACAATTGTACTTTTTCTTGAAACGCAGCCTCGCGTTCGCTTTTCTTTCGGTTGTAATTATTTATCATAGTGTATAGCAACTTTCTCGCACTGCTTCTTAAAGTTTTAGGCACTGTTTTACTTGAAATACGACAAAATATACACAAATTGTTTTCATAAGAGGTTATAAGAACAACAAGAGTGACATTTGCACCAGTGTTGTCAATTTCTGAAAACATGAAAAAATCACTGTCAGCTTTCAGTAGACAGACTCTAACACGAATGAGGGTTTTTCGAAAATCTACCCCTAACAGGGTCAAAATGGGTAGTTAATTTTACAGAAGAGGATTATGCGTGGCTTTATTAACTCGAAAATGGGTATAAATAATCTTTGAGTCAAATTATGGAAACATCCCAATATTTGTTTTTTTTAAATCTACCCCTGTGGGGTGAAAAGACGGGATACAATTAATATGAAAAACCTTGTTCCTTTGGTTAGTAAACTTGATACTTGGCAATATTTGCCTTAGTAATTAATACAGATGGTCACTTTTTAGTTAAAAAAACTCATCACATAGGATTTAGGGGGTGAACAAGTTAATAGGTTAGAAAAAAATTTAAACCGCTCGGACGGATTAACTTGAAACTCGGTACTAATACTTTAAACAGAAAATGAAATGAAATTGACGGCATGGTTGGCGCAGTGGTTAAGCGATTGGCTGCTGCGCTGCGTGTCGCGGGTTCGATTCCCGCACGGAACAAATATTTGTATGACCTACATGTATTTGTTCCGAGTCTGGGTGTTTTTCTATCTATAATATGTATGTATTTACAAAAAAAAAAATGTATATAAGTAGTTTATCAGCCATCTTGTTACCATAACACAAGCATTAGGTTGCTTAGCTTGGGACAAATGGTGCTGTGTGAAATGTCCAGGGATTTATTATTTATTATTATATTATTAAATGTATATAATTATTTAAAGGGTTTTTCAAAGATCGTCTCTTACCGGAGTAGAAAAGGGTAATAAAGTTTAAGGGGTGGATTTTACTGCTTGCTTCCATTAACTCGAAAATGGGTATAAGTAATCTTTAAGTCATACAATGGGAACGTACCAAACGCTTTTATAAAAACAAAGCCTGTCGTGGTAAAACGGGACGACAAGGTTTATTTAAAAAATCTTATTCATTTGATCTATAAACTTTAAAATTAACCCGAATTAAATAAATAAATGATAAAGATCGTAAACATACATCTTCGATATTTTTAGAGTAAAGTACCTACACGCGGACGAAGTCGCGGGCAAAGTGCTATGTGTACTATATATTATTGTAAATTCTGTCTGTATGTTGCATTTTCACACCTACACCAATGAACGGATTTCGATAAAATTTGGCAAAGAGGTAGCATCCTGGGGAAGCACATACTTTTTATCCTGGTAGCACGTTCCCGTGGAATTTTTAATGAAAGTATTGATGGTTTTTTGGGGCGACACAATAACGATACAGTAAGATTAAATTAGATTTAATTTTCAAAGAGCACGGATACATGTTGCTTGTTAAACCGCCATTACCAGAGAGAACAATATAAGAAACGTCAAACTCATTTGACACATGCATAATCAAAATCAAAATCAAAAGTCATTTATTCAAATTAGGCTGAGAATCAGCACTTTTTGAACGTCAAAATTACAAAAGACAGTCCCCCAAAAACGCCCGCCCTTCACCACTTCCTAGTGCTATCGCTGGGAAGAAGAAGTGGCGCAACAAACTCCCCAGCAGCACAGCTGTCTGTTCAATTAAAAAGAAAATACGTGATTGTATACAATACTAGGTACCTATGTTCGGTAATTAACATTACAAAACAGAACATAAAATTAAATTATTTGCCATAATATGTCAGCTAGCCACGCCAATATACCAACAAATATAATAAAAACTATACGTACTCAAGCTAAAAAATAATTACTTAAAATGTAAATAAAAAAAGATTACTACCCAAATAAAAGCCTCCAGGCATAAAGGGCGTGACAGCTTACATATTTATGCATTGCTGGGTTCTGTTCACATAGCCGTCACTTAAAGTCACAAAAAGATAAAGTAAGACCATCGAAGTAAAATTTAGTAGTTAATAACAATAACCTGTCAGTAAGCTAATTCTGGAGAAAGAACATAAACATTGTCTTGCGTTAAACTAGGGCGACCAACTATTCTTATCGTGTAAGTAGTCGTTGATGGAATAGTATGCCTTTGAACAAAGGTTGGATTTTAGTTGAGCTTTAAACGCATTAAAAGGCAAGTCTAGAAAAGAAGAGGGTATCTTGTTATAAAAGGTTATACCAAGCCCAACAAATGAGTTATGAACCTTATGAAGCCGGTGAAAGGGGGCACGTAGTTTGTCCTTATTTCTAGTGTTAACACTGTGAATATCACTATTTTTAGTGTACAAGTGTAAATTTTGCCTAATATATAAAATGTTGGCAAGGATGAATTGTGATGCAACC
This sequence comes from Apamea crenata, assembly GCA_949629185.1. NCBI lineage: Eukaryota > Metazoa > Arthropoda > Insecta > Lepidoptera > Noctuidae > Apamea > Apamea crenata. The sequence continues at coordinate 19,770,449 of OX451359.1, read as the reverse complement.
GTGAGAATACCAATATCTTTAAAGAAATCTCTTAGATAAACTCTGGCACCTAGCTGGTAAATTGCTCGAACAGCTCGCTTTTGAAGGACAAATATATTTTGTATATCAGCTGCTTTGCCCCACAGCAGAATACCGTAGGACATAACACTGTGAAAATAACTAAAATAGACTAAACGAGCTGTATCAACGTCAGTGTATTGTCTTACTTTCCTGACGGCGTAGGCAGCCGAACTGAGCCTTCCTGCTAGACTTGATATATGAGGTCCCCACTGAAGTTTGGCATCTACTGTTAGTCCTAGAAAAATTGCCGAGCCTACAGTTTCAAGCACCTCTTTATCTAAGACGATGTTGGGTCCTAGGTTTCTAACATTCGGTAGGGCGAACTTTACACATTTGGTTTTCTTGGCATTGAGAACTAGGTTATTTGACGTAAACCAATCTGTAACTATTGAGAGTGCACTGTTTACGTCGTCAAAATCTTGTCTATTCCTGTCAACTTTAAAAATAAGAGAGGTATCATCTGAGGGGGCTAAAAGCAAATGCGCCATTGTCCATAAATTGTATTTAGGTCATTCGAAGAAACTTTAGCAAAGCAACATTATATTCGATTGTCTATAGCAATGCATGTTTTTAATGTTTGGGAAGATATTTTAAATAGAAATCAATATGCATTCTATTCTAAACTAATATAAATTCGATAAAAACCTAATAAACAGACATGACAGTGGTGACTTTGCATCTCACATTGGACAGTGGTGAATCTGCGTCTAACTGACATTGGACAGTGGCGAATTTGCACCTAAGGGAAAGGACAGTAGTGCATTTGCTTCTAAGCGTATTATTAGTAGATAAAGTACAGTCAACGAAACAAGGCAGATTGTTGTATTTTTTTTTATTCAATAAAGACGTTTATTTTATAAAAACCAGCAATACAGTAACAAATTAAGTTTTATTACGCGATTGAATTCGTAAGTCCGTAAGTAAATTGATTGATTGAGTTCAATTATGTTGGTAATTAAATTCTTAAGTCCGTATCAGGCACTGCAACTTCACAGACATCTTCATCTTCACAATCTTCAGTTTCGTTATCTGCTCGTAGCATTACCTTCTTGTAGAAGTTTAAATCATCCCTAGAATTCCAATTATCGCCAAAGTGTTTTTGTAGTAGAGCGTCAACATCTTTTATTTTATCTCTCTTTACTGCAACTTTGTCTTTTTCTACCAAATCCGGATTCAGGTCAATAAATGTTTTTCCTCTCTTTAAAACTGACTTGTAACTTCCGATATCAGCGTTATAGTTAGGCTCCCCTCTTACATAAACATCATTGCTTCTGTTTCGTTTTAAGAAAAATCTTTTGCATTGGTTAAATTGGAAGTGCCAGTTTCCCGGTGGACGAATTATATTTCCGAGAGCAGTTTTCCAATCCTTAACATTGTTCAGTAACACAACAGTCCCATATTTATTAAAGATTTCTATGTATTCCGCAGGTTTTAAAATGGTCTCCATACGTTTTATTTCCTTCTCAACAAGTCCGAAAACCCGATCAGGTGGAATGAACGAGTGACCGGGAATGGGGAAAACTAGTTCGACTGTTTTAATATGGTGCGGTGCCTGAGTTAACCATTTGGAGCACATACCGACCATAATACTGTTTTTGTTCTGGGCGCCGCATCCATCCGCCACCAGTCGAACAGTTTTGACATTTTCATTGAGCATTGTATTTTGAAGCGTGTTATAGACGGCTGACGCTATTTCATTTGCGCCTTTACGATATTCATCTTCAGTCCAGGTATACAGCGTTACGTTGTCCCTGTTCAAGGTATTTTCTGGCACCGACTTTACGACTCCAAAATTATATATATATAATTGGCGACTGTAATATGCTGCCTGATCAGATATTTTAGGCAAAACCTGATTTTTCTGGCAATCGAAAGAAAGCACAACTAAATCGTCCCTTTTTTCTTTTAGCAGTCGATAAAATGCTCTGGCCTTCAGCATGTGTACCCTTTTCTCTGTCATTAAATTTACTTTTTCAGTTGGATCTGTTGACTTTTTTATGCGTTCAAGCAGCTCATTGCACTTAGAACAAGTGTCTGTACGAGGGCTTCCAAATCCCAGATTGTAGCATGTGTTGAAGATTGATCTAAAATAACATTCACGCACTTGGAGTTCTTTGCTCTGATTATACATTCTCCACATTTTCCGAATGTTTAGAGTAGATGGCAAATATTTTCTCATAATGGTAGATCTGCAATAATGTGACTCCAAGCACTGAAATGATTCTATAAATCTTTTGACTTCTCTTAATTTATGCACATTTCTGGCCGATGTATGATCTCCACCCCTTTTTTCTTGAACTACGGTTCCTGTGCTGGCAAATGTTCGAGATACTTTTCTTATTCTGTGCTCGGTAACCCCCAAAATAGTTATGAAAGTTTTTTGGCAAACTCGTAATAACTTCACTGAATTTCTCTTCCGAACAAATAATTTTGTTATATTTCGTGTTGGCTGGCGCTGACCTACTCTTGGCCGGCGTCTTTTCACCATTGACACACTGCAGTGCTTCAATAAAAATGCATCTTGGTCCTTTTTATTTTTTGTCCTATAAAATTCTTCATGGAAATTTTGTACATCGAGCATCGTCAATTTACAACATTTAAACTGTTTATTTTCCGCATCATGATTACAGCGTGGCAAACCTGGTGGCATTCTTGCAGAGTACCTGTAAACATAAGTAGTCTGAAATAACCTGCCTTTTATGAGACCTATTCAATAAATACCCACACGATGGGGTCATAAAAGATCCACGGATAGACAGATGGGCTGAATAAAAATGATAAAAATTCTTTTTTGCCGCTTAGCGCTGGATTCCTAGAAACAATAATTAGGTAGGTACCTATTTATTACAGAAACAAGGATTATTTTTATCTGATTTACACTCTTATGGAGTCATGGGCTCAGGTAGTAACCAATAAAAAAAAACTTGGAATATTTAAGAAAAATCGTGCATAACCGATCCAAAAATAAGATTCACTTTACGTGCTGATTGTACAAACACACGCCATTGTAAGGAAAAAATGCTTACCTTTCAAACTTTGCTCTAGCCCGTTTCCACGTCTCTGGTGCTCTTTTCTTTTTGCGAGCGCATTCTGGAGTCACTTCTACTACATTTTCTTCCATTTTTTACACGTTTTATCACGAAATGCAATTTTAAAACACAAAATAGTCAGACACAGTTTCACAACGAAATCACAGTCACGATCATCTGCGGCCATCTTGAATATGCCGATTTTAGCGGTCTGTGATTGGCTAAAATGGACAATGGCGCGTTTGCACCTGATTTGTTATGGACAGTGGCATTTTTGCTTCTTACCTCAATTTTTAAACATCATTTACTATGGGACAGTGGGAACATTGCATCTAAATTGTTAAATGTAATAAATTCGTTTTAACGAGCTCTACTAGGTGGCATTCATACTTAAGTTTTCGTTCATAATGGACAGTGGCGGATTTGCTTTTAGACCCCTCCTGCAAACAGTACAACGTCACAGATGCCCTTTAAATGGAATGGGAAATCATTGATATAAACTAAGAACAAGAACGGACCCAGTATTGAGCCTTGCGGAACACCTAACTGAACTGGTAGCCCGGAAGATTTAACACCATTAACATCTACACATTGGACCCTATTATGTAAATAAGAAATGATTACGTTGAGAGCTTCGTTTTGAACACCGTAATGACGTAACTTACGCAAAAGCGTGTCATGGTGCACGCAATCAAAGGCTTTGGAGAGATCACAGAAAACGCCAATAGCATTTTGTGATTTCTCCCATGCGTCAAATATGTGTCTCAACAGTGCAACACCCGCATCTGTAGTTGAACGACCTTTTGTAAAGCCATATTGCTCATTATGGAGGAGGCTATTTAAATTAAAATGTCTTAGCAACTGCTTGAGTATTAACTTTTCAAATATTTTACTAAATGCAGGTAAGATAGAAATAGGCCTGAAATTGCCAACGTCATTCTTATTACCTGATTTAAATAATGGTATGACTTTACTACTCTTCATGAGGTCAGGAAAAGTTCCTAAATCAACACATTTATTAAATGTAACAGCTAGATAGGGGGCTACGATTTCTATTATATTACTTATAAGTTTAGTGGAGATGCCTCAATAATCACCGGTGTTTTTAGACTTAAGTGTATTAAAAACATTAACTACATCACGCGGGGTTACATGTTCGAAACTAAATAAAGGACTACATTTAGGTACACTACTGTGCAAAAGGTTTTCAGCTTTAGACGAGGACGAATTTAAGGAGCGAGTCGTAGTTATCGGTATGTTGGCAAAAAACTCATTAAATGCCTCAGCTACGTCAGCTGCTTTATTAACTAATTTGTTGTCGACCATAATCTCAAGTAGTTTTTCTTGTTTAACCGATTTACCCGTTTCATTATTATTAATTTTCCAAGTGGTTTTTACTTTATTGGTAGAATTTTTGATTGTATCGCCTAAAAATTTTGATTTAGCAAATGCACTAATCTTTTTGAATAATTTTGAATAATTTTTGACATACTCTAGGAAAGGAGTATCAAACCTGTATTTTTTCAAACCATATAACTCGTATAGTCTCGCTCTACTTTTATAAATACCTGGAGTAGCCCATTGGTTAAAGCCAACAGAGGATCTATTAATGTTAATAGTTTTGGTCTTGAAAGTGGATTGGTATTCTTTTTGCACAACATCTAAAAGGGCACCATAAATTTCATTGGGATTCTCGTATTCTGCTATAGATGATGTAATTCTATGAGCTATATTATTTTTAAACAATTTACAACGACTAGCTGTATAAGGCCTGCATTCAAGTTTATGTGGCTTTTTATGTAATGGCATGGGGAAGCTAGCTAATAAACCACAGTGGTCGGACGTTAAGTCAGTTAACACTAATTTATTACGAAGCATAGACTACGAAGAGACAATATTGTGTTCGTTTATTGAAAAACGTTCCAATAAATATTTCCGACATCCACGCGGGCGAAGCCGCGGGCAGAAACTAGTATACATATATACAGAGAAGTGTTAAAAGTTTGAGTTCTTGGAAATGTGGTTTGCAGCTGTATGTGTCTTCTATGTTAACTAGGATTCTGATTAGACGTTTTTGTAGTGTGAAAAATGTAGGTGCATGTGTTACTATTTCCCCATAATATTACGCCATAGCTTAACCATGCGTATGCATAGGCATAATACGTAAAACTAGGGCTGTCTGAAGGTTTGTAGTTTATTTTTTTAATTTCGCGGAGGGCATAACCAAATTTAGATAATTTTGACCGATTTTTTTTAAGTGTGATTTCCAATTTTTTGTATCTAGTGATAGACCGAGTAGGGTGAATTCTTGTATCGTCTCTATTTTTATGTTTGTAATATTTATATCTAGGGGTGCTTTTTGTGTGTGCGTGGGTGGGATCTCGAGGTTGTGTTCTGTCATACATGTTTTTATTTGGTTGAGTACGTTTGTCTATAAAAAATAAAATCTAGAGTCTGGACAGAATCAAACTGGTTGTTAATTTAATTGTAAAATTGATTCTTTTTTGGCAATCTGTAATTACTTTATCTAACACCCTGACTTATTACTTGTTAATTTTTTTTTAAATGAAAATCGTCTACTTTTACAATGTTTGTTAATACTCGTAGGTATGTCAGCACCGTGTCTATCATCTAATTAATTTGTATGTCATGGTAATTTTTTTACCTGTTGTGGTATAGTAAATTAATCTAAAACATTTTAAAAGAGTAACGGTGGAGTTTCTTGGCCATTCTTCTCTATACGAATACTACCTTTTGAAAGGGGCGACTAGAATCAATTCTATTTTATTTATTGTAAGTTTTGACGTACAAAAGTGCCTTTTAGGTGCCTATTTGAAATAAATGCTTTAACTTAACAAATCTGCGGAAAAAGACGGGTCTTAGAAATTAATGTCATTTACTAATTGATTTTTTAAACCGACTTCAAAAAATGATCGAAGAAGAAGAAAGAGAGAAGGGAGGAGAAGAAAGGAGAAAGAAGGATGTTTTTTTGTTTGTTACCTGAGAGCTCCGTTATTTATAAGCCGATTTGCAAAATTCTTTTTTTATTTGAAACCATATACTTTCAGATTGGTCCCATATAAATTTCATCAAAATCGGCTCAGTAGTTTGGTTTTTAAACCAACATTACTGGTTATTATTATTCAAGTAAACGAAATTGCGTCATTAGCTTTCCTATTACTTCTCAGTGGTGGTTTAGTGGAATTTTATTGTCATGGGATGCGTTGTGGCTAATAAGTGCCATATCTTTACATAATTAACCGACTTCAAAAAGGAGGAGGTGTAAGTATTTTTTTTAATGGTTATGGTATGCCTCAAGGGTTGTCCCATATACATTTTTATAACTTAGCTCGGGAATCTAGTTTTTGAGTTAGCTTCAATAATACGTATTTTTGCTATTTAGTTTCAATATTGATGATGTTATAATAACTTCCTATCACTGATATGTACACAGTGGCGTGCATTGGTTTTCAGAATAGATAGGCTGGAATTTAATTTCGTCGTATTATCTTGAACGAGTAAAGACCAATGACAATGTGCGAATAGTACCGGAGCCGAGTAGGCCGCCTGGCGACTGACTAGGACTACCTACTGCCGCGCGTGTTTGTATGGAGGTTTTGTTTTTTGTTAGGTATGATAATATAGTGAGTTTCCTTATTGTGGGGCACACACACTAAAACGTAATTGGCAGGATTATGGTGATTTTTCTGAGGTAGGCACTGCTTATATGCTTTTATGCAATGCACGCCACTGTATTTACATAGCAAGTAGTGTTATACGAATTTGTGTTGGGTAAGTACAACTTAAAAGTGAAAAACAAAAAGTTTTTTCTTAATAAATAAGTTTCAGTTTCGGCTGAAGCTAGAAGAGGAGCCGAAGGTTCGGATATGGTTTTGTTTTCGGCTGAAAATCGTGTTTCGGTCGGACGCTAATTAATTGCTGCTTTTTTTTTATTATTTATGTCACATAAAATTTATAGGAATTTTTGTTTTGCATCAGGAACATCAACAGGCTCCTAACAGGACCTAACCAGGACCCTAACAGGCTGAGTTCGCCAGTGGTCTTTGTTTATAGTATAGGTAATGGATCTTTTAATGAATGTGTAAATAGTTTTACAGATTAATTTACAATATTCGACAGGAAAGGCTGGGAGTTTTTATTACCATTGATTTTATTACTGCTTGTCACACACAGCTGGTTCTGATTTTCTTGCAGCGCTTACAAACCCGTTCCGGCCACAGCCGCGCCCGAGATCTCGGCCGGTAGCACGGCGCTGGATATCTCGGCGGGCCACATGGCACCGGCGCCGGCACCGGGGACCGCGGCCGGCAGCACGGTGCCCTGTCTGACCGGACACACGGCGATTTGGGACGCAATAGTTCTATGAGTTCAAACAGAGTCAGCAGTAGCATGTAGAGGAAAGCGAGCCATGCGGAGTGCATAAGCAAGTCGTGCGTGAACTGAGGGTCGGGTATGGTGACGACGGCAGGTCTGCGCGCCATGCAGTCAGCAGCACGCGAGGCGGGAGGCGCGCGCTCGCAAGTAGCGCCGACCCCAGTACAGCAGCGAGTGCACGAGCAGGATGCACGAGTACAGGATCAGCACACGGAACACGGCACACGCGGCGACGGCCCCTGTGTCCACGGCATCTATGCGGGTCCGCCCCATGCCCGGCAACAGCTGCCACAGCCCCGATTATTGCCTGCACTTCATTGTTCCGAGGCGTGAGGTTCTATATAAAGTGGGTTGTATGGTTTTATCAGTGTGTTGTATTAGGATGACGCGGACGGCTTGGGTTCGATGCTTACTGTCATACAGTAAAGAGTTCATAATTATATTACTTTACTCTATAAAAGAGTTTCAGATGTAATACGTTATATCTATGGTATAGAGCTATTGAGGATCGTTAACTTATTATATTACCTACTAGCTGTGCCCGCGACTTCGTTCGCGTGGATGACGAAACTTATCAATGAGTTTTTTGTGTAAAGTGCTATTTGTGTAGAACGTTATCTATCGAGCAAACCGGTATTAATACTTCTGTCCCAGCGCGGGCCCTTTGTGGCTAATTACAATAGAAAACCAATTGTGTCTCATTAGCGGTGATTAAGAATAAGAGGGTATATGATATTTCTTCTGATTTTAGTTCTGTAAGTTTTTTGTAGTAGATGTCTACTTTGGTACCTGTTTAGCAGGATAACCGATAGCGAAGCTGACATTCATTGCAACGAATGCTCACAAAGATAATGGTAACGACAGATGGTCACCGTACGACATCAATTGAGAGCTTCAGCATACACGAAATTTTCAGTGAGCCCGTCTGTAATATGAACATAAAGGTTCCTTGGACTGCTCACACGGGAAAGAGCGACGTAAAGCTGACCATGTGAAAAACAACTCACGCTAAGATCGACGCCAGCAACGCCTAGAGTTTGACCTTGTGTCTTATTTATTGTCATGGCGTAACATAAAGCTACTGGAAACTGTACTCTCTTAAACTGAAATGGGAAATTATTCGGAATCAAAGGAATTTTAGGAATCAAACACCACCGGTTAAAATTTCTGCCTCAATTATGTTAGGTTGTAGATTTATGACCTTTAATCGAGTACCATTGTACAGTTTCTTACAGCATAACTTAGGGGCGCTGCACACGGCTAAGATACTACCTATAATATTTTATGTTAAGATACAATATCGCTCGCTATACAAATTCTTCTTAGGATACGAAAATATGAAATATTATTTACTATCTTCGTCGTGTGTGAAAGTCCATTGAATTGTATGGCGAGCGATATTGTATCTTAAGATAAAATATTATAGTATCTTAGCCGTGTGCAACGCCCCTTAGTGAACTCCACTGCGGGTGACGTAACTTACGACAAACTTATTATTTGCGGTTGGTACAGTACAGCAATCAAACCGCAAAATTAAAATTGTTTTTTATTGTATATACTTTTCCGGGATAAAAAGTACCCAGTGTGGTGCCCAGGATATTAAAGAATAATTATACCAAGTTTCATCGTACTCGAACCGGTAGTTTTTGCGTGATACCTGAACAAACAGACAGACAGACAGACAATTTTTGTTTTAATTAAATTTTTGGGTTTGGTGTCGGTCTAGTAACATGCCATTTATTTTTTTGATATTTTCAATGTACAGAATTTTCACTTCTATAGATTTATTATAAGTAATAGATTAATACATTAAGTACATACATACAAATATATTATTATTTTTTATCAAAAAACTTATTCAGATTATAAAATACATTATCAATTAACATTTTTTTTAATTTATTTTTAGACATATTTTATTGCTTAATTGCTGGCGGTAACTTATTGTGCACACGAATAGCAATAGGTAATATAGGTACTTTTATAATACATAATTTTGTTAAAAACCGGTAAATTGATGTCATATTTATATTTTTCCGAATGTTTCTTATAGTATATGATTTGAAATTAAAAAAAACATTGTTTTTAACAAATAAACATAATCTATCTATCTATTTCTTGATTTCTTTGACGGCACGGTTGGCGCAGTGGTTAAGCGATTGACTGCTGCGCTGCGTGTCGCGGGTTCGATTCCCGCACGGAACAAATATTTGTATGACCTACATGTATTTGTTCCGAGTCTGGGTGTTTTTCTATCTATAATATGTATGTATTTACAACAAAAAAAATTGTATATAAGTAGTTTATCAGCCATCTTGTTACCATAACACAAGCATTAGGTTGCTTAGCTTGGGACAAATGGTTCTGTGTGAAATGTCCAGGGATTAATTTATAATTTATTTATATACATATATATAAATTCAATTGCTGTTCGGTTGTCAGCGAAACTCGAGAACGGCTGGGCCGATTTAGCTGATTTTGGTTTTGAAATGTTTATCGTAGTCCAGGGAAGGTTTAAACGGTCAGAAAATATTGAAAAAGCACCTGCCATCTGATCTCTTCACCACCCTTGGTTGACTGGTAGAGAATGCCTAAGGCATTAAGTCCGCCTTTGTACCTTTTGGTGCGAAAAGTTTAAATAAATAATAAAAAGGAGTAGGGTAGGAGTGTTAGGAGTAGGGTAGAAGTAGGGTAGGAGTAGGGTAGGAGTAGGGTAGGAGTAGGGTAGGAGTAGGGTAGGAGTAGGGTAGGAGTAGTGTTGCGGGCAACAGACTAGGGGCGTCTGTCGCTCGATCAGAATCAGGCCTCGAGGCGGCGGCGTAGTGTTCCACGCGCGCCTCTTAGTTGGAGTTCCTGCGGCCACTGGGTGACGGCCGCAGAGGGTGACGGGGCCCACCTACAAACATCTGGTGGGCCAATACCTGCCGGGGGCGTGGATGAATGCGCGATACCCGTACCCCCAGCCATAGGTACAGGAAGGGAACACCGGGGTGGTTTTTAGCCGGTAAGAGTCCGGCATGCCCCTCTGCCTTCCCCAGGGCGGAGGATGTCCATGAGGATTTTCCCCCCGAGAAAAAAAAAAAAGGGTAGGAGTAGTGTAGGAGTAGGGAAGGAGTAGGGTAGGAGTAGGGTGGGAGTAGTGTAGAAGTAGGGTAGGAGTAGGGTAGGGGGTTGCACACCACGCGAACGAAGTAGCGCCGGGCAGCTAGAAATAATTTATATGGCAAAACGACGTTTGCCGGGTCAGCTAGTTCGAGTATATAAATACCAGTCAGTGTCAGGAAACCCTCCGTTCTGAAGACGTCTCTTATTGATTCGGTACTATAAATATTATATTATTTATATTATATTGTCTTAAGACATTTCTTCTGGAGAATGAATGTGGATTGTACGTTTGTCGAATTCCCCCAATATATGACACCATAAGTTAACAGTGGGTACACATTTCCAAAATAAGCGTTCCTAGTAACAGTTGGATTTGTAGTTTCTGCCAGAACTGACAATGCTTACGAAGCACTGGATATTTTTTTTATTAATCATTTCAATATGTGCTTTCAGTTTAAATGTTGATCTATTGCAACTCCTAAGAAATTTTTGTCTTTTACTTCTTCAATCGCTGTATCAGGCATGGTAACTTTCAATTTAGTCGGTTTACTTTTAAAATTTCTAAATTGAATCGGTGTGTGAATTTGGTTTTTGAGACATTGACTTTTAAATTTATTGACTGCAACCAATCTGTTAAAATCTTCTATAGTGACCCATGACGTATGCGGAGTTTCGCTAGCTAATTTAATTTGACCCTGTATAATAAGTAAGAACTATTCAGGTCGTGATGGCCCAGTGGTTAAGCCCTCGCGTCTCGCCGACGCCGACGTTGTGGGTATAAATTCGGACTTTTCAATTCATATAAAATAAATACTTTCTCAGTTTGAAAAAACATTTATTTATTTATTTTTATTTTACTTTAACATAAAAACGGCCCTTGGCCAATTACATTAGTTAAAGATATAAAAATTTACAGTAAAAATATACTATAATAAAGAACAGACGTATAACATAAATCATTAACAATAAATTAAATACTATTATTATTATATTATTGACGGCACGGTTGGCGCAGTGGTTAAGCGATTGACTGCTGCGCTGCGTGTCGCGGGTTCGATTCCCGCACGGAACAAATATTTGTATGACCTACATGTATTTGTTCCGAGTCTGGGTGTTTTTCTATCTATAATATGTATGTATTTACAAAAAAAAAATTGTATATAAGTAGTTTATCGGCCATCTTGTTACCATAACACAAGCATTAGGTTGCTTAGCTTGGGACAAATGGTGCTGTGTGAAATGTCCAGGGATTTATTTATTTATATTATTTTCACAAAAATGCAGGCACATTACCATTAAGTCAACAAACTTGTCTGCGAATAAATCGCAGTCCAGGTTGGCTTCCACCAGCTTATGTAACGCGGTCAATACGCGCAGCACGGGAGACGCAGCACGGGCTGCAGTCCGGCGCGACGGTAAGCTTAGCAGCTGATGCTTTCTACTACGGAGATAATTATCCGGTGTGTGGAGTCGAATCAGCTCAATATGGATGTCAGGAGCATCCGTTATCCCTCTGCAAATTTTAAGCATTACGCCTACCTGGTCGCATGCCCTTCTGGTCTCGAGCATATGATATGCCAGACATCCCAGGAGGAACTTGGTAGGATATAGATAGGGATAATAACCGCGAGTTCTCCTAGAGAAACCGCAGGAATGCTTTTTGCACTTTCTCAAGAAGAAGCGCATACTTTGCTTCATGCGGATTCCATACAGAAGAACTAGCTTCTAGCTTGGTTCGGACAAGTGTGCTGTGTGCCTTATTACCTGCTCGCTGCGAAAGTCACGAGCATTGCGGAGAACAAATCCTAGTCTTCTAAATGATTCATTGGCGACAGCAGAGACGTGGTCATGAAAAGTAAGCTTCTGGTCAAATGTGACACCCAAGTCCTTCATGTTGGTTGATCTAGTTATTTTAGTACCATTAATTAACATTTCATTGAACTAACACTAATATATACTATATACAATTATATACAAGTATATAATACGAAAAGATATAGAAAAAGGCAGGAGCTCATTGGGCATCAAAAAATTCGTCCGCATCACTGTCAATGGGATAGGTGCCCAAAAGGCTGGCAGCATTACCACGTTGGATGGCAATGCTGATTCTTTGAGCTAAAAATAGGCCAGCCTTCTGGTCACGTGAAGTGTCAACCAACCGCTTGGCGATGTCCCGAAAAATTCGATGAGCACTCGGACCCCAAGGCCCTAGAGTTTCAACCCCAAACGGCTCAAACATATAGCTCCCAATAAGGTTGTTATATTTGCGCCGTTTGAGGTTTTCTGCTCCTGCAGCAGCTGCCCCAGCACAGCCCGCCGTGCTAGGAAGATGGGATGGCGCGAGGGTGTCGACACAGGTTGCATCCCACACCAAAGGCCTACCCAACTTCCAAGGCATTATGGTCATTCCATCGGGCCTCTTTCCATCGTCGCGTGCCAAGCCATTGGGTTCTAAAACAGCTGGCACTCCGGCGGAGACAAGAGCCCGACGGATGATTTCGTTAATGCTGGCGTGCCTTGCCATCCGTCCAGCGCTCTTGCTGCAGGATAGGCCATGGTGTCCGAGGCAGTCGACTGCTTCACCGCATTGACAGCGATGTGGAGCTCCGCATGGAGCGCCCAGACGCAAACATGTAGCGAGCCGGAATGTGGTGTCACCCAGCATAGTGCCTATATTGGGTGACGGTAGCGCCTGAAGCCAGAGGCCCGACTCCCATTCACCCACAGCCAGCAAGCGGGCACGCTCAGCAGTATTGGTGGACGTATTAATAAGTTTATTCCGTACCAACCTGCAGAGCGGCTCATCCCACTGTCTCTGGGAAGACGGGTTCTCGGGCTGAACCGTGTCCGGGCAAGCCACTTTCCAGGCGTTCACCGCGTCGGTCAAACACGGCACTTCAGAGTCAACCTGAGCAGGAACCAAGATTCGTGTGGTTAACTTTTCGGTGCTGTGGACCGAGGATAGGAACGCCGGTAGGCTTACACTAGAAATTTTGCGGACGCCGAGCCCACCAAAACGAATGGGTAGTGTGGCTTGCAGCCACGCGCGGTCGTCCAAAGCCACATTAAAAATGGATGTAAGAGTATTGCGAATAATATGATCGATTTTGTCCAAAAGGTGTGGATGCTTCCATAAAGAGGAAGAGCGGAGAAAATACATAAAATTTGGACCGAAACAACAATATCTGATTAGGGTGAATGCCGAATGTAAATTAATTTTAGAAAGTCTATCCGAAATATCGTTAAAATGTTTAATTTTTCCGTCGACGAATGGTGAAAAACTGTCTTCTAAAATTGGGGAACCTAAGAGGTGCAATGAACTTTTTTCCAAAATTTTGATGTCTGGGGTTACTAAATTAAATTTCTGAATAGTCGATAGTCTGTCAGTATTGTCACAAATGTAAATTTCACATTTTGAGTTGTTGAGGTCAAGGCCGATGGATTGGAACTGCTGATTAATTAACTTAATTATCCTGATTTACTCTGTAGATGTTTAGAGAGATGAAGTTGGAAATTATAAACGTCACTTTTAAACAATAAAACATCAAATAACATAAAACCAATCTTTTATTGTACTTAACTGAAATACTTTTCAAAATTTTTAAACTTAATTCTCTTCTAATTATCCCTTAGGTATTATTCACCATACTTCTTTGGCTTAATGTTAATTATAATAATTAATAATATTAATTTATGACTAAATCACATCAGTCTGTATTACAAACAGTCTTGGCAAAATGATATTTATCATTTTCTTTAATCAGAGGTCTATTATAGTGGTTTGCAAAAACTTTTGATCCTACGGACCAACCAGCTGTTTTAAAAATAGTATCTATCGTCACACCTTCTCTACTTGCCATTGAGGTGGATGCATGACGTGTTGAGTGGGGAGTAAATTTTTTAATATCTATGCCACTGTCCATCATGGTTTGTTTCATCCAACGACTAATTGTTTGGCTAGTTACACAATTATGAGGTTAATGTCCAAGTAGTTGATGTGATTTTTCTTGTCTTCTTCTGTCCAAAACCCATTTGCTACCTGACCATCACAAAATATTCCCCAACCAGTGCGAGATGCATCTGAATAAATTTCAATTTTAAATTGACAATTTTTTATAGTGTTTTTAGCATTTTTTATACATTTATGCCACCATTGTAAGTCTTTTTTACACTCCATATTTATGTTCATAATTGAATCAAAGTCATTATTGTGTTTAAATAACTCTGCACATTTCTGTTTCTCCAAAATTTTTGTGTATAGGAAACCATAACTCACAGCTGGACAACAAGCTGTTAATGTTCCAATGAGTTGTGCAAAGTCTCTGATAGAACAATGACTCTTATTTAAAAACTTTTTAAGTAATAAACTAATTGAACACCTCTTTCTATCTGTCACGGACAAGGTCATATTCTTTGTATTAATCACAAATCCTAAGTACTCAGCAACTTTTTCAGGTTGGAGATTACTTTTATCCTTATTTATATAAAAACCAAGGCACTCCAAAAGAGTGATAGTTTTATTACAATTTTCTAAACATTCATAATAAGATTCTCCAATACAAATAATATCATCAAGATAAATCACAGATTTAAATCCCCCACTACGTAGATACGATATTACTGGTTTTAGTATTTTAGTAAAAGTCAGTGGGGCAGTACACAAACCAAAGCATAAACAATTGAATACCACCATTTAGTACCATTTAATTTGTATTCGAAATCAATTGGGTGTCGCATTCGACCAAAAGTCATTACATAGCATTTGGACACATTGAATTCCATTTTATTCTGAACTCCCCATTCATATATGGCATTTATATCATTTTGTATAGCTACGCAATCCGATACGGTGCCGACAACACTATAAAGTTTGAGGTCATCTGCGTACAGAAGGCACTCAGCAAATCTTGTAGAAGATGGCAGGTCATTGACCATCAGCAGGAATAGTAGAGGCCCGAGAATCGATCCCTGACTTACGCCAGAGCGTGTGTGGTAGTGACGAGATACGTAGATACCCAGTCTTACAAATTGATGACGGTCACGGAGATAATCAGCTAAAAGTCGGAGTAAGTTTGGACAGAAACCAATGGCACTGAGTTTCAGGAGCAGGATATCATTATTAATTCTGTCGAAAGCTTTACAAAAATCAAAATAAAGTACATCCACCTGCCGCTTATTGTCAAGATGTTTTGATATGTACTCCGTAATTATCAGTAGGTTAGTATTGACAGACCTCTTGCATCCAAAACCGTGCTGGTAGTTACATAAATACTTTTCAACCTGGGAGTAAATAAGTTTATGAAGAACATTTTCGAAAATCTTAGCTGGAGATGACAATATAGCGATAGGTCGATAGCCCTCATCAGCTGATTTATTAGTAGTCTTGGGAATTGGCGTCACTCGTGATATTTTCCAGTGGTATGGATATACGCCTGCCGCTAATGACATATTAAAAATGTGACTTATAGGAGTGGAAAATAATTGTTTGAAATGTTTCAAAATAAAAGGTGGAATACTGTCGGGTCCTACGGAGCTTCTGGGTTTTAATTTATTGATACCGTACTGGATGTCATCAGGAGAAATCTGAAAGATATCTATGTAGTTACTGTTGGAGTTAGTTTCATGATTGTTAACACATGCTGCATTTAACAGCAGAATTTCAGGAAGAAACACGCTTGCAAAAAATTTGGCAAAAGCTTCAGCAGCTGCTGCTCCTGAAAAACAGTCACCATTATAGCTGACGCTAGGCTCAAAACCTCCTTTAGACCGTAAGCTGTTAACATGTCGCCAAAATTCAAGAGGGTTACTCTTAATATTATTTTCTATGCGCGTAATATACATACTGTAGGCTTCTGCAGTACGACGCTTTAAGGAGTTACTGAGATCTGCAAAACTCTTGTAATCATCACTGCAATTGGTACGCTTCCAGCTTGCATGTAGTTTTAGTTTGATATCACTAATGATTTCTGAAATAAACCACACCGGATATCGTTTGGCAGTAGAATTGGCACTATGCTTTTTAGGCATGCAGCCATCGAATATTTCGTAGATTATATTATAGAATGTACTTACAGCGTCACTAACATGTTAGAGACATGTTGACAAGACAATAGGCATTTTCCTTGATCTAGCCAAGGCATTTGACACGGTCTCTACGCCTTTGCTAATTCAAAAATTAGAACGCCTCGGAATAAGAGGAAATCAACTACAACTCGTAAAGGACTACCTCTCAAATCGTTTTCAGTGCGTTAAGATTAATGACAGTGTCAGCAGCGATTTGCCAATCACTCACGGAGTTCCGCAGGGGAGCATTCTGGGACCAACGCTCTTCCTCGTATACTTAAATGACCTCTGTAAATTAGACCTTGCAGGAGGTAAAATTATATCTTATGCAGACGACACCGTTCTGTTGTTCTCTGCTGATACCTGGGACAAAGTATATAGAGTGGCGCAGGAAGGATTCAATGTGGTGACCCACTGGCTGCAGAATAACTCATTGACTCTTAACCCGGATAAAACCCAGTATATGATATTCTCGATGCGTACTCAAAACGAGCAGCTCCCCTATACCCCCTCGATCACAGCACATAGTTGTTGTAATAGTCTAGTATGCTCTTGTCCACCACTATTAAAGACCATGTTAATTAAATATCTTGGAATTATTCTAGGGGGTGACCACCACCTCTTAAAGCAGTATTATTTTAATCTTACTTCGTGTGGGAAAAGGATGGAGCTATACGGAATGTATAGCTCCATCTCTTTCACACACGGAAGTAAGGTTATAATAATACTGCTGTAAGAGGTGGTGGTCACCCCCCTGGACTGTAACCTTTCCTTCAGAGACCATATTCACCTTCTTACATCTAGGACAAGAAAGCTGATCTATGTTTTCAAAAACCTTAGACATGTTGCGCCCCAAAAATTGGTGAAGCAAATATACTTAGAACTCGTTCAGTCCATTCTTCAGTATTGTATCACCGTTTGGGGAGGTGCACATAAAACTATATTAAAGCCCTTAGAAATTGCCCAGAGGGCTGTACTAAAAGTTAGTACTTTTCGCCCTTATTTGTACCCAACCCATCTTGTTTATCAATCGTGTGAGGTCCTGACAGTTCGCCAGTTGTTTATATTTCTGGTAGTTCTGAAGCAACACTCCTTACTGCAATTCTCAAAAAGTGATCTAATTAGAAGACGAAACATTATCAGTAATAATGACCGACCTTCTTTCAGACATGCTTACGTAAACAAATACTTTTGCTTCTTGGGACCGTACTTATATAATAAGATAAATGACGCTTTGGAAATACCCGCTAAATAAAAAAATATGTAAAAGTAAAATCTTTAAATATGTTAGTAAACATACATATGAAGAGACAGAAAACTTATTAAAAATAGTTAAATAGTAAATCTCTTTTACACTCACCCTCTCACACTCTTTCACTCACTTTCACACACTACTCACCGAGAGGTAACACTTCACACACCGTTTTCTTTATTTTGTTATTAAACTTTTTCTGTGTAATGTTATACCTTCTATTATTAGTATGTCTAATTAAGTTAGTATTATAATGGTCATCATAAGGAAGAGCGCTGATGTCTGAGATACAGATATTCTTTATCTAGTTCAGACACAGATGCATTCAGTATAAAATTAAGAAAACTTGAATTGTCTGTCTGTTGTCCTGTATATCTGATCAAATGTAACATATGTTCTGTGTCAAATAAATTATTATTATTATTATTATGTTGCACCGGCCCAAATAAATTGGGATAAGGGCAAGAGAATGATGATGATATGCTTTCTTAGCTCGTCTTGGACATTACTGACGTTGGTGAAGGAAAAACGTCGTGACGACAGAGTCAACTTATAGTTAATATAAGTCTGAAATCGCGAATCCGTCTGGAGCAAGCGCTGATCGATGCCTTGACATGCCTTCGCCATGCAATAGGACACAATCATAGGCTGACTCGTATTATTAAGAGTTATTTGGTTTAGCGACAGATCTCGTTTCGCGGACAGCATCGCCGTGTGCGGCACTAGCACTGCACTGCACGTGCAGCTCCATTCAATGCCACCGAAATTGATCGATTTAGGTCGGCTTGAAATTACTTCTATTAATGTATGCCTTCTTATAGCAACCTGTTCGTGTGCAGAACTACCATGAATTACTACTTACTGCTAGCTTGAATTTATTGTTCCACCCGCGCATTAAGCGGCCGTAACTCGAGGACTTTGTCCATTAGAGAGAAATGCGATAGCGCGGTGTCACAGTTCCTATGCCGGATGTGGACGAGACATATTCTAAGGAAAATATTTACAACAAGACAGATGATAACGTGAATAAAAGCAAGTTGCATATGTCGATAGACGTAGTAGCTACATATTGTTATTACAACGCAGAGTACCGTGTTTTACATTGTCAAACACGCGCTTCTATGAACCTCTAGCTTCCTAGCTACTGATCCTTGAAAGCTTCTGCTTTCATTATGATTGTGAGAACTAACACACACAGCTTACATTTTGACCGCGTAAGTATTGCACTTTCAAATTGTTTACGCAATTTTATTACACAACATAACATCACGCCTGTACCCTCTAAAGAAGTATGCAGATGTGTTCAGTATATCACGGTACACCCTCATTTCTGTCAAAGTTGTTATTGGGGTGCCTCTAATCTTGTAAGTATATTATGAATTTGTGTTGGGTAGGTACACAATTAAAAAGTGGAAAATAAAAACTTAAAAAAAAAAAACACTACAAACTGAAAAATAACTTTAATTTCGGAAGTCGGTGTCATAAAACTAAAATGCAACCAGCGACACCGACTTCCGAAATTAAAGTTATCTTTCAGTTGGATCTTCTATAATGATAACATATAATAAGTACATTTTTTCTAGGAACGCTTATTTTGGAAATGTGTACCCACTGTTAACTTATGGTGTCATATATTGGGGGAACTCGACAAACGTACAATCACATTCATTCTCCAGAAGAAATGTCTTAAGCCAATATAATATAATATTATGTATTAGTACCGAATCATTAAGAGACGTCTTCAGAACGGAGGGTTTCCTGACACTGAATAAGTACATTTTTTATTTATCGAACTAACAGTAATATATACTATATACAATTATATAATACGAAAAAATATAGAAAAAGGCAGGAGCTCATTGGCCCGTAAAAAATTAGTCCGCATCACTGTCAATGGGATAGGTGCCCAAAAGGCTGGCAGCATTACCACGTTGGATGGCAATGCTGATTCTTTGGGATAAAAATAGGCCAGCCTTCTGGTCACGTGAAGAATCAACCAACCGCTTG
The DNA here is from genome assembly GCA_949629185.1 of Apamea crenata. Lineage (NCBI taxonomy): Eukaryota > Metazoa > Arthropoda > Insecta > Lepidoptera > Noctuidae > Apamea > Apamea crenata. The sequence continues at coordinate 19,750,538 of OX451359.1, read as the reverse complement.
ACGATGTCCCGAAAAATTCGATGAGCACTCGGACCCCAAGGCCCTAGAGTTTCAACCCTAAACGGCTCAAACATATAGCTCCCAATAAGGTTGTTATATTTGCGCCGTTTGAGGTTTCTGCTCCTGTAGCAGCCGCCCCAGCAAAGCCCACCGTGCTAGGAAGATGGGATGGCGTGAGGGTGTCGACACAGGTTGCATCCCACACCAAAGGCCTACCCAACTTCCAAGGCATTATGGTCCATTCCATCGGGCCTCTTTCCATCGTTGCGTGCCAAGGCATTGGGTTCTAAAACAGCTGGCACCCCGGCGGAGACAAGAGCCCGACGGATGATTTCGTTAATGCTGGCGTGCCTTGCCATCCGTTCAGCGCTCTTGCTGCAGGATAGGCAATGGTGTCCGAGGCAGTCGACTGCTTCACCGCATTGACAGTGATGTGGAGCTCCGGTGGCTTGCAACCCGTGGGGGAACCTAAGAGGTGCAATGAACTATTTTCCATAATTTTGATGTCTGGGGCTACTAAATTAAATTTCTGTATAGTCGATAGCCTGTCAGTATTGTCACAAATGTAAATTTCACATTTTGAGTTGTTGAGGTCAAGGCCGATGGATTGGAACTGCTGCTTTAGGAATTGAAGATCTTTTAGAACGGTGTCTACGTCACCTCCTAGTGTTCCGTCATCTAAATATTATACTACAATAATAATAATAATATTGTATAATATAATATTTACATGACTAAATTCTAAATTCAATGTTATAACATTGAATTTAGAATTTAGTTGTTGTATTATTGGATGGATAGCCAAACTAAAAATGACTGGCCCGAGAGGATCACCTTGTTGGCATCCGACTGCAGATTCTAAAACGTTCTCTTTATATAATAATTTTGAAGGGTGCCTGTAGCACTGCCACATAAAACCAAAAAGTTCTGGTAACTCCTGTTTTACTTCAGCCAACAAAGTGTCCCTATTAACAGAGTTGAAGGCGTTCCTAACGTCAACCTTGAGGATGACCTCACCTTTACTGGCATTTAAAAAACTAGATATATGTACGGCAGCCTCGCAGCCCCCTTTGGAACCAAAACCAAGCTGTAGGGCCTGGAACTTGTTGGACAGAATGTCGCCGTATAATTTACAACATATTTTGGCTGCCGTGCGCCTGTGGGTGCACCCAACAGCAATGGGACGAATGCCGCCGTCCCTCTTGCGCAGGGCACATAAATTGGCCCCGTACAAGACATCGACGACGGCATCATTCACACCGCCGTTGAGCATCAGGTTAATTAGAGCCGCAAGCTCCATCAAAAGCGACTCACCAGCTTCCCCAGCGCCTGAGTTCCTTTCAGTTTGTAGTGTTTTTTTTTTTGAAGACTGAGACTGAGGTGTATGAGGGTGTGTTTAATTGTCAAAAAAAACGTAAACGTTTTTATTATTATTACCTACTTTTTTCTGTTGTATATTTGTAAACCAAGGTAGGCCAGAGCGGGAGAAGTTATTAGACGATTTCAAACCCCAAAAAAAAGGTAGGCCGTGTAACGTATCTAATTTTTGTCTATGGCGCTTCTTTATCTTATTCTCTGTAAATTGAGAGGTCTTGCTGTTGTGATACAGGAACTCCGAGTACATGAGCCAGGGCTACACTGACGTTTGTGTCTGTAAGCGAAAAATAAATAAATAATTAAATAATTAAAATTAATTCTAGTAATATGTATAACTAAGTACACAGAGCAAAGGAGATAAGTAACCAGTCACGCACACTACAAAACTATATCGCTACTGTACGCACTGCTCACAATGTCAGTCACGCACACATCGCATTCGTAGAGTGAGTGAGCTAACGTCTTCTAAATGATAGTACAACATGATTTCGCAGTATAGAATAATTGCTCTCGTGGCGCAGCAGGTAAGCATTCAACCTGCAATGGCAAATGATTTGAGTTGGAGTCACGAGTTTACTACAATATTATTTTTGAGATTTTGTAATTTAGAGTTAATATACCAACTGAATAAAGTGATATTCTGACCGGTTTGAGAAACTACCACAAGTTTCTCGATTACTTAAAATTATTTGCCGGTTTAGAAGCTAACTACCTGCTTTAAAACTATATTCCTGCCTATAATTTGACGGCACGGTTGGCGCAGTGGTTAAGCGATTGACTGCTGCGCTGCGTGTCCCGGGTTCGATTCCCGCACGGAACAAATATTTGTATGACCTACATGTATTTGTTCCGAGTCTGGGTGTTTTTCTATCTATAATATGTATGTATTTACAAAAAAAAAATGTATATAAGTAGTTTATCAGCCATCTTGTTACCATAACACAAGCATTAGGTTGCTTAGCTTGGGACAAATGGTGCTGTGTGAAATGTCCAGGGATATTATTATTATTATAATTGTGAACAAATATGTATGAGTCAGTCTGCACTAGCAACTACACGCCTATAGTACTCCATCTTTTGCATTTTTACGAAGTTTGTTATTATGATAAATTGAATAACCATGCATCATTTGACAATATTCCAAAAAGCTCAGACTATTGTTTTGTATGAGCAGAACATTTCTGTTAGTGAAATCTCAAGGCGCCTAATGATATCGGTGAGTAAAATTATTATTAATAATAATGTATTAATTTATTATGTCACCGTGACCCAGTAATTCCAATGAGATTTTCTGTGGATATGAATAGTTGAAAATAATATGAAATAACACCGGAGTATTTATTTATTAACTGCAAAGCCACTCACTATATCGATATTTAATATCCATTATCTTTTACACAGTATTATGATAATAGATTTTTTATCTGTATTTTTTAATGAAATATTCAAAAATATAATGAATAATGTTTCTTAAATGATTAGGAGATAATAATAAAATTACAATTCTAAATAATGTATGATTAATACTTTTTAGAAAAAATTAAAATTAAAATTTTATATGTGCAAATAAAGTAAATAATAAGATAAAAGGAAGATTTTTTTTTTATAGTATGATATATGTATTACATAATTTGTATAAACTATATATACCTATATGTGTATAAGTATATGAATTGTCTTAAAAAATATTCTCCGCATTGTATTTATATTGTGTCATTTTTATTTCGTAATTATTAGTGCTAATATTTTCCCTTTTTTTGTAGAGAAAAACTGTTCGACCGTGGGTGCATCGTCACGCTGAGACAGGTGAAATATACCGTCGCCAGTCTGGACCGAAACCATCCAAAGGAGCACACACAAAGCACATATTGTGCAAGATTGGTTACAATCACAAACAGATGTGACTGTTATAGATTGGCCTGCTAAGAGTCCAGATTTAAACCCCATAGAAAATTTATGGGGTCATATGGTGTTGAACTGGGACCCATCTGAAGTTAGAACAAAGTCTAATTTGGATGACGTTGTAACTTCGACTTGGGAGTCGTTACGTGGTAGTGACTTAGGTAACAACATGGTTGGTAGTATGAGCAGACGTTTGCAACTTGTCATAGACAGCGAAGGGGCACCCATTCATCATTAAAATAACAACAAAAATTAATAATCATTGTTATAATAACAATAATTATTACTTTATAAAAATATCCACCAATATTATTAATTACGGATCATCTTGAGAAAGTGTAATATTGAAAATCACCGCCGACTTATCGTAACATTTATAACCTTTAAATTTCAGTCATTTTAACGTATTTAAATCTATAATTTTCCTAGAAACTGTGTTGGTAATACTGTTCGCGATACCGGATGGTTGATAACTGAATAAATGAAATACTTAATACTATTAAATCCTCAAAACTTTCACAGCATATTTAGCCATAATAAAATAAGTCGGCGGTACTGGAGTGTGAGTGATGTTATTGTTACAAGATCAGATTATATTTTTCATCTATGTGACATGTTTATTCACTCCGCCCATTGTTTATTATATAATTGTATAAACTTCCAAAGAATGAAAAAGAATTGACTTCACTCAACATATTTAAAAGGAAATTATTTACTTTTATTTACAACGACGAAACACTATATTAGTTAATTGTGTTGTGTTTATTTTTGTCCAAAACAGCAACATCTTTTAACTTGCGCCACCGCCTTATCTTAGGAATGCGGTGAACTCGCTTCCAATTTTGTTGACAATGATCATACTTTTTTATTTTTTGTTTTCTTCTACCCGCACTGTTATAATATAATTAGTAATAAGATTTATTGTTCTCATGTAAGTGACGATTGTCTTAATGAGAAATAACGTTATTTATACCGAACTTGTGATGTTCTTTTATTTTTAAATAAAGATTTTTATTAAAAATGGTTTTACTTATTTAAGCTATTTTAAATAAATAAAACCATTTCATAACAAAAAAAAATCTAATTGCCTTAGCTTAAAATTTTAAATCACAAAAAGAATAACCATTTCTGAGATTCGAACTCACGCCGTTGAATTCAGAATAATAATAATAATAATAATATTTATTATGATACACACAAGATTCATGAAACACAAGAGCAGATGTACAAAAGGAAAAAAAGAACATGGTATGTCTACATAAATCTACACAGATTATGTAACCCTGCCTCCTAAACTAGGTAGTCCTGTATCTTAGAAGACAGCAGAAGTATATGGCTTATGCGTTGGGCTACGAACGCTTTAGATTCTGATCGAAATTATGTTATACTATCATTTAGAAGACGTTAGCTCACTCACTCTACGAATGCGATGTGTGCGTGGCTGACATTGTGAGCAGTGCGTACAGTAGCGATATAGTTTTGTAGTGTCACGCACACTACAAAACACTACAAATCTGGTTACTTTACTCTTTTGCTCTGTGTACACAACACACAGTTTGGCGAAACTGACTACCACCGGTGTACGTATACAATATTTGGATTTCAAAGAAGGTATAATGTTACATAATTATTTTAAAATCCAAATATATTATAATGGCACGGGGGGCGCCACGGACCTACATAATCAGCCTTTAACGTTCCCACTGCTGGAACACAGGCTTCCTCTCTTCGAGAGGGAGTGGGCTGTAATCAACCCCGCGGGCCCAGTTCGGGCTGATGTCAGATGTCAAATGTCTTTAATTTTTGGTTCTAGGACATGCCGGTTTCCTCACGTGTCGGCGAAGTAAAAAAGCCATCCGTCCATACAACTATCTTGCATAGCCATAATACAAATGTTGAAATTGGCAAATAGTTCACAAGGAATATAGATCGACTACTCTCATACTGGTAAACACTGTTTTTGTCAAACGAACTTTGTGATAATTTTTGTTCATGTTGGTGTACCCTCATTCCCTCATTAACAATATACATGTACAGATATATCACGACTGTTCGACCCTTTAGGGTGGGTAGCGCCGTGTGTTATTCCGGCGAAAATAATGATTCAAAAGATATGGCTTGCCGGGATCGATTGGGATAATCGATTGCCTGAAAACTTATTAAAAGAATGGCAAACATACCAAAAGGAACTACTAAACTTACCTGAGTTTCATGTACCAAGATGGGTTGAATCCAGAGAAGATGATGTGGTTGTAGAACTACATGGTTTTTGCGACGCGTCTAATGTAGCGTATGCAGCTGTTACGTATTTAAGGATAATTGGCGCTGACGGGAATATTAAAATTAACTTAATATCCGCAAAAACCAAGGTTGCTCCAGTAAAGCAACTGTCGATTCCTCGTCTCGAGTTGATGGGTGCTGTTCTGTTGGCCAAATTAATTGTGGAGGTAGCTGAGTTACTAGTAATACCTAAAAATAATATACACTGTTGGACAGACTCGACTGTTGTTCTGGCTTGGCTCAGTAATCATCCCAGCCGCTGGACAACATTTGTTGGTAATAGGGTCTCTGAAATTCTGAGTAATTTGGACAATACTCAATGGGGACATGTGAAATCTACTCACAACCCTGCAGATATCGCGTCAAGAGGTATGACGCCTTCAGCGCTTTCACAGTCATCTCTGTGGAAGCACGGTCCGTTGTGGTTAAAGAAAGAACCAATTGACTACGTCAAACCAAACTCGATTTCAACTAAACTCGAGGAAAGATCATCAAAAGGTGTTAAAGCACATGTGATAACAAATGTAGAAGATGGGCTGTGGACAAAATATTCATCATATCAAAAATTGATCAGAGTAGTGGCATATTGTAGACGATTCTTAAGATTTAAGCAACATAAAGAACCTTACCTGACAAGTGAGGAGTTGACAGCTGCTCTGGAAATCTGTATAAAAAAATGTCAAGAACAAGAATTTATGGAAGACATAGAAAATATTAAGAAGACAGGAAGTGTAAGTAAGAAGAGCAAATTGCGACCTCTAAGTCCTATGTTGGATGAGCAAGGAATTTTAAGAGTAGGAGGAAGAATTGAAAAGTCTCAACTGTCAGTAAGCATGAGACATCCTATTATAATTCCACAGCGCCATCACTTCGCTACTCTGCTCATTAGCGAAGCTCACAAAAACACTCTTCACGGTGGTCCAACATTAATGTTAAACTATTTGCGCTCACAATATTGGATACTATCTGCAAAAAATTTAGTAAAGGCTTACGTGCGTAAATGTGTAGTATGTGTTCGGCATTCAGCAACATTTAAAAATCAACTCATGGGTCAATTGCGGACCTGTAGAGTGTCTCCTGCCAGGCCGTTTTTGCATACAGGCGTTGATTTCGCCGGTCCGATTAACATTAGAGTATCTAAGGGTCGTGGCAATAAAGCTTACAAGGGGTACATCTGCCTATTTGTGTGCATGGTCACTCGAGCAGTGCACATCGAGGCCATTAGTGACCTTACCTCCGAAGGTTTTATAGCGGGTTTTAAGAGATTTGTCGGTAGGAGAGGCCATTGCAGTGACATTTGGAGCGACAACGGTAAAAATTTTGTAGGCGCAGCTAAGGAACTGCAGATATTAGTCGCTGCTGAACAGTCAGCGGTCGCTAACGAAATTAGGAGTTGGCTCAGTTGTAAAGGTGTCAAGTGGCACTTTATCCCTCCCCATGCCCCAAATTTTGGTGGACTTTGGGAAGCCGGCATTAAGTCAACAAAATTCCACATGAAGCGCGTCATTGGTGATTCCACTCTTACCTACGAGGAAATGGCCACGTTACTTGTGCAGATTGAGGCTTGCCTCAATTCAAGACCGATTTCTTGTATTTCCCAAACCCCTGATGATCCAATGCCGCTGACACCCGGTCATTTTTTAATCGGGGAACCTCTGGTTCTTGTGCCGGAACGTAATTACGAGCATAGCTCTGTTGGCACACTGAGGCGATGGCAACTTTTACAAAAAATGACCCAAGATTTCTGGCGACGATGGTCTAGGGAATTTTTAACTTCGATGCTACAGCGTTATAAATGGTCGCAAAAAGAAATAGAGCCGAATATTGGCGACATTGTTCTTGTAAAAGAGGACAATCTACCTCCAGGTAAATGGTTACTGGGTAGAATTTTAGAAAAGCATCCTGGTTCGGACGGACTCACACGAGTGGTTACCATAAAGTGTAATGGTTCTGTATTTAAGAGACCAATTTGTAAACTCTGTGTATTGCCAACCAGTGATTGATGTGTTCTCTTTTATTATTATTTTAGTTTGTTTTTTTTTTTTATTATTATTCTTGTATAACCCCCTTGACCTCATGGTGGGCGGCTTCAATTTAAAGGACAACTCATTCGAGCATGTCCTTGGTGGGCGGAATGTCAAACCATATTACATTTGATTGAATCATTTTTAGTTAGTACATGAGTTTGTGCAAAATTTAGTACCTGTTTTCTAACTAGATGGCGTTGGCGTCGAATTAGAACTCGCTATGGTTTCGTTACCGATGAAACTATAAGTAGTTTAGAAATATTGTGTTCGTTGTTGAAACTCTGTATTGAAGTAAAACTATATTATATTGTGTTATATCGCTTTATATGAGTTTTATTGTGAAGTGTGGACCTTGGGTGGTTGGTGAATTTACAGGGAGTTATCATGATTTTATTACACTGACCAAAAAACAAAATGTCGGCAGCGTGGCATAGTAGTGCGACAAGGATTTAAATTAACGTGACCGAAATAGGAACTATGGGAATAATGATAATAGGGTGCGGATCAGTTCCCATGTAGCAATAATACACCCTGTTTGAATACTGCACAGTTTATAATCCACAGGTACGGGTACACAATTCACAGTCACAGCAGATACTTATATTCGACATTAATACGGTAAAATACAGAGGTCATCAACAACAAAACTCTTCTCTACGAACATCGCGGTAGGTAGGTTCTGTCAGTGTCATCTCGATCCGGTGCGTTCGGAAATCGTTCACACCACCTCCCTAGGGAGTGGGAAAGATCATAGATCGAAAGGTTTTGCGAAGCGAACACTTCTACCTGAACGAGTAGTGTAAGGTAAGGTGCGTTGAGTATAGTGTGTTGTATCTTCTGTTTGAGGTTTGTGAGTGCTTAAATGAGGTGTATCGGAGGATGTCTGGCTGTTACGACTAGGAGGAATGGGAGTGTCAGCTGTGCGAGTAAGAGTCTGTGTGGGAGTGAAAGGTTGCGCGAGAGTATCCACGTATGCAGGTTTAACGCGGTCTACACTCACGACTACTTCTTTGTTCCCGACTATGATGGTCATTGTCTTTTCAGAACGACTCACGACAGGATGAGGGCCAGAATAAGGTGGTTGCAATGGTGGCTTCACGTGATCGTATCGTAAGAACACATGTGTAGCCGTGGCAAGGTCTTTGAAAAGAAAAACTTTCTTCTGGTCATGTCGTGGGACCGTATTAATATATCGTATTAATGTCGAATATAAGTATCTGCTGTGACTGTGAATTGTGTACCCGTACCTGCGGATCAGTTCCCATGTAGCAATAATACACCCTGTTTGAATACTGCACAGTTTATAATCCACAGGTACAGGTACACAATTCACAGTCACAGCAGATACTTATATTCGACATTAATACGGTAAAATACAGAGGTCATCAACAAATAAACTCTCCTCTACGAACATCGCGGTAGGTAGGTTCTGTCAGTGTCATCTCGAGCCGGTGCGTTCGGAAATCGAACGCCGCCACAGAACTAACGCCGCCTCGGACAGTTGGTACTTTTAGATTGAAATTCAAACAGCATTTACTGCAGCTTCAAAAAGATACCAAACTTTGAACCTACCCTTAATGTGCACGCAGCTAGCATAGCTAGAATTGGTGGTTGAGCGTTTGACAGCGATTGTTCACTGTACAGGCACAACAGTTGTCTCGCATCTTGTTTTTGTGTTCGATAGTTACATGTTCTATGATTAATTCATTAAAATTTATCTCTCGCTTCTACTTGTAGCGTATAAAGAAGAATTGTTATTGCTGGCCTACACAATGTTTATTTTTTGTTTTTTTGTTTCGTTGTCTGTCATTTGTCTCTAGATTTTATAACTTATCACTCTCGTCACTAATTCATTTTACTGACATGTCTCTGTACTTACTGACATGTCTCTGCACTTACTGACATGTCTCTGTAATTATTCATGTTGCGCTTTTATAACTTCTAACGTGACGATATTATGGTGGACGTCCAAGGCATCACGATTAAACCGGGAAGTAAAATGTATGGAAATACATAATTATATGAAGACGTTTTTTCATTTCCGTCCACAATAACGTTAATTACGCGCAAAGTATATTCATACATTTTATGGACGTGGACGTCCACGATAATATCGTCACGTTAGAAATCATAAAAGGGTGCTTTGGGTACAGGTAAAACCTTTATTGTATGATAGATTTGGGGCATTAAGTATATGAAGTAGCGGAGAGCCGCTTCCTCCTAGGGACATACTGACGGGCTCAAACAGATGAGTCGGAATAGAGCAGTCGTCGCCTAATCAAAATATTTCGTTCTATTGATCGAAACTCCATCTACCATCACTCTACCACCTGGCTTTTGGCTAAACAATATAGGTAAGTACCTACTTACCTAAAGGTATGTTCGTATTCTGCATTGCATTGGAGCGATGACCACCACAACGTTCAAGTGATGGCACATTATGGACACGTATGGAGGGCACCAAGTGGCCTTCCAGCAGGAAAGGGTTGGCCGCGCGGCACGACGCGGCAGGCTGAGGGCCGCTGCCGGTGCGGCGGCGGGTCAACGACCGGCACACGCAAGCTGTTTCACGTGATACGATTAACGTCGCGAAGTAGGTCAGCAGAGCAGTGCACCGCGCGCCCCGCGCCAGCACGCTCCGTGCATCGTGCACCGCCTAGCGCCCGCCACCACTCCGCCACCACACGCCACCACACGCCACCACGATAACATCTGCTTCTATAGCTACTTATACTTACTTCCCCGGACGTTAACACGACAGTTTGCCCGTTTGGAGGTGCATTTCTTATAACTTATAACAATAAGGTACGATTTAACTTTCTGCTTCTAACAAATCGGTGTTCGTACACGGACCATTCTGTTTGTATTGATCCAGAGGGAGCAGGAGGCAATTTTTGAGTGAATAGTGGACGTTGCAAAAGATGAACCACCGCTGGTGGGGTACGTTGAAGCACAAATACTGGGAACTGGTTGTTCGTTGCAATAACCTTACGTTAATAATATTTGGACTTTAAACAACGTCACTTATTTTTCCAGTCTGTGAAGGCTTACTAAAGAACCAGGACTGCCATAATATGCCCAAACTCAAACTCAAATCATTTATTTCAATTAAACCATTTACAGGCACTTTTGAATTGTCAAAATTAAATAGTCGGTCAGTTAGTCAGAAAGTTGAAGCTAGTCGCCCATTCCAAAAACGTAGATCTCTATGGAGAAGAACGGGCAAGAAACTCGACGGACACTCTTTTAAATCAAGATATTATTACAAAATCCTGGGTACATTATTCTTATTGCTTCTATATGTGAGAACAATGTAAAAAAGAAACACTTTAAAATATTACATTAAAAATAAGCCCTGGCAGTTAAGAGATGACCAGTCTCAACCAACGGCGCCCGTTCACGAACATGACGCGTGGATCAGCACCACCCAGCTCAACCATTTTGTAGGGAACCGAATGATCCAACACACGCGCCACCATCAGTGAGACATTTAAGTGAGCATGACATATTCTCAACTGCCATGCTCTTTCAAGTCAACATCAAAATATCATAAAAAACGGATCCACATTCACCATTCTTACATTTACAAAATTTAAAAAATGCTTCTAAATTATACAAAAGTATATAGTATGCAATTTTCTTAAGAGATAAGAAAAAAAAAATCAAAGTACTACCAATCAGGAAGAGGTATTTAATATTGAAGTATTCAACATTAATCTTGATTGAATAAAATAAACATTAAGTTCGTAATGTCAGAAACACTAATAATAATATAATAAGTATCCCTGGACATTTCACACAGCACCATTTGTCCCAAGCTAAGCAACCTAATGCTTGTGTTATGGTAACAAGATGGCTGATAAACTACTTATATCCTCCTTTTTTTTTTTTGTAAATTCATACATATAGAAAAACACCCAGACTCGGAACAAATACATGTAGGTCATACAAATATTTGTTCCGTGCGGGAATCGAACCCGCGACACGCAGCGCAGCAGTCAATCGCTTAACCACTGCGCCAACCGTGCCGTCACTTTTTACTTTAGACAATCTGAAGCGCGGTTGGCCACTATCATATATTATACGGATATACTTAGGAGATAGTGCCACAATCAGCATGCAAGGCAAACAAATAGTGGTCGCAGGAGGCCACGTATTCTGTACCCTCTATCATGCCACGCGCTGGCGTACTAGTTTATGCACACGAGTGTACCTACTAAACTCCCAAATACCAGGCAACAGAACCTACATTATAACATAACTAGACGTAGTCAAATATGACACGTGACGTCGATGTCTCGAAGCCGCTACGTAGACAGAAAGCAATACCTCAACAATATCTAACACAATAGAATTTACTGAAGAGGAAAACTGGTCGATGTTCAACAATTTCCGGCGATCGAGGGACAAGTTATCTCATTTAGCGTCGCTGTGGGAGGTGATCACGCTCATTAGCTCCGCAACCATGTTACGCTGCTCGCGTCACCACTCCCGCCCTGCCGAGCGCCGACAGCGCACCACACACACACACACATGCGCCACTCGAGCACACTACACACACAACACCCGGCGAGTGTCCAAGACTCGAGCGTACGTAACGATGGAAAATTATTTGATTGTGGTAGCGGGAGGCGCGGGAGGCGCGGACGGCGCGGACGGCGTGACGTCCACAATTTATTAAATTGACACGTCATGTTTATTCAGTCACTTCATCAGACGTGTCTACGTGAAACTGTCACCGTTATCAGAACACTTCTCTTCAGAGTGGACAGGTGCGAAGGTGGGCAGTAACTATTAAGCGGGGGAGTGTTTGTGTGACACGGACGGACTGTTACAAATGAACTCTGAGTCGCATTCGTCTATTAGATCCTTAACTAGGTGCAGACGTTGCTGGGTACAGATTAAAGCTTTGTACCCCACGATACAAGGATTACGAGTAAGTATATCCATTTGAGGACTCCTTGAGGACTCACATGCTTTAGTTGACCCATTATTAGGTACTAATGAGTCGGTTCGGGTTCGGGCATGCTTGTACCATATAAAAGTTCTTTCGGAGTTTGATGTGCGGTGTAGCTACACACAACACGACGTCACGGGGCTCGGTGTAGCTACACTACGACACGTCGCGGGGCTCGGTGAAGCTACACTACAACACGTCGCGGGGCTCGGTGTAGGCTACACTACGACACGTCGCGGGGCTCGGTGTAGCTACACTACGACACGTCGCGGGGCTCGGTGTAGCTACACTACGACACGTCGCGGGGCTCGGTGTAGCTACACTACGACACGTCACGGGGCTCGGTGTAGCTACACTACGACACGTCGCGGGGCTCGGTGTACGGGTGTAGTACCTACATAGACATTAAGGAGCTTAATGTCTGCACCTTTTAGTTGATACGAGGAACTACTTAATGCGCAACAAATTGCTTTAGTTTTTAATGTAGCAGAAGTGTCCAGTCATTTGTTTAATAATTTTAAAATCTGTACCGACTAAAATCAGTAGTTTTTATTTTTTGCCGATGGGAAATCATCAAATGACCCCTCCCGCTCTGGGCTTCCTTAGCCCTTTCTGTTCCAGGGCAGCGGTAACCCTTTCGGACGATCCCGCTACCCTTTATATGGAGCCTGACAAAGCCCTCAAAGCCCTTTGTTATATTTATTTTTTAAATTTGCTTTTGTGCATTTTTATATTATAAGCTCCAACAGTCATATAAATAATAGGATTATTGTCATACTCAAATTGAGAGTCGAAGCTGTCTCCTCAAACATACAGATAACCTACTTAGTGATCTAGCTGGGACCTGGGACAGGGACAGCAGCGATTCACCTACTTTCTTATATCTATGGATTCACCCAACAATTCGTTGTACCTACACCATGTAATGAATTATGCATATCCCTCATGACCTTTGTGTACCTAAAGAAGTGATTATTATTCAAATAAATAATAATAATGTTCCTGTCTCTGGAGCCCTAACCATCGGTAGCTTGGACGGACCCTGCTCCCGACATCGGTGGATCACTATTTTTTTATAATTTTAAATGTTTTTTTTTTATATTTAAAAATATATTTAAAAATGTAATAAAATAGATAAGTAAATAAATAAACGACATAATAATACATTTATTTTCAGAAAAAAACACATTTAAGGTTCACAGAACAAGTTTCCAACTAAAAATGAACATTACAAAAAAAAGTGTATCGTTGGTGCCTGTACTAATGAATGAAAATCATTGTTTCACAGACACCAGCGCCTTCCAAGATAGGTTACATAATAAATTAAAAATTCGAACGTGCTATATAGTGAACTCGTAAAAAATTACATGGTAATAAAATAAACGGTAAAAGTAATTTAAAAGTAATAAAAAAAAATAATATTATAAACTAAAATTAAGCATGAGAGTGGACAGGTAAGTGATTCTGCATGTTTGAGTGTGTGAGTGAGTATATGTATGCGTACATACGATACGATATACGATACATCTATTGGATTGGCTTGAGAAGATCTTTAGTCTCCCGGTAATTTAACTAGGATTTGTAATTCTTTTTTGCACTTGTTTTTTGTTAAGTTATGTACGTATGCTATTTTGTTAATACGGTTGTAGAGACGAGAACTATTTATGTAAAAAATTCTATTGGCGAGAGCAGTTCTATGCGGCTGCATTTCGCACATTATGTCCTTCCTGCGCTTTTGTGTTCGGGTTATATGGGATTGTAGCATGTTTACGCAGAACGGTCTGCAGCACATAGAACTGCCTTACTGTGAGTACAGAGCATTGTTGGTACAAAGTTACAGTCGGATACTACGACCAGTATATTATCAACACGTAAATTAGCCGTAAAAATAGGCATAAGTTAGGTATAAGTATATTCGTGTAGTTCACTGCCAGTACTTATAGCTAATACAAAAATGTGTTGTGTATTATTTTGGATGGCTTGTGTTATATTTTGGATGGCTTGTGTTATACAGGCGCCTCGTATTCGTATGCAAAGTTGGCATTTTTTAGGAACGCTCGCTTCGTTCCCGACAGATAACATTTTTCAGGAACACTCGCTTCGTTCCCGACAGATAACGTTTGTCTCAGTAACGAATAGGCGGAAGCTCGTGAAGCGGTGACCCCGGAGGCTTTTATTCTCTCTTATGTAGGTATGTTACCTAAATATTATATACTTAAGTATTTGAGTGCTAACAATATCGCGCGAATGTGATTATATGAATAATATAGGCGATTGGGGTTGCAAAGTAAAGTGAGTTTCAAAACGACTGAAAACTCTACTTTTTCCATTATTACTTACTACTTATATCAAAGTTTCTATATGCATTTACTTTGCAACGTGGTTCAGTGGTTCTGCATGTTGTGTTTGATTAAAAACTTGCTTTGATCAAATAGCCGACAACATACAATCTATGTAGTTTAGGAAGTGGGATATTTGAATGGAGAATCGAGAAAGTTTTTTTTCGATTCTACTAGCACACTAGCGATGATCGTCTCTTAGATTTCGTATTTACCTCTACAAGGATCAGTCCAGCCTGTTAAAATCCAGTGTGTTAGAAACTTGACTCATGCCGAGATTCAAGTTTCCAAAAGATTAAGTGCTTTAGGAGTCATCATGTTCTTTTAACCCTATATAAACTAGGATCATGGTATTTTTATCTGAGGTCTACTTTTACAATACGCAAATAGGTACAAGCTGTCACTCGAGGCCATCCATCTATCCGTGTCCAGACAGAGCTGGCCATTAATAAGGAGCGAACACATGCGTCGGACAAACCGTCCTCGGGGAACCTCGCCAAACAATTAGGAACTAAACTGAAACGGTGGAAACATGAGAGATAACATTATGTTATTGTTAGTTTATGTATGTGAGTATAAGCATCGATTATTAAAACAAATTGTCACTTGGTGGTGATCTTTTGGGTCCCTAACATCGAGGATGTTCACACCCAAGTAGCACAGAAGGGGTTATAGTAGTAGGCTGCTAGGTAACGTTAGTACTATAAGCTGTACAATCAATCAGTACAAGAGCAGTATAGCATGCTATGCCGCTCTTATACCTCTTAAATGGGCACAAATAATGCAGCTTTAAGTTCACAAAACTGAATAGTGGAAGAATAGTGGCATTACAATAACAATTTAAGAGGTAACAGTAGTGTAAAAAGCTGATTTAAGCGAGCCAATGTGATTGTTTAGGCAGGCTAGAGCATCATTGGATGGAACAAGTGACCTATCAAATCGTAGTTTCTACATAGTTTGGTGTCCAAATTCTACGTTAAAAGGAGTTTAGTTCACATGTCCTCCAAATAATATCTAAAATAATTTTGTGATCCACGCCGTACCGCACCGCATACCGCACGCTCGCCATTATACAAATTAATTTAGGATAATCTTAATATGCTGTTTTTTACTCGTTAATTGTATTAAATATTAATGGTAATGCAAGTTTACTGTCAAAGTAGGTACATATTTAGTGTTAAAATTTTCACGCGCCCTTAAAATAATTCTTTTTTAATACTTAAATAAAAAATATTGCATCGGTGACGATAAAAATCATATTCATATTTCCCTTTTTTATGTTATTTAATTGTAGTTTGGTTGTTTATTTCTACATTATGTAAATGAAAAAGCCATAAAAATTCTTTATAGTGTTAAAATCAAAGTAAATAAACAATGTGTATTTAAATAGTTAAATTTATGTTATCATTCAAACTCAAACTCAAACTCAAACTCAAATCATTTAATTCAACTAAACCAATTACAGGCACTTTTGAATTGTCAAAGGGTCGGTCAGTCAGAAAGATGAAGCTAGTTGCCCATTCCAAAGCGTAGGTACCTATGGAGAAGAACGGGCAAGAAACTCCATGGACACTCTTTTAAATCATAAAATTCTTACAAAATATTTGATTACATCATTCGTGTTGAAATTAACCATGTGAGAACGATGTAGAAAAGACGTGCACGTTAAAAGCGTCCGTTATAGAAAACATAAAAACAATTCAGAAATTAAAAATTACAATAAGCCGTGGCAGCTAAGAGATGACCAGTCCCTACTGACGGCGCCCGTTCACGAACATGACGTATGGATCAGCACCATTCAGCTCAACCATTTTGAAGGGAACTTAATGATCCAACACACACGCCACCACCAGCGAGACATTAGAGTGAGCATGACATACTCTCAGCCGCCAGGGCACATTTAAGTCAATGAAAGACGTACCCAGTAAATGGTAGCTTTATAGAAAGTACATAGTGCTCACACGTGTGCTATGCAATTATACAATACTAAACAATTGAGTTTATACAATGCAAATATAGTTTTCTTCCAATGTTCCGCAGCTCCAACAATGTTTCCGAATGCTAATTAGTTTAAGCGCCCCTGTGGAGCTGGACCAGCATTGAGCCAAGCATTTTTGTCAGCGATGTAATCCCCTAACTTATAATATGCTTGGCTACATAGTGTGCGTTTAATACAAGATTTAAATTTCGTTTCATTCAGTTGGAGTATGTGGGGAGGAATTTTATTGTAACATTTTAAACAGTACCCCATGAAGGTTGAGTCTACTTTAGCCAGTCTGAAACCTGTTTGAACTAATTGGTCCCTATTTCTAGTCCTATAGTTGTGTTTTTCACCTCTTTTGTTGAACAGATTTAAATTTTTTCTTACGTACATGATGTTTTCATAGATGTATTGACAAGGTACCGTCATGATGTTAATATCTTTAAACAGTTCCCTTAAAGAATCGCGCCTGCGGAGGCCATATATTGCTCTGATGGCTCTTTTCTGCAGAATAAAAATGGACTCGATATCTGCAGCCCGTCCCCATAGTAAAATACCGTAAGACATGATACTATGAAAGTAACTAAAATAGACCAGCCTCGCGGTATCTACATCAGTAACTTGACGGATTTTTCTTACAGCGTAAGCTGCTGAACTTAGCCTTCCTGCAAGAGATGTTAAATGAGGACCCCATTGCAGCCTTGAGTCGAGCGTGATCCCCAGGAAAACAGTTTTATCGACGAATTCTAGTTTCTCTTTGTTCAATACTATGTCACAATCACTACTTTTAACATTTGGTAAAGCAAATCTTATGCATTTAGTTTTTTTCCCATTTAATACCAAATTATTAGCAGTGAACCAATTTAGTACCTGCTGTAGGGCGTTATTTACGTCGTCAATATTTGGTGCACGTCTATTTATCTTAAAAATTAAGGAAGTATCGTCAGCAAATAACACCATTTGTGGTTGGTTCTTTATTAAATGGGGTAGATCATTAATATATACTAAAAAGAGGAAAGGACCTAAAATCGAGCCTTGAGGAACACCCATTTTTACTTTTAAAGCAAGAGAATTGACACCATTTATTTGAACTTTTTGCTGTCTATCATTTAAATAAGATTTGACTAAACTGAGCGCAAGTTGACCTAGTCCGTAGTGCTCCAGTTTAAAAAGTAAGGTTTCGTGATTGACGCAGTCAAATGCCTTGGAGAGGTCACAAAAGATTCCTATGGCATCTTGGGCCTCCTCCCACGCTGTAAATATGTGCTTTAATAAGGTGACACCGGCGTCAGTCGTACAACGTCCTTTGGTGAAACCATATTGCTGATCATGTAAGATTTTGTTGGTGTTAAAATGATTAAGCATTTGATTGAGCATTACCTTTTCGTACACCTTGCTGAATACGGGCAACACGGATACGGGTCTATAATTGTTGGTGTCTTTGCTGTCCCCAGATTTAAAAAGCGGTATAACCTTACTGTATTTCATTAAATCCGGGAAGACTCCTTGATCTACACACAAATTAAATATCAAAGCTAAGTATGGTGCTATAGTCTCGATTATGGATGTACAAACTTTGATAGACATTCCCCATAAATCTTCGGTCAATTTGATTTTGATTTGCCGAAAAGCTTTTATAACTGTCATAGGGTTTATGTGTTTAAATTGAAATTCAATCGAGCATCCTGGAACGTTAGCTCTTAATAGATCAATTGAGACAACAGGTGAGGAATTTAAAGCTTCCGTCGTTTTACATGGTATATTTGTAAAGAAATTTACAAATTCCTGAGCTACTTCTAAGTTAGAGCTTATGGCACCACGTGAAGTCTCCAATGTGTAATCATTGTTTCGTATTTTATTCCCACTAGTTTCATTATGTATAACTTTCCAAACTGTTTTTATTTTGTTATCTGCTGTTTTGATCTTGTTACTAATGAACTGGGCTTTAGCTATCTTGCATGTATTTCTAAAAGTTTTGGAATACATAGCAACATACTTGTTGAAAGTTTCAGTGTTGATATAAGGCTTAAGGCCATACAGCTCGAACAGTCTTTCCCTACTAATCCTAATACCTCTAGTTGCCCAGTCACTAAATATAAAATTAGGGCAAATATTTTTTGTTTTCTTTTCAAAAGTTTTATTGAATTCAGTGTGCACTATTGAAAAGAAATCCTCATACAATTTATTTGCATCGTCCTTATTATAATCCAGAACATTTAACTTATTATTTAGGGTAATATCAAATCTATTTAATTTGCCAGTCGTTATTGGCCTAAATTGTATTTGCACTTTTTGCAAAGGTGTTTTAAACTTAAAAGTTACCGTTTGTCCACTATGATCAGACGGCAGATAATTTACGATGGCTTTATCTAAATAATCACAATCGCAGAAGACATTATCGATACAAGTAGAAGAAGTTGGAGTTACTCTAGTTGGTTCTGTAAAAACATTAAATAAATTGAACGATTTAAAAAGGCTTAATAATCTACTGCTATTTGAATTATTTTCCAAAATATTAATATTAAAATCACCAGAAATAATTGCGGTTTTGTTACTGGATGCAAGTTTCGCTAGGACATCTTCCATTATTGACTCAAATACAGAAAAGTTCTGATAATTAGGGGGTCTGTAAACGCACACTACAACATGCTTATCCAGCTCAACACAGGACAGTTCGATACAATGTTCAACTGATAAATCCACTATGTCGTTTCGTTGCTTGGATTTTAAACTATTTTTTATCAAGATTAGAGAACCTCCACGTAACATAGATTTACGGTTAAAACAACTGCAAACACTATAGTTCTCATAATTAATCAGCATTTGGTAATCCTTTAACCAATGTTCAGTTAAACAAACAATGTCAAACTTTGTTTTTTCTAAAAAGATTTCTATTTCTAATAATTTGGAGGAAATGCCTTGAATATTTTGATGAAATAATTTCAAGGCATTCTGCTGATCTCCTTTTCTTAATTTAGAGCAAGAAGATACCTTGTTGTTGTTAGGTATAAGAATATTCTTACTGGTACCTTCTGTTGTCTTACAAACTAGTTTAAAAGATTATCCGGAGTTAACCCCAAGACTTCAATGTCATCACCGGGCAGTGAGCTCACATTGAGTGAGGGACATGAAACCTCCTTCGTACAATTTGTATAAGTATTTATAGCATTTGAGCTACATTTATTCAGACTCACCACCTTATTATTAGTATTATTACTAACCATTCTGGTGTTAATAATACATGACTTCGACATACTATTTATGTCTGAGTTTATATAGGAAGCTAATAGCCTTGCTATTATGTGTCTTAAACTAACAGGCAGATACACAGTATCCCTAGTCGACTTTAAAGTTTCCACAAAACTG